>NW_004624846.1:5320914-5390898 GCF_000247695.1 Heterocephalus glaber
ATGGGTGGTCTGAGGCTCGGCAGGCTGCAGGCATCAGGCTGGGGCTTTGTTTTGGTGCTGGTTGGGCCTTGCAGTGGAGACAAAGCAGTGCCGCATATGGGTGGTCTGAGGCTCGGCAGGCTGCGGCTGGGCTTTGTTTTGGTGCTGGTTGTGCCTCTGCCTGGCTAGGGTTCATGTGTCTGACAGAGCTGCTCTGAGTATTGAAGTCACACCACCTTGTGGAGTGAGGGAGGCAGACAGGTCCTGAAGCCTGGCGCTGCCACCTGGGCACTGTCACTCCGCTGCCACCACCCAGCTCCTGCAAGAGCCCCACACTTCAAACAGTGGCCGTGTCCCCCAGCAAGCAGGCTGTGCGCCAGTGTGCACATGTGTTCCTGGAGGCACAGTGGCATGGCGGGAGCAGACGTGTGAGCCTCAGGCGGGGCAGTGGTCCCTCTGGGAGAACACGAGAACGGAGACCTGAGCCATGAGTGGAGGCAGAGAAAGGTGAGTGTGGAGAAGGCTCTGTGCTGCCTGGGGATGAGGAGTCATCAGACCCCACTTCCTGCCCCATGCAAGTGCTCTCTTGTGCGCATCTGGAAGGGCAGGACTCATGCGTAGGGACTGATGCTAGGCTGAGGTGCCACATTGTGCTGTCTGAACACATTCCCGTGCCAGGGGAGCTGTTTGGAGGTGTCTTTACTGGCATTGGTGTGTCACACCTGTGTGCTGTCCGCTGTAGTGCTGAAGTCCTCACAGCTTCAGCGTTGTCCTATGTCATCTATTAACTCTTCAGTGGTATCAGAGTTTTAATGTTAGACAAGAAGTGAAGCATACTGGTTGATTTGGAATGCAGTGTGATTGGAGGGGGCTCTGCATGTGCGCTTCCTGTTTGGCTTAAGAGCCAATGCTGAGGAAGCTGGGGGAGGGGGGCATTTCCTGAACAACACTGCTGCCGGAAGGGTGTGTCCAGGAATGTCACAGGACTCCCCATTCTTCAGTCTCCTCTCCGCTGTCTCAGTGTGAGCCCTGGGGGCCTGTGTCAAGGCACCTGTGCCCAGGGCCACTGCAGGATCTGTTGTCCCTTTCGGCCCTCTCACAGAATGCACAGTGGGGCTAGCCCCTCCCACCGCCCTTAGCTCCTGTTTGGAAAGTCCTGTGACTCAGGCGCCCTTGTGAACCTCATCATGTGGGATGGACAGCACCCAAGGCGGTGGCGGGCTCCCCCCTGCCCCAGACTTTCCATCATTTACCTACCTGGTTATGTCTCCCTTCAGGGTGTCCTTTCTGCCCATGTTCCCTGTGGGCTCCAAGTTCAGACTTGCTGAGGTTCAAGGCTGCACCTTCAGACCAAGGACAATGCATGGCACAGAAGTGGGATTTGTTGAGTGCTCACTCGCAGCCAGACCCCTTTCCAGGGGCTTTGCGTGCTTTACCACCGTCCTTCAGTCCCAGGAGACGAACAGCAGCGCTGGGCTGACCCACTTCTCCGTGGAGGGTTGTGGTTTGTGGTAGGGGAGTCTGGCCCCTAACTCCAGAAGCACCTAGTGGCTTCCCAGTCAAAGGTGCAGAAGCGGTTGTCCCTGTCTTCATTTGTGACCAGAAGGTTGTTTCCCTGGCTGGGAGTGTAAGCTTTCCTTCATCCGAGCAGTTTTGCAGAACGTCCTAGCATCCTCTCGGTGTTTTGGGAAGGTGAATATAAACCAGTGGTGCTTTGTGGGGCAGTTGCTCTTTTGGAAGGTAATAAGCTTCCTTGTTTTCTAGCTTGCCCTCCCCATGTTTAATTTGCCCCTCGGTCTGTTTGTTGTTGCTCTGGGAGTGGCCATGCATCCAAGGTGCAGTCCTGCCTTTTGACTTCAGCTCCACGGCCACTGCCCGGTCAAGCTCTCCCTCTGGGCCCCCTTCCTCCCGTGAGTGAGGCGATCCTGGGGTCACTGACAGTCCTTCCAGCTCTAAATTAGCTGATGCCTGGCCTCTCCTTGCCACTCAGAGATAAATGGCAGACCCTCCTTCCACGCTCCCCTTGCATCAAAGTGAATAGCGCTTAGGCTTCCACTGCTGAGGCAGCTGCCTACACAACTGAGACACGGGCGCCAAGGGTCCCGCTCGGAGAACTGGCATCCCTCAGAGGTCAGTGAGCACAGGCAGCTCCTAGGGAGGATCTGGACTGGGCCCTGGGTGATGCTTCCACATGTTTTGGGATGCTTTGGCCATTGTCTATCTTGCACAGCCTGAAACACAGAGCACTATGGATGTAGGATGCAGGATTAGTAAAATTCCACATTATCACTGCTGAAGAGTGAGGTCGCACTTACAGTTGATTGCACTTCTTCACCTTCCAGGAATAGATGAGGAAAGTCTCTTTTTTGTTATATGTGGTTATTCATCTGCAAAGAATGAGGTTTCTCCTAAGTCAGTGATGAAACTGATAGCTAATGCAGTTTTTCATATGTGGAGTGGACCTATTCATATGGAGCCAACTGCAGACCCTCCCCGTTCCCTGCTGCTTCCTGGCACTTCGCATCTGCCCAGCTGATGTTTACACCACCAGCTCCGGGATCCCTGATACAGGGAGGTTTCCTGGAGCTCTGCTGGTGAGAGGGGAAGGAGGTAATTATTTCCCAAGAGTGTGCACTGCAAAGCACCCTCATCGCTGTGGGTTTAATGGCTGATTAGCTGCAACAGGGTGATTTTGTGGTTCTCCATCACCTTCTGCTGATCAAGAGGCATCCAGCTGTTCAGGGACCCTGCAGCTTACCTGCAGGCAAGTGCTCCCCATAGGGGAGCGGAAGCAGTCAGACAATAGACACACACACACACACACACACACACACGTGTTGGGCACCACTCCCCAAGTGGGGTATCAAGAGCAGTTGCACTTACCGCGTTGTTTCTCAGATGATGGAAATCTTCTCTGAAGGAGAAATTACTAAAATCAGCAATCAGAAGCTTTTGAAGGATGAGAGGAAAACTGAAGCCAGTGACTGCAGTGTACCCCTAGCTCCCACCACCCGGATCCAGGTGTCCTCT
Organism: Heterocephalus glaber; assembly: GCF_000247695.1. The sequence continues at coordinate 5,323,924 of NW_004624846.1, forward strand.
GTGGATGGAGTCAAGCCTGCCATGTGCCATGCACCGCGTGTTTTTTGTGTGTTCTGTAGGCTGTAGCACTGCTTAGTGGCAGACCCACCTCTGCTCTCAGAGCGAGGACAGGGAGGACACCCCTCCTGTACAGATGGAGTAAATATCACCGTGAAATGCCAGCCAGGTGGTGTGGGCAGGGCCCGCCTGGGAAGGCTGGCCCATGTGATCAGATGGTTATTAGGAGAAGGAAAAGGTCACGGATGGCGGTGTTGACATCGGGGAGGGCAGAGAAGAGAGCGGTGCACGTGGGCCACCAGACAGGAGCTATTTTGTCCAGAAAAACAACAACAAAGGATTTGGCCTAAATTCTTGTCAGTTTTTTGTTTGTTTGTTTGTTTTCAGTTCAGTATGACAGAAGAGAAGAAATTGGCTCAGGTTAAGAATGACAGAGTGAACTGGCAGTTAGCCCTGGCATCATCTCTGAGGAGAAGGAACTATGTTTGAAGCTGTCATGGGCCCTACATTGTAGCCATACTGCATCGAGAATGGGGGATTGCCCGGGATTATGACAGTATCATCGTTAGGACAGTATCACCAAGTTTGGTAGGATGTGTGCTGGTTTTATGTGACCCAGCTGTCCCGAGGTGTCAGGTGTACTCAGGTTCATTTTATTTTACTTTATGCTAGGCATACTCAGCCCTGCACATGCCAGGCAAACACTCTCACCACTGATCTACACTCCCATCCCAGGGGTTTAAGATTTTCAAACTTGCACCCGGAAGTCATTTCCCTGGGCACAGTGTTGACCTTGTCCATTAAGTTTCAAAAGAAGCCTGGGGGTTTGCCTAACATCCCTTAATTTGTGCAAGAAAAGATCAACCATGGGGTATTATAAGATGCCATAAAAATGGCTTCTTTGGCCCGAGGATTTAGCCTAGTGGTTCTGCTGCCTGCCTCACAAGTGCAAGGTCCCGAGTTCGATCCGTGGTACCAAAAAAAAGTGCCTTCTCTGAAGTTTGTGTAGTCTCCATTGTGAAGTAGGTATGGATGTCAAAGTTTCCCAGGCCCCATATAAATGTTACCAAAATCAAATATCAGAAAGGGGACCATGATGAGAGTAAAACTCAGTGTACAGGCAGCTAACTTATGCCAGGAAGATTCAAAGTACAAAACTCTGGACACACAGTGCAGAAAGTATAGCTAATTATATCAGAGAGAAATTCACGTTCTCCTTAAGATTTGAGCTGAAGTTTCTATTAAATAATGTGGTTCAAAAGTGTACTTCAGGCAATCCTCTTATAAACATGGAGGGCATTTCCCAGAACACGTTAAGTGAGGAGATTCACCATGGTATCCGGTGGAAGAGATTAGAAGCTGTCCATTCAGGCAGATGTAGGAACATATCAGAGTCCAGGAAGCTTTTAAATGACAGAATGCATTCCTGTTGGTCCAGGAGGCTGGAAGTCCAGGCTCAAGGCCCTCAGATCCGGGGTCTGATTTGGAAAAGCCACTCCTCCGGGGCCCCTCTCCCTGTGTCATAGACAGCACCTTCTCCTGCATCCTTACAAGCAGAATGAGCAGCCCGGGACCTCTTTTATGAAGCAAGTAGTCTCTTTCACAGAGACTCAAGTTTTTAAAGTTTGTTTTGTGGTTATTTAAACTTGAGGTTCAAATAATTTAAAAAATTTCAACCTGAACATGCCCTAATCCAGAATTCTAAACTGGTTGACTTTTCCTCTGCCATTCAAAAGCAGGGGCTGGTGGAGGAGAGAAGCAGAAGAAAGAGAAGAAAAGACCAAAACACTTCAGACTTTAGATAAAATGTATTATTTCAGGTTTTTTGGGGCTTTGTGAAAATGTCCTCGGAAGCCAGGTGGCCATCACGTAGGCGTGCGGTCCCCAACCACAGTCTTGAGAGGACACCTGCTAAGACTGGGCATGGCACCGTGGTGCCAGGCAGTGGTGGCCCTGGAGCGGAGCTGTGGGGTTGGAGTCTCTGGGTGTTAGTGTGTCAGGGCTTTGAGTGGGTCTGAAATGCCCTTCAGAGCCTGGCTGTGCTTCTCCAGCTTCCTCTGGAAGAAGGTCCAGGCCTGAGGCTGCAGCATGGAGTCCTGCTGCATCTGTTCTCTCCAAGGACCCCATGCTGAGACCCTGGACTTGCCACCAAAGCTGTTGCTGAGGAGTGGAGGTCACCCTGTGGCCTCTGCTTGCCCAGAAGTCCTCACAGCTTGGTGCCTATCTCTGTGCCGCCCTCCACACGTGCTATGGGCATCACCTGGTGACCGTAGACCCCACTGAAGAGGAACACGTTTGACAACACCTTGCCCCTCATGCCCAGCTTCCTGTCGGGCTGAAAAGGGATGGATCTCATTGATGGAGTTAGAAGTTTTTCCTTGTGAAGTGTCAGGATAAACAGACTTTTAATAGCCAAGTCACCTGCTGTCAACAGTTACATGCTTGTCAGTCAGGAGCATTTCCAGGCGCTGGATCAACGAGAACTTGTCACCGGATGCATTCCATATGTAAAGGCATGAAGAGCTCGTGCGTCGGCAGACTGATCAAACTGGGAATGTTGACTTCATGGTGTGACTCTTGAAGACTCCTTTTCCAGTCCATGTAGCACTTGTGAAAAGCTGGTTGTGTGCTTATTGTGAATTTTTCAGCAGGAAGAAATGAATCAGATTGCCAAATCTGTATGTCCAGGGAGATTTGTGGGCCAGGGAAATAATTACATTCTTTCTTTAAAGGGTTTTTCAGAATTAGGTACCAAATGATGACTTAATCACTATCATTTAGATATGTTCTTAATATTTTCCTTTTGTTGGTCCAATAATAAACTTGAAAAGTTGAAATGCAGTTGGCTTAATTCACAAGTCTTTGTTTTCTTTGTATTTGGCAGTTTGTGGCCACCGCCAGGTGTGCAGTAGGGTGGGGACACCCACTCTTTAGGGTTGGGCACCGTGCTGGGTTTGGGTGTCTTGGTGCCCACACTCCCCATCTTGCATGTCCTTGGGAAGCAGGCAGCTTATGCAAATGATGTGAATTTAACTTTTATTTTGGACTTGAGAATTTGTGTCCCCGGAGCTGTCCTCACTCCAGGTGCTGAAGCCTTATATGGGGACTCCTTCATTTTGGAACCAGAGACTTGAAAAGGGGGTATATTTTGTTTCATCAGCACGGATCCTTCCAAAGCAGAACCATTGTAGCTCCTATGATGAACTCAGAACAGGTCAGCTATCTGAGTTATTTGGGTGTATTAAAAAAATAGTTGTTTTCTTGGGCTTTTCTTCCACGATTACGAAGGGGTGCAGCAAGCTTATATTAAGTGCTTGCTACTTTGTTCTTGACTTGTTAGCATTGTTTTATATCCTCTCGAATACACTAGTAGGGTGTGATAAAGCAGAAAAGTGGGTGGTTTTTACGAACAAAGAAATAAACTACTTAGTTTGGAGTAGGAAGGATGGCAGAAATCCTAGGTTATTGTCTCATGTTTATGGCAGTGGTTTCATGGGGATGATCTGTGATAAAATAGAATTTCTGTTTTTATTGCACTTTGCATACTCCAGCTATTGCAAGGTACATGGCAAAGAGCAGTTAGGGTAGGGATTGCTACCTATAAAATAACAACAGCTACTTTCAGATAAAGAAGGAAGCATATGCACAATAAAAGAGTTCTCCCCACAGTGGTTTTACTCAGCACTTAGCCTCCCTAGAATGTCACGCACATCATTGTCAGTACAGCCCTGCAGAAGCTCCTTACAGACATGGCCCTCTTTATGTCACCTCCAGGAGAACAGGGACCTCATCTGCTCGTTACTGATGCGAATGTGTATGTTGGTATTAACAGATGGGAAAGCGCTCCCCAAGGACTTGCAATGTGAGAACATGGGAGGAGGGAGGGGGACACTTGACAGTGAAGACCCTGTCCAGGTGGGGCAGGAAGCCGGTCACCCACTCCCCGGCTGTGTCAGAAGGGACACAGTGTGCAGGCCTTAGACGCCTGCTTCTGCAGGTGCGCTGCGAGAACCGTGGGTTTCTGAAGAAGGTGAACTCAGGCATTCTGTCCTTGCTTGGACACTCTGTCTCATGGTCTTTCTTGTGTGATGGCCCCTTTCATTTACTCCACTTGCTGTGCATCCATGTATGTGTGGGTGTGGGGAGGTTGTGTTTCTTTTTCTTGTAGATTTTAATTAGTAAACCAGCCCGGATCGGCTGATCATGTTGAGGTCTGAAGGCACCTGTCATCAGGGGCTCCACAGTGCTGGACTCTGTTACCTCTTATCTTCCTGGGCCCTATGGGTGTGGGCAGCAGCGTGTGGTTGCGATGTGTCTCTTGTTGGAAATGCTGACTCTTGTGGTTATCTCTGATGGTCTTCATAACTTTTCCTTTGAGAACATATGCAGTCTCTCTCCTGCCAGGGTCTTTAAACCTCATTTAGACTAATCCTAGAGGGAAAAATCCTTGAGCACTCTCATGCTTCCCAAGATGATTGCTTTTTCCTTAATCTAGGTTTTTTTCTTTTTTGGTACCAGGGATCGAACTTGGGTCCTTGTGCTTGCGCAGCACATGGCGAAACCATTGAGCTAAATCCTTGGCCCTCCTTAATCTAGTTTTTTAAAGGCAAGTTAGCAAACTGTTAGTGCCATAACTAATATTAGTACCTAGGTTTTTACTTCCCTTCTCTGCTCTTGGAATCTGTGGATCACCTAGATGATGTGGCAAGATCAACACCTGTAGCATGCAAAGGGCAAGTTCCTTTGCACTCTAAATTCACAGCTGTGAGTCCTCTCAGATGTGACAGAGGCCGCCTTGGTTCATGGCTACAGTTGGTTCAGCATCCACTCCCTTCTCCAGCACATCCTTTGTGCAGCAGGAAACCCGTCCTCGAGGCATACCTTCCTCATGGTGCTCACAGGCCAGCCTCGTGGGCCTGCGCAGCCTGGAGTCCTGATCCAAGGCCCCAGCCTGGTGTTCCTGGCACAGCACTGTGTGTGCATCTGCAGAGGCTGAGCGTGTGGAGGGCTCCCACTGTATAGCCTGAGAGCAACACAGATGACAGCCTCGCTGGCCAAGACCCGGAGCCTGAGGATGCTGTCAGACCTTGGGGGACATCAGGGGACTCTTGGCTGGGCAGAAGGCCACCAGTGGAAAGCAGGCACTCTAGAAGGCATTGTGATTCAGGACCCAGGGCAGACCTGAGGAAGAGCCTCTCCCAGAAAACTCCACAAGGTCCAGAGTTCGATCCCCCACTGGCATTTGAGGTGAAACACTCTGTCATTGAAGGCTGCATTGTACCTGGAATGTAGTGCCTGCCCTTACCATTGGCCATGCTGCCCACTGCCCTGGGGACACTGGGACATGTCTTCTTGCCAAGCTTCCCAGGTGCCCTGGAACACGGCACCAAGTACAGACCCAGTGGTATCTCTGACAGTTACCAAAGTCACCCAGTGTAATTGTTGGGGTTTTTCTAGCCCTTTATGCAAGTAGTATTTGTTTTATGAAATCAAGTGTGCCTACATTAGGTGTATACAGTGGTACCTTGGTTCATGAACTTGATTTGTTCCATGATTCTGGGGAAGATGGCCATGGTTCTGTTAGTCACCTATGTGGAGTTTGCAAATGGAAGCAAAATTTTGCTGAATGCTTCCGTTTGCAAACCAAATTGTTCACAAACAGAATCATTTGTGAACCAGGCTATTGCTGTATTTACAGTTGACACCTCTTCTTGGTGAATTGTGTCTTTTAACAATCTATAGTGGCCTTATTTGTCCCTTCTAATTTTAGTTTGAGGTCTATTTTGTCAAATATAGCTATAGCTATTCCTGCTTGCTTTTGGGCTCCAGCAACTTGGAGAATCATTTTCCTGCTTTTTACTTTCAGTCTGTTTATGTCTTTTTCACTGAAGTGTATTTCTTGTAGGTAAAATATAGTTAGGTCTTGTTTTTTTTTTTTTTTCTTTTAGTCTAATCTGCCAGTCTGTGTCTTTTAATTGGGGAATTAAGACTATTTATGGGCGGGAGATTTAGCTTGGTGGTTCTGCTGGCTGCCTCGCAAGTGCAGGGTCCCGAGTTTGATCCCTAGTACCAAAAACAAAAGACCATTTACATTAACTGTGATTATTGAAATGTATATATTAATTCCTGTCATTTTACTGTATTATTAGTGTTTAATTCAGTCATGATTTTCATTTGTTTATCTGCTCTCCCAATGAGATTTATTCTTTCCCTTGGTCTTGTGGTTATGATTGTCTTCTCCTTCATGTTTCCTATTCCCTTGAGTACTTTCTACAGTGCTGGGTTAGTGGTGGATTTCTTATCTTGGACGGTCTTTATTTCTTTTTCTGTTTTGAAGAATAACCTAGATATAATAATCTAGGTTGGATTTGAAGTACCTCATTCTAAGCATCTCTGAGCTTTTTAGAGTTTCTGTTGAGAAATCTGCTGTTATTCTGTTGGGTTTTTCCACATCAGATATGTGATTCAGTATTTCTCTTTAGCAGGTGTTAATATTCTTTCTTTCTTCTGAATTTTTGGCATTTTGACTGATATGTTGTGGAGAGGTTCTTTTCTGTCACGTCTGTTTGGAATTCTAAATGCATCTATTACCTGGGATATCCACCCCAACCCCAGATTTTGGAATTTCTTTGGTATAATTTCAGTGAATATTCATTAGCCTGTATTTCTTCACCCTCTTTGAGGCCAATGAGTCATAAATTTGTTCTTTCATATAATCATCCAGGAGCTCCGGAATGCTCTTATCATTCATTCTTAGTTTTTTCTTTATTATTACTGAATGTTTTGGTACATCTACCTTGTCTTCAAGCTTTGATATTCTTTTTTCTGATTCATCTAGCCCCCTACTGAAATTTTCAATTGAGGTTTTTATTGGACTATTTGAGGTTTTTATTTCCAGGATTTCTGTTTATGTTCTCTTTCAGATCCTCTGTCTCTTTGCTGGAGTGGCCTTTCGTATCCTGCATTGTCTTTCTTAATTCATCTGCTACTTATCTCTGTCTTCTGTGGGTTCATTGATCATTTTAATAATTGATTCATTTGGGTGCTCTTTTGTATCATCTTTGATCCCAGAGTTCATTTTAATTATGGTTTTAAAATTCTTTGGGATTGTGTCCACTTTGATATCTGTGGAACCAGTTTTATGGGAATTTCCAATTTTGGGGGCCATTTTGTTGCTTTATTTCCTCATGATTCTTATGGTTTTTGTGTCAAGGTTTGCAGATCAGTTGACATGGATGTCTTAGTTAAGGTCTCTTTAGTAAGGGACTCTCCCTTTATGGGTATGTCTCAGGGCGAAAGCACTTACTCAGCCCTTTGCAGAATCCTAGGTTCAAACCCTAGCAGGACTTTTTGAGGAGAGCATTAGCTACCAGTAATGTCCACATCTTAAGGACCAAGTACATGGATGTATAACTTAAAACTTACTTTGAACGTCCTCTACTACTCTACCTACCCAGTAAAAGGAAAGGAGGGCAATAATGTAAGATAGGCCAAAAAAGAAAACAAAACATAAAATAGGCATTAATGGTATTTATATATAAGAAATGAGGAGGAAGGAGAGATGTGAGGCTATATGACAGGAGAAGGGATGGGAATATTTTATATAATATAATGGAAAGTAAGAGACTAGAGAGGGAGATTGAATCAAATTCATGAAACTCCAAAGTTAGAAAATTCTATGGAACAACCGTTGATGTGGGAAAGCAACACACACACACACTCACACACACACACACACACACACACACACACACAGTAAAACCAGGTCTTGTATCCCTCCTCATGAGAGTGTTTATGCTGGGGATGATGATTTATCCTGGACTTCTGTTGTTGGGTGCCGCCTGATAGAAGCGGACATGTGGAGTTTGGTTTTATTCAGCACCACCCCTCCCCGGCCTCTGTTCACTGCGGGGGCTGCTGGGCCATCTGGAGCTGGGCTTCTCCCCTCACTGGTTGTAGACAGTGCTAGTGCAAGGCTACCGGCATGGACTAGGGTCTTATGTGTTCCCCCTTGGGAGTGGCAGTGCGAGAGCATGCGGGCTGTCCACCAAGCCTCTACCACGTGTAGCCTCTGGGCAGGCTCAGCTGATGGGCCGACATTCCCCAAATCATGGCCTGTTGGCTGCTGCTGCATTCACCCTGGGTGGCCCTGGGCCCAGCAGAAGTGGTTGCATGCAATCTGCACTGGGATGAGAATCCAGCATGTGCAGCCTTCCACTGGTCTCTGCAGATGCACCCCCAGACTTGGACCCCCTCAAAGCCTCAGGCACGGAATTCTTTTGCTGTCACAATGTTCGAACTGTCCCTGTTTTTTGCCTCCTATCCCATTTTTGTTTCTGTTTTTGACATTTCCCGCCACTTGGCCGAATGTGCTGGCTGCTGTGCTGTCATGCCGAGACTCTCCAAGCCCTGGTCTGGTCTCCTGTGAACCAGCTCCAGGCTTCCCCGGCCTGTGACTTGGCTTTTTCTGCCTCCCAGTCCCACACTGAGCCCACACTGACTCTTAGGGAGAGTGCCCACTGTCTCCCCAGTGAGCTGAGGCAGTGGCATCCTGGAGATATAAAAACATGGGCTTTCTCTGTTTTCCCACGCCACCCGTGGAATGAGAGGAAGGTACTGAGGACACTCCCTGCCCCTGTCCTGTCCAAATCCCATCTCCTGCACCGTCTGCTGAGGCAGAGGCTTGGGGCTCCCTGACCCGACACTCCTAAATCCACGGTGTGCATTACTCTCTGTCTCCCAGCTTTCTAAAGGCCAGTGTCGCTAGGTGTCGGCTGGCTGCTCGCCTACTCAAGTTGTAGTCCAGCGATTGTCCAAGGCTCCCCTCCCTTTATGGAGCCACGTGGCTATGGGTGTGGACAAATATCCTGGTGGTGTTGTGAGTGCCGGCCCTCTGGCCCTCTGAGACCTGCTCTCTTATGTTAACAGACGCATCCTGTCTTCTGGCTCTTACCCTGGAGGTGACAGGACTTCCAGCCTCTGTCTAACTGTTCACCATGCACTGTATCACTGGGATGGACTGGGCTGTAGACCGGCTTAAGTTGGTGCCAGCAGAAGGAAATGTGCCCCTGGTCACAGGGAGGGCAGCCTGGTGCTAGTGTGGGTTTCATGACCCCTTCTCACTCAGCTTTCTGCCCATCAAGGTGCTGCCGCCTCCCAGACACTGTCCCCCTGGGGGCAGGGCTTCGGCATGAGAATTTGGGGGTCACAGCTCAATCTGCAGTGGCGGTCATTGGGCTCTCAGAGGCAGGTCGGCAAGTACTTGCAGCGACTCTGGACCATGTCCCTGTTGATCCTTGGCATTTCTGTTCCTCTCAGTGTCACGTGGGAGCCAATGGGAGATGGGAAGAAAGTCATTTCTCTGGCCGATAACCACATCCTGCTCTGGGACCTCCAGGAAAGCTCTAACCAGGCCGTGGTAAGCAGAGCATTGGCAGGGACTGGGGGGGTTGCTTTTGGAATTGGACCTTGGGGTGAAATGCAGAACATAGTTCTCGATTTGCATATGTTTACAGGTCCCCCACAAAAGTAGGGAGCCCTGTGAGATACTACACAGGCCTAGCTGATAGCTCCACTCGACCCTGGGTTATCCAAGGGGCTTTTCTCGCTCAGAAGTCTACTGTCCTTTTAATGATGTTTTTTTTCCAGCACTGGGGATTGGACTTAGGGCTCTTGCACTGAGCTGCATCCACAGCCCTTTTTATTATTTTTATTTTGAGACAGGGTCTCACTAAGTTGCTATGTTGCCCAGGCTGGGCTTGAACTTGCAAACCTCCTGCCTCAGCCTCCCAAGGTGCTGGAATCACAGGCATGCACCACCATACATGGCTTCGTGATAAGTGGCTTCGTAACCACTTAACAGTTTAGCCCGAGCATCACTCAGGCAGTGCCTTTGCACACTGACTATCCCAGCGTCACTCAGGCAGGTGTCATTTCAACCAGTCAATTCTTGTATTGAATAAATTTGATACAATTTTCGTTTTTATATTTCCTGTTATATTATCTTATAAAAATTGGTGAAAAAACCATATGCAAATTTCGGTCATCCTGTATTTAAATAATTGGACTGGTAAGTGGTTAACATATATTTTGCCAATATCACACTTTCAAGTAGGAGCATTTATAAAATGTTAACTTTACAATGTTAACTGGCTTTTTAATGTATTTGCCTGAGTCATAAAAATAATACATTCATCATTTTGAATATTTTGTCTTCCATAGCATAAATACTGGTATGTATTTGAGTCCTTAATATCTTCTTTTTTGCTTTGATTTTTGAAACAGGGTCTCACTTCAGGCTGACCTTGAACTCGTGTAGTCCAGGCTTCCTCAAACTTGCTGCAGCCCTCCTACCTCAGCCCCCCCAGTGCTGGGATTATATCTGTGCACCACTGCACCTGACTTTTTGTTTGTTTGTTTTTTGTGATACCAGAGATTGAACCTAGGGCCTTCTCACTGAGCTACATCCCCAGCCCTTTTGTATTTTGAGACAGGTCTCGCTAAGTCACTAGGTTGCCCAGCCTGTAAAATTTTCTCTTTTAAAATGTGTTATTTATTTATTTATTTATCTATCTATCTATTTATGTATTTTTTGGTACCGGGGATCGAACTCAGGTCCTTACACTTGCGAGGCAGGCAGCAGAACCACTGAGCTAAATCCCTGGTCCTAAAATGTGTTTTTTAAAACATGCATTCAAGGGCTGAGGATTTAGCTCAGTGGCACCTCACAACCACAAGATCCTGAGTTTAATCCCCAGTACCAAAACAAAAACAAAAACAAAAAACCCCATGCATTCATAATTGCACTGTACTTGTTTATTCCAAAGTAATAACTTTCGGAAAAGGAAATACTGAGAAATTGAAATGAGACCTCCTAACTTCCTGTATTCACAGGCCCATTACCTCCGCTGGTCTCAGGGAACTGAGAACTGTATCTGTCAGGTAGATTTCTTTAGTGACAGCCTTGCATTATATTTATTTGCTACTGTGATGCTTACTTTGCTCTTTTCCCTTGTGATGCTTTACAATATTAATAAATCCTTTCCTTGATGCTCTGGGTTAAAGAGATGACATGAGTAATGATTGGTTGTTATGAATATGTGGCATAGAGGTTGGACTTTTAAAAATATTAAGTGACTTGTTAAAGTTTAAAAGCTGAATGGTCACAACCTTCCATGCAAAACTGAGAGTTGGCCTGTTTTCCTTGAGCACTAATAGTGCTCAAGGAAAACTTGTTTTTATTTAAAAATCAGATTCCCATAGCATGTAGCAGAATCCAAATTTTACACAAGTTTTCAAGGTAAAGCAGGAAGCTTGAAGCAGACTCAGTCATGAGATTGGCCCAGGGACACCTTCAGGGGCAGGGGCAATGACATGGTGGTGACCTTCTGCCCTCCAGAGACCGAAGAAAGTCTGGGCATGGTGGAAGGAGAGCCCTCCAGCCCTTCCCTCCAGCTGTGCTGCAGCTGTTGGAAGCTGCGGAAAGAGGAGAAACGCTGTCTCATGCATTTGACCTGTGCATTTGTCCCATGCAAATGACCAATGCAGCTCATGCCGGGTCCTGGGCCCCACCCTGGGAACAGCTGAGAGGACCACACTGTGGTCACACTCCCCCAAGCCGGGTGCCTGAGAGACCCATGTCCCGCACTGGTGCTGGGCAGGGTGGCACTGTAATCACGTGGTGAAGGTGTCTGCACACCCAGGCCATCTCTGAAGCATTTCATGGTAGGGTGATTAATCTGTAACTTATCTTCTACAGAGATCAATTTAGTTTTCTCTCTTCCTTTTTTATCTGCTGTCAGCAGTTCTGTCAATACCCCTCTGCACCCCCTCCACTGTGGTATTTAATACAGAACCTTCCCATCGATTTCAGCCTCCCCACTCTGGCTTCTCATTTTTTTTATTGTTTGAGGATATTGCCTTCCATGGTGAATCTAATCTTATGCTCCCTGCATCATTACCCTTTGCAATTAAATTGGAGACTGTTTGCCATTTATAATCATTAGCAGAGCCCCCAGGAGGCAGGGAGTGGGCTGTGGGGTCCAGGACCGAGCAAGGCAGAGGGGACAGCCTCCCTCTTCACCTCCTTGTCCCAAAGCTCTCAGTGGCCGAGGACACAGAGAGAGGGTGTCTGTCCACGCAGGACACAGGCTTCTCTCAAAGATGGGCTGCAGGGGACACTGTCCGCCTGACGACATTCGCACACAGCCACGTCTCTTTGAAAGAACAGATGTGTTTCAGGGACGTGGCATTGTTAGACATTTTCTGTCCAGAATTTGAAACGGGAGACGTTCCTTCCCGTAAGCCCCTCTCCCCGACGCAGTCCCATCTGGATTCTCTCTCTTTTGTCACTTGTCTTTTTGCCTTTTTAGTAGGGACTTTTGCGGAACAGTGCTTTTCCATCTTTTCAAAGCAGACTTTAGTGTGTGGAGTGGTTTGAGGTTCACAGCAGAACTGAGTGTGTGGTGCGGTGATTTCCTCTCCCCACACCCACAGCACAGCTGCCCCTTCCTCCATCCCTGCTGCCCTGGCAAGGCCCAGCATCCTAGTGGTGAGCTGTGCGGACTCCATGCTGTCCTGGCTCAGTTTGGAATCCCAGGGACCAAGCCTTCTCAGACCAGCTTTCCCTTCGGAGTCGCAAGCACTCGGTGTCCTCTGGTTCTCTGGTCATGGAGCTCGGCTCTTTGCATAGGGAAAAACACCTTTCACGAAGAAATGCACAGAGACAATGGCAGTATGTGGTGTCCGTCATAGCTGAGCTGGGATCTGATCATCACCTGCTGGCTTTGGGGATGGCCACTTCATCACAAAGCAAACACAGAAGGCTTTCTGGTACTTCAATTCCATTCCTCTGTACTCACATCTGCACTGGGATCTTCTTGGTGACTGACATCAATAATCCAGTTTTGAAGAGCTTGTATTACACAACACATATATGCATGCATCCATCTATCCACACACACATGCACCTAGCCATCCACGCACACATGCATCCATCCCTCTCCCATCTGTCTACCCATCCATGTGTCTATCCACACTTCCATGCACCCATGGATCCATCTCTCATCCATCTATTCATGTACCCATGCTTCTATCCACACGTCCATCTATCTACATACTCGTGCATCCATTTACACATCTATCCATACACCCATATACCCACCCATCCGTCCACACATCTTGCACCCATGCATCCATCCATGCACCCATGCACCCAACCATGTAGCCATGCATCTATCCACACATCAATCCATGCATAAATTCAAGCATCCATCCATGCATCCATATACCCATGCAGCCACATATCCATCCATGCAGCCATGGACCCATGCATCTATCCACACCTCAGTCCATTCATGCATCCCTCCATCCATGCATACATCCATTCATCCGTACACCCATGCATGGGTGTGGACGGATGGGTGGGTATATGGGTGTATGGATAGATGTGTAAATGGATGCACAAGTATGTAGATAGATGGACGTGTGGATAGAAGCATGGGTACATGAATAGATGGATGAGAGATGGATCCATGGGTGCATGGAAGTGTGGATAGACACATGGATGGGTAGACAGATGGGAGAGGGATGGATGCATGTGTGCATGGATGGCTAGGTGCATGTGTGTGTGGATAGACGGATGCATGCATATATGTGTTGTGTAATACAAGCTCTTCAAAACTGGATTATTGATGTCAGTCACCAAGAAGATCCCAGTGCAGATGTGAGTACAGAGGAATGGAATTGAAGTACCAGAAAGCCTTCTGTGTTTGCTTTGTGATGAAGTGGCCATCCCCAAAGCCAGCACGTGATGATCAGATCCCAGCTCAGCTATGACGGACACCATGTACTGCCATTGTCTCTGTGCATTTCTTCGTGAAAGGTGTTTTTCCCTATGCAAAGAATCTACTGTATTAGGATACCTCTTTGACACCTCTCGCATGCCCAGTTGGTGTCTCAGGAATAAGTTTTATATCTGAGTCTATCTTGGGAAAAACTTGCACATCTGCATGCATGGCCCTCCTGGCTGTGGGTGGGACGAGGTCACACCACACTCATGGGTCTGCGAAGCAGAGGTTTTGGTGCTATTTTGCCTACAAATTGAGTCTTTTTTCAATTAAACTAAAAATATGTGAAAATGACCCCGAATCCTCTCCCCGGATTTCTGAGTACGGGAAGACTCCTGCTGTCCAGGAGGAGCTGCTTGCTTTTTAGCACAGCTCTGCACATGTCTTCCCAGGGGCCAAGTCCCCTTGATGAGGTGCAGCAATCCCAGCCAAGAGGTCTGTGTGTCCCATGTGACTGGATATATAGTGCCACCTACCCGGCCCTGGGCCTGTGACCCTGGCAGGACCCACCTCTGCCCTTTCTCCAGAATGAGGACAGCTTTGTTGTCCTAACAGGAGCCATGGCAGCTGGGGTCCTGTCACGCAAGCCCACTTCTCATTGGATCTTTTCCTCTGGTGTCCTGAAGGTAGCAACAGGCCTCGAGGACTCTCCAGGGACTTCCACTTCCACTGCCTGGATATGATCACAGAGGTGCTGCACACACTGTGCATTTCAGAGGACAGCATCAGTCCTCTTGTGGCCAGGCCCTCGTGGCTCCCTCCCATGTGCCCGATGTCATCTGGCCACCCGACATGCATACCTCATTTAGTCCTTGTGACCCTGCATGGCTGTACACGTGAATTAGAGGAGAGGAAGCTGAGCCTCAGAGACACTCGAGTAACTCAGAGGCAGAGCTAGTCAGGTGCTGGGTGTTTCTGTTCAAAGCTGGCCCTGGAATTCCCAGTCGGAGAGCCAAGGACAAGGCCCAGAGGGGTCATTTCCAGCCAGGTCTTGTAAGGGTGGCAGGTAAGATGCATTCATTTGACTGTAAGCTACAAGAAATGGCTTAAACAGGGCTGGGGATTTAGCTTGGTGGTGCCACCGCCTGCCTCGCAAGCACAAGGTCCCAAGTTTGATCCCCAGTAACAAAACAAAACAAACAAAAAAAGAAATGGCTTAACCAACAAGGAAGTTTTATTATCTGCTGTCACAAAAAACATGCAAATAAAGTGATTCCAAGGTGATTAGTTCAGTTTCTGCCCATCATCAAGGACTTATGTACTTCACTCCTTTCTACTCTGCCATTATGACCGCAAGGTGACTGCAGCTGCTCCAGTCATCACATCCAGACTCCCACAGCACCAGGCAAGAGAAAGCTGGTTTCTGTGTTCATTTCTCTTCATAAGAAATCCCTTCCCAGAAGGGCCTCTATCCAGGTGTCGGCCACCACCCCATGTCGTGCCTAAGCTGGTCACTGGTGAAGGGAACAAGCTTGTCATGCATGGCCTTGAGCAGTCCCCGGCCCGAGGACAGGAAGTGGCTCAGTACGGTGGTCACGGCTTTCGCATAAGCACACCCCTGCCTCACACAGCTCATAGCTGGGGTGCATTTGCAGGGTGCTTCATGCCTTCTTCGCACTGAGCACCGCATTCCTGACATTTGTCACCTTCTGCTGTGGCTTCCTCGCTGGCCTCACTGGGCTTGGTCCAAGTGTCCGGTGTGTAGGAGTCTGTTGTGGATGCAGCCCCGCACTCCTGGCTGCTCTCCTCTCAGCTTGCTGGCCCCCGATGGCAGCAAGGACAGCTTTTGTCTTTGGAAGCCTCGTGCCGGGGCTCCACTGATGTGCGCCGTGTGCACTACAGGAGGGTACATGGGTCGCAGCGCTGTGCCTATGAGGAGCTGTGTTCTCTTTTCCCGCCCGGCGTCAGCCACATCCTGTCTGAAGACGTTTGTGGGGCATCTTTCATCATCCCGCCCGGACCAGGAAGCACTGAATATTTCTCTTTAATGCTGCAAACCAGATCACCGTGTACATGGCGCCCCGTGGAGTCCTTGCTGAGTTCTGTCACTCCCTGAGTCACCAGGAAACCCAAAACTGTGATTGATGAACCTTACGACTAACCACGCCGCCTCCCCTGCACAGTCCCTCGGAAATGCGTGTGAAATCCCTCTCGGGCTTTTGTTAAACCGTACCTTTGGAGTCTGGGCCTGTGGGGACAGTTCCCTTTGCTTGGGGAGCACATGCATTCCCAGATGAGCAGTGGAGCCAGGGGCCAGGCCCGTGTCTGCCTCTCCTGTGTCTGCCTCTTGCTGGTTGTGTGACCCGGGGTGTGTTGCTGTCCCTCTCCGGTCTGGTCTTCCCACCTGTAAAGTAAGGAGGGACAGAGCCCATCACTAAGTGACCTCCTGTGCCTCCAGCGTCCTCCTGCCTCCTCTTGACCTCACAGGTGGCCACAAAGTCGCCTGTTTCTCGCAGCCTATGCTTGTTACCCGGGGCTGCTCCAGATCTCGGGCCACCGCAGCTTGGCCCCGTCATGAAGTCTTAGAGGGTCTCGGGGTCTGTGGTCAGGGAACACCTGCTTCCTGGTCCCTGCTGTGGCTCTAGGGCACAGGGCTGGTCTTGAGTGGCCGGACAAGGGCTGTTTCCCAGTTCCTCACTGGCTATTGGCCCAAGATCCCCCATCCCCTATTCCTGCCCTGTGAGCCTCTGCAGAGTGGCTTTGCCACAGCCAGCGAGACAGAAGTGAGCATCGTGGACCGTGTGGTCTCAGAGCTGCTCAGGGAGGGAGTTGTCTGGCCACCAGGCCTGGTGGGGTCCTCAGGGCTGTCCTGGCCACTGCTGGCCGCCAACCTCTGCTTCCCCAGCTGCCTTGCCGTTGGGTGCTCCAGGCAGAGCTTAGCTTGGCCAATTTGACGTCACCAGGGCGTCTGCACAGAGCCAGGACAGATGGCCATTGGAGAGCACGGGATGACACTGACTCTGGCGACCTAAGTCCCATCTTCCTGAAGAGTTCGGTACGGACTCGTGTGTTTAACGGGAAGTTGATTAGAGCCCAGTGTTGACTAGTTCGAAAACATGGCCAGCCTTTTCTTCATTCCCGCTTGGCCATCTTGTATTTTTAGCACATCCATTGTCATTGAAGAGTAATCACTAACCTCATAACTGAGTCCTCACAAATTGAAATAGCATCTGGAAACACTCTGACTTTTTTTTAACCTGAAGGGGATACTACAGAGATTTCTCTGTATTATCAGTATGGAGGTTAAAGCATTGACCCGACTCTAAGTTGCACAGTTGAAAGCCAAGATCAACCACCCTGTGTCTGAGAATGTGTATTGTAGGGTCCTTTTTAGCTCTTGACACAACGTCGCCCTGGCCCTCCTCCACGGTAACCATCCCATTGCAGCTGCAGTGAGGTTTACTCTGACGTCCGTCACTGGCTTCCCTAACTGTCCCCCGGGTGCTGCAAGCTTCCCACTGCCCTGTTCCCCTCCCTGCACGCTCAGCACCATCCCCACTGAACTGTGAGGAGCTCGGCCTCCTCTATGGAGCCTGCAGTTGTCAACCACTGCTGTCTGGCCCTGGTCCATGGGCAGCTGCTGCTGTTTGTCCTGCCCCACAAGTGACAGGAGTGGCCCACAGTGGCCCACAGACGCTCCCCGAGCACCTGGCCAGGCTCTGGGCTCCTGACGCTGTGCTGCCCACCACCTGCGTGCTGGAGGCTTTGGCCTCTGCGCCGACACAGCCCCTCACGCTGTACCTCCACTCTGTCAGCCTGTCCCACACTGCAGTGGCCCCAGCCACGGGACTGTGGTCTCTGTGTCCCCTGGTCTGGCCCTTCCTCCTCCCTTCTTCCTGTTTGTTAGTGACCTCGTGAATTTTTCCAGAGAGCCCGTCCCTTCCACCCTGCCCACCCCCTCAGTGCTGCGGCTTCCAGCCAGACTCCCCTCAGCCTGCCTTTGGCTGCTGGTGCCCGAGGTCCAAGCTGGGCACTTGGGCTGTCCTCACCTCCCCAGCACCCAGGGTGCATGGCCAGTAGCTGCTCGCCTGGCTCTGAGAGTCTGAGTAAAGCGATGGGTGCTGGCGTACGCTGTGGGGCAGCTGAGAGGGGCACAGTGTGTGCCACCCTCTGGGCCCTCTGCCATTGGAAGTCGCCGCGTGAGGTACTCAGACCTGAAACAGAAGGACCAGCACAGCCAGTGTGACGGGCCTTGTGCACAAGATCCCAGGTGGGTGGGGAAATGCGGGCCAGGAGGGAGCGTTCTTCCCAGGCCTGTGGGGTCTGGTAAGGGTCTCGGGGACCTCTGGAGCAGGGCGGGAGAGGAAGTGAATTGGGAACAGTATTTGATTAAGCTGAATATGTCGGTCCTTTTGTTACCACAACTGGCCATGTGGACTCTTTGTGTCTGTCTTGGGGAAACCAGATGTTTGAGTTATTTCATATTGTTTTCTTCAAGTTTGAGCTGATTGTCTCTAATCGCACCCTTGCGAGCAAGTCTTCTGTAATAGAGGTCTATTAATATGCTTTCTATTTTTTGCTGTTCTCACTATTATAGTTTTTTTTCCCCTCCAATAAAGTTCAGTCTTTTTCAGGGAGGAAAATGAAGAGCTTCCTAGTTATCCTAATAATTATTTTCCATAAAATCTGAGAGCGTAGGATGTCCTTTTGAATTTTTTGTGAAGAGTTCAAATTTCTCTCCTTTTTCCCTTGACCATACCCTGGTGTCCCCAGCTGGCCGGCTCTGCATCCCTGGAAGGGAAGGGACAGCTGAGGTTCACCTCGGGACGCTGGAGCCCGCATCACAACTGCACCCAGGTGGCCACTGCCAATGACACCACGCTCCGTGGCTGGGACACGCGCAGCATGAGGTCAGTGACCCTCAGCCCTGCTTCCCCCTGCCCCTTCCCTAAGGGGACTCGGACAGCGCAGAGGGGATTGAGAGCCAGACACACCTGGGGGCACGTGGTGTGTCTGTCTTCCTCTGACCTGTGGGAAACCATCTTCACCCCAACACTCTCGTACACCCGTTGCGTGCAGGCCTTGTGCCTCCAGTGGACCGCGTGCTGCTGTGACGCTGTCCCCGAGTCGGCTCCAGCCAGGGTTTAACGATGCTCATGAGTGACACGGTGACAAGGACACTCCATCTCCACATGAGTCAGGTGGCACTTGCAGTCCCCCCGGCGAAGTCTTCCTCACGGAGTTGTCCTTGACCGTTTCCGGGCTTTCAAGAGACATACCTGCGGGGTAATCATATTTTGTCACTTAAGTAATTATCTGCAACCACCACAGTTCTAATGGAACAAACAAGAGCTATTTTTCTGTTCCAGTTGTGATTTTGATAGGCACAGGAGTGATGGTGGGATGTCTGTTGCTATGGCGACGGGCACCCGCACAAGCTTTTTAAAGATGCAGTTTATCCCCTCAGCACACCATAATTGATCACTGAGCCGAAGAGACGGATATCATGCAATAACTCGCATTGCTTCCCGGGTGGGGGCTTACCTCTAAATCTAGTTCCGAGGCCCCTCTGAAAACCCAGGGGCTAATAAATAAACAGTCACCAGTCCTGAGCCCATGCAGCTCTGAACAAAGTGGGGATCAGCTTCCCTGTGTTGCTGGCAGCCGAGCAGTGCAGACCACGGTGCTATCCCTCACAGGCCTAGGTCTCCTTGTCCTGTGGTCCTGTCTCCTGGCCTCACTGCTCTTTGAAGGATGTAATAAGAAAGCCTCAGACCGACCGACAGGCAGAAAACAGGTGCATGCGGTGATCATTGGTAGCATCCTGTGGTGACCTCTTTCGCCAGGTGACCTGGGACAAGACGCTGACTCCCGCAGTATGTGGGGCTGCAGGAGGGAGAGGCCTTGCCCCTCTGCCCTTTCTCTGTGACAGCGGTTGTCACCTAGCCAGGATGCCTGGGGTGTTTTGTGCAGACGGTGTTAGGGGTTTGTGTCAGAGCAGGCAGCTGACCTTCCGGTAGTAATCGTCGCATGTACGACTGCCCATCCAGTGGGCAGAATGTGCCTCAGCTTAATTTCATACCTTTTGCTTGTTTCCCTTGAGATATATTCAAGTTTAGGGGTCTCTTATTTTAGGGAAAAAAGTATTAAAGCATTGAAAAGGTAGAGGCTGTAAAAGCCAGTCCCAGATTTAAATGTCTTCGGGGAGGGAGGTCCAGCACGGGAAGATGACAGGGTCAGCTCATCTGGGCTGGAGAGTAGGCCCCACGTGGCTTCTGACCCAGGAGAGACGTCACGAGGCCTGGAGCTCCCCGGAGCCAGGATGGCACGCAAGTGAGGGATGGCAGGCGATGCTTGGGCTCCACCTGGGTGAGAGGCAGGCAGGCCAGTGTGAGGCCCAGCCCGGTGTCCCCGCTGTCCCGGCTCCCCTGGTGAGCCGCCCCTGTGCGGGGCACACGGCCCCAGAAGGAGCCGCCATGGGCAGGGTATTCTGATCTCAGGCTCCGTGAAGGGCGGCCAAGCAGGGGATCTGGCCCCACATTAGATATGTGTGAGTATGTGCATGCTTGTATGTGTGCACGTAAGCATGTCTGTGCCCTCTTACGCATGTGTGTATGTGTGTGCGTGTGTGTGGATGGAAGCACATGCACCTAAATCACCCTGTGGCTCATTTCAAACTCCTCTCCCGAAGCTCACCCCAGGCCCTCCAGCGGCTGCACCTTGAGGGCTGTGGACAGCTGAACCCCAAACCCAGTGCTGACAGCGCCACCGTCTCCTTGGTTTTCGTAGCCTTTCCAGCTTTGTCTCTGTCTCTCCTCCCGATACCGCAGTGCACTCTGTTCTGGCTCCTTCCCTGGTTTTCTTCCTTTCCCTTTCTGATTTCGCCACACCCTTCCACAGCCCATTGCTGTCCTTCCAGAGAAGCCTGTCCCAGCTCCTGTGGCAGTTACGTCCCTCTCACTCTCAAGACACAGGTCACATTCTGACTGCAGCAAGCTGGCGCCACTTCCGCAACTTGCCCAGGGTTCTGCTGTGTTCCTGGGACACTAGAGCCACCTTACTGCTGCAGAGGCTTCTGGCTCTACACCACATCCCCAGCCTGCCGTGCAGGGGAGGAGTGGGGAGGGGACCCAGGCGCCCACACTGGGCACAGCCCTGAGAGAAGGAGCCATGCCCGGCATGTAACTCAGGCGCCATGCTGTTTTTTCTCCCTCCCCAGCCAGATCTACTGTATCGAGAACGCCCACGGACAGCTGGTGCGCGACCTCGACTTCAATCCTAACAAGCAGTACTACTTAGCAAGCTGTGGGGACGACTGCAAGGTGAAGTTCTGGGACACCCGGAATGTCACGGAGCCTGTCAGGACCCTGGAGGAGCACTCCCACTGGTACAGTGACTCGTCTGCGTGCACATTAGGGAAGCAGGGATTATGTAATTTATTTTGCTAATTACTTTACCATTTGGAAAGGCACAAACCAGCTTCGTTTGTGCTGCTGTGAATCATTCAATCAACCCAGTTTTATTTTTCCTAAAGAAACACTAATTCCGAATCCGAATGTGATTTATAAGCACAGGAAAAGAAGAGAAACATTAGATTCTGTTTTCTCTTGAAACAGTGCCGGTTCAAGTATGCAAAAATAAATGTGCACAGATGTTCACGCAGCATTGTTTGCAGTGCCTGAAAACTGGAAGCAGCCCAAATGTCCATCACTAGGGGATAGGTTTGAGTAAATTAGGTGACATCCACGCCGTGGAGATCCTGCTGCTGTCAGGAAGAGTGAGGGGTGCTAGTGTACAGATGAATGTGGGAGGACACCCGGAACCATTCATTCCTCCAGAATATCATCTCAATATTTACCCTACACTGGGTACTTTTGCTAAGTGAGTAAAAGGACCATGCTGTAGAATAGCGCATAAGGGATGCGTCCTTTTCTGTGTTATAAGGTGCATGTGTGCGTGTGAGTGTGTTCACGCAGGTACATGGTGGGGAAGCCCAGAAGAGGAGGAGCCAGCTCTCATGGTTCCCTCTGGTGGGCAGGGGCACTGCACAGCGGCCTGCTCCCTCTGTGGCCCCAAGGACCCATGGGCAGAGAACGGATGTGTGGCCCCCTGCCCACAGGGCCTGCTGTAGCCTTGGCATGGCCAGGAGGCTGGGCTTGGCAGGCTCCTGGGCCTGAGGCTGTGGTGCCAGCCTGAGCCAGCGTCCCCTGGCGAGACACTGAGGTACTGTGGGACTTTCCTCGGTGCTCCAGTTGTTGCTCATCTCTGTGCTTTCCTGTGAGAGCAGCTTTGTCTGGGATTCTGGAGCGGCCATCTGGAGTGCCGAGTGGTGGTTCCCCGTCCTCTGCCTTATGAGCTGACATTTAGTCCTTCATATCTGCTTGCTGGCACCCAGGAGAGTATTGTAGGGCAACACACAGTTGGCCTCGTGCCCGCTGCAGAATCCCTGACACCAGCCCTGACATGTGGCTGGAGACCCGCTGCCCCGAGTCCACCCAGTCTGTCAGGGTCACCTCCTGCCGACCATCCCAACAGCCTCCGTGCCCTTGCAGGGTGTGGAGCGTCCGCTACAACCACTCCCATGACCAGCTGGTGCTCACCGGCAGCAGCGACAGCAGGGTTATCCTGTCCAACATGGTGTCCATCTCCTCGGAGCCCTTTGGCCACCTGGTGGATGACGACGACGTCAGTGACCAGGAGGAGCACCATGCAGAGGAGAAGTAAGGGCCCCACAGCAGACGCAGTGTCCCTGGTCCCTGGGTGTCTGTTAGAGGGCTCCTGTGGGTAGGGGACATCCCCTTCTGTGCTGCAGTCGGGGCGGGTCGTGGGCCCAGAGCTCCTGCAGGGGGCGCACAAGACCCCCTGGCCCAGAGACCCTCCCAGGGCAGCCTCGGCCACCCTTGTGTGGTGCTCACAGCTGTCTCCCTTGGGTGGCAGGAGTAAGGAGCCGCTGCAGGACAATGTCATCGCGACCTATGAGGAGCATGAGGACAGTGTGTATGCCGTTGACTGGTCCTCGGCTGACCCGTGGCTGTTTGCATCCCTGAGTTACGACGGGAGGCTGGTCATCAACAGGGTTCCCAGGGCGCTCAAGTACCACATCCTGCTCTAGCTCTTTCTGCGGCGTCCCCGTCAGTACCCGGGCACAGCCTCAGCTCTGCAGCCATGGAGGTGATTCCTTTGCAGATCTGTCCCTCTCCATAGTCTAACAGCAGCTCCGTGGGTGACTTGGACCAGCCCCTGCCCACGGGCCCTGCTCAGTGCCCACTCTGCCTCTCTTTCCCCACCATCCTGTGCCCCATGCTAACTCGTCTTTTTCCTGAGATTACAAAGGAAATAAAGTGAGCAGAACCTCTGTAGGCTCCGGCTCCGTCTTTGAGGGCCTCGGCCCTCCCTCCTGTGGGCTCACCTGTCCCCACATGGACAGAACACGGTGACTCAGCGCCGTCTCCATGGCGCCGTCCCAGGTAGGGCCTGGAGCCTGGGAGTGGGGCTGTGTTGGGGCCGGGTCTGCCTGTGGTGCAGCTCTTGCTCGGCTCCGGCCTCCCCTAGCTTCTGTGCATTGTCCTGGGTTGTGTCAGGCTCTCTGCTGTCCCGGGGGTCAGGACTGGGCCAGATCCTCGGAGGCCACCACCACATACACTCACGCTGCCATCGGCCCTCTCCTCTGGAGCTCTGGCCCTGCACGCACAGCTGTGTCCACAGCTCTTTCTGTGAGTCCCACTTGCCTAGTGCCCAGCCCACCCAGATAAGCTGTCAGGGCTATGGATGTGGATACCCACCTGGCCAGGTGTCCAGCAGGTGCTGCTTCTCCACTTGATGCCTCAGTTTCCCTGCCTGTAATGGGAGCTGGCAGGGCCCCGACAGCTCTACGGCTGATGCTCCTTTCACCACCTCTGTCTGAAACCCCAAGTTGTCATCCCTCTGGTGCTGCCCCTCCTGGGACAGGAGAGAAAGGCTGCAGGTGTCCCCTTCGATTTGTCAGAGAGGAAGGGAACACTCACTCATCCAGCAAGGGGTGTGATAAACCTGTCTCTGAGAGTGCTGGGGATCAAACCAGGGCCTTGGGGCACTACACCCCCAGCCCCGAAGTAGATTCACAACCCGCTGCTGACTTTCAGATATGGGACACAGTGTTGTCCTTGCCCTTCATGGACAGTGTCCCTGCTTCGAGGACTGGGAGGCCATGTGGCCAGTGGCTTTGTGCAGGTTATAGCTCCAGGCCAGCCGCAGTGCCATGTCTGCCATGGGATGCATCTCCTGCGGCTCACTTGAGGTGACAAGGAGACAGAAGCTGGGTGAGGACATAGCTCACGTGGTGTCCTGTGTGCCGAATTCCCAGCATGCCCAGGTGAGACCCCGAGCTAAGCTCCTGTACCTCCTCTGTGCGGGGCTGGCCAGGGCAGCCAGGGCCTTATGAAAGAGTGTCCTCTTCCGAGCACCACAGCCCTGGTGCAGGCAAAACTCAGTGGTGACATTAGCCCATGTTACTGGGACCTGGGAAGGAGAAGTCTCATGGGCTGGCCTGACCCGGGTGCCTGGTCTCCGACTGAGCAGCACAAGGACCATCAGCCACAAGGTTGGGATCAAACAGGCAAAGGTCACTGTGATGTGCTTGTGTGGACCCCCGACTTGTCCCCCATCCCACGTCTGAGAACCCCACTATCCTGGCTGTGTCTGCTCCGCCTGGGTACAGGGCTGTTGGAGCCTGGGAACTGAGTGACTCCAGTGTGGTGAGCCTGCAGAAGACCCCAGTGCCCCACCTCTCCCTCTAAAGTGCCGATCTTGTTTGTCCTTTGCCTTCAACCTTGCTGGGCCAGGTTCTTCCCATGTGCAGGAAAACCCCATTGGTTGTGAGGCTACAGGGGGCCCCGTGGCATCTACACCAGTACTAAGGACAGGAAGTCGCTCCAGGGTGTCCTCGTCAGCCCCAAGCAAGGGGCATCTGTGTTCCTGGCTCTGGGCCCACCAGCATGTGGCCCAGGGCCCCTTCTGGCCCTGCCAGCAAAGGTGTGTGGCCTGTGGTCTCTATGCATCTGGTGAGAGCTCCCTCCCCAGGGGAAGGTGTGGTACCCAGCCAAGCACCCCATCAGCAAATCTCCTGCTCAGCCTGGGCTCTGTGTCACAGTCCTGGCCCAGCCTGGCCACCTCCTCCAGCTCCAACCTGCCCTGCACCTGCAGCCTGGTCACCCTCCTGCTGGTGTCACTTCACCAGGCCTGTACCCCCGCTCTGCACCTTGAGCCCCTGTCTCCTGAAGGCCACATCTCAGAGGCTGTCACACCAGCTGCCTGACCCCTTCCAACTCTATCCATGAACAAAGGGAACTTGAGCTACAGGCCACAGACCCTGCCTGAGATTCCCAAGTCCCAGAGCTCAAAGCATGGGACTTGTTCATCAGCAGAATGGGTTCTGCTCAGGCTACTGAGTGTGAATGTCCTCGCCCTCTGTGAGAAGCAGCCACAGTGTGAGCCCAGAGCAACCCTGAGCCACTGTCACAGGACTGAGTGAGTTGACACATGGTCGCTCCCAGATCCAGAAGGTGCTGATTCCCAGAGCCCCTCCAGCATCCATCCCTGCTGCCTGCAGTCACCAGAGCACGGCCTCTGCATGGGCCCTGGGGTCATTGCTCTCTCTTGTACCCCTCACCTTCCCTGGCCTCTGCAGCCTGGGCCAGGAACTCGTCATGCCTTCCCGAACATTCCTTCTGTCACTCAACCCACCCTCTTCCTCTGCGGCTCACACCTGGGTGCTGAACAGCATTCGGGGCTCTGTGTGTGGTTTGCTACCTTGGGGAGTCACAGCCATTCCCACAAATGCCTGTAGAACTGTTATAAGGACCTGTCATCCCAGAACTCTGGGAGGCTGAGACAGGAGGATCACAACCCCGAGCCTGGTTTGGTGCTTAAGCAAAATTGAGTCTCAAAATAAAAAATTAAAAGGGCTGGGAATGTAACTCAATGGGAAGCCCTGGGTTCAGACCCCAGTACCACCGAAAACAAAACAAAACAATAAAACAGAGACAGGCTCATCCTTGTTTGGTAGGAGGACCCAGGCCTGGTGCTGGGAGTGGACACAGCAAGAGGGGTCTGTCTCCGGGGTCCAAATGGACCCTCTTTGAAGTGGGGAGTTGGGTCTGGGAACTAAGGCACAGGGTGGGTGCACTTTCTCACTGTGTGCTCTGTTCCTTCTGGGGTGTTTTCCTAGTTGACTCTTCTTGTCTTTCTTGCCTCAGTTTACATTCACAGGAGCCTTCCTTGACCACTGATCAAAAGCAGATCTTCCATGTTATTCTGTCTCCTGTTTCCCACCCTAGAACGTAGCAGTTAGAGAGGTAAACGTTAATGTTATAGCTCATTCTCCCACCAGACCATAAATGTCATGAGGACAGGAAGCTTGTCCTCTCTATTCATCATTGTACCCTTGGCATCTGGTTCAGGGCCTGCATGGCACATGGGTACTCAAAAGCTGTATTGGGTAGATGGATGGAAGGTGGGTAGATGTGCATGGGTTGTTAAAGGTGTGAAGGGGGTGGATGGATGGATGGACAGAAGGATAGTTGGATGGGTGAATGGATAGGTGGATAGGTGAATGATTATATTCATGGATGCATGGATGGATGGGTGGGTGGATATGTGGATGGATGGGTGGATGGGTAAGTGGATGGATAGATGGACAAGCAGATGGATAGATTCATGAATGCATGGATGGGTATGTGGATGGATGGGTGGGTGATTACATGGATGGATGGATGGATGGGTGAAAGGATGGATAAGTGGTGGGTAAGTGGATGGATAGATGGACAAGTGGATGGAAAGATTCATGATGGGTGTGTGAATGGATGGGTAAGTGATTGCAGAGATGGATGGATGATGATGGATGGGTGGATGGATGGATTGGTGAAAGGATGGATAAGTGGTGGGTAAGTGGATGGATAGATGGACAAGTGGATGGAAAGATTCTTGATGGGTGTGTGAATGGATGGGTAAGTGATTGCAGAGATGGATGGATGATGATGGATGGGTGGATGGATGGATGGGTGAAAGGATGGATAAGTGATGGGTAAGTGGATGGATAGATGGACAAGTGGATAGAAAGATTCATGATGGGTGTGTGAATGGATGGGTAGGTGATTCCAAAGATGGATGGATGATGGTTGATGGATGATGGATGGATGGATGATGGAAGGGTGGATGGATGATGGATGGGTGGATGGATGGATGGATGATGGATAGATGAGAGATGGATGGTGGGTAGGTGTTGACAGGCTGGGCAAGTGAGATGGATGGCCAGCTACATGTAAATAAATTTGAGAAATTTCTGAGCCAAATTTAAAAATTAAAAAACTAAAAACTATCAATGAAATGAAATAAGCCACAGTTCAGTGAGTCAATTGCAAAGCCCAGATCTTCTGTTGCCCATGGCTAAGCTCTGTGGAGCTGTAGGTGGAGCATTCTGCAGCACGAAGACCTCTCCAATTACTTGAGATTCTTGGAGGTACAGTGCAGGTGGCTGATGTGCTGGCACGTGTCTCAGAGTGTCAGGCCTGTAGACACTATCAGACCTTTCCTCTTGAGGCCAAAAGAGGGACCAGCAAGCCCAGGACATTTCTAGAGCTGGGTTCTCCCTTTCTGTAGTGCTTGCAGAAATCTATGGAAAACTCCAGGAAATAACCCAAAGCCCATCATCTATCTTCAGATAAAGTACTTGACGCTAGATGAATGGATGGATAATTGTAGGACTGCCTGCAACCTGAGCTCTTGTGAAATATGTGAAAAATGGAAGCTTAATTACTTTGAAACATTGAAAGCCATAAACTGGGCTATTTAAAAACAAGAGCCTTGTTAAGATATTTTGTGCTGCAAATGGAGACTTGCAGATAGAAAGTGGTACTAGAAGGCCATTTCCTAAGAATTGACAGAGAACCCCCAAAACACAAGTGCCCCTAGGGGCTACACAGGGCCACAGAGTCCATCTCCAGGCCTGCAGTTAGAGCGGCCTGTGCTTCCTGTCTGGGGAGCTGGGGATGAGGACCTCCTGTTTCCTGGGCTTGGCGTCCTAAGGGGACCTAGCCCACACCCCATGAATCTGTGGTGTGACCCCACCTGCATTACCATGGGCATCCCCATTTGTGGGCCATAACAGACACATGTGCTGGCCCTGCAGGGTCTCTTCCATGCCGCATCTCTTCTCTTCTTCCTCTGCCTGCAACCACTGTACTGTTGTCCCTGGGGCCACTTGGGCCTCTTCCTGACTGCACCTCCAATCCAGCTGTGCTGCCTTTTGCACCCTACTTGGGAGGAAAGAGCCCTGTTTCCTGTGGGACGGATGGTGGCAGAGGACACTGGCTCTCTGTCTGGTGCTTGGACCAAGCAACTCTGTGCAGTGCCTGTGCAGCCCCAGCTCACTCAAGTCACAGTTAAACACTACCTTTTCGGCCTGGGAGTCAAGGCCCTCAGGGAGCTTCCATCACCCCAGCTTTGTGCCCTTGACCTGCCACCTTCAGTGCGGGGATGGGGGCTTGACCTCAGCCTGCCCTTGTTAGGAGAGAGTTAGGCATGGAAAGGAATTGGTAAATTGGTAATCCTGCGACCTGGCTGTGTGACCCAGAGCGAATCGATCAAACACACATTACTTGAGCTGTCATCTTGCTGTGTCCACAAAGGAGGAGGGCATGGGGTGGTGTGTCCCTGCCTGCAGCCTGTGGTTCTCAGCCTCCTGTCCCAACCAGAGGCCAGCAGGGGGGATAGAGCTTCGTGTCTTTGTGCTGATTCCAGTGAGGACCCAGGGGAGGTGGCTGAGCAGGTCTGTATGGGGCCCCACAGGGAGAGGAGCTGGACCCCCTTTCCAAGGTTTCTGTGAGTATCAGGGAGTAGCAGCCTAGGAGGGTGAGCCCAGGCTGACTTGTGGGGTCTGTGTTTCCTTTTGTTCTTAAAACGTTTGTTGGGCAGAGATGGTGGAATTGCGTACATCAGGGCTTCCCATAAAGCAGAAAGGTGTTCGCTGCGTATCTAGCAGCCACGTGCCCACCTCAACCTGTGCCCTCTGTGACCTGGCCACTGGCTGGGGATGCCCGATGCTGCACAGTTGGGGCAGGATGTGAGATCTGGGTGACCCCAGCGGGGAGACCCTGCCTGGGCCACGCCTTGCTTGACCTGGTGGCTGATTTGTCTAGGAGGAAGTGGCAGTCTTGTGACAGCTTTGCCCTGTGCTGCTGGCTGACCTCCACTCTGCCTTTGTGGAGTAACCTCGGGGTTTGACTGGAGTTCTTCCTTCTGTCTGTGAGGACAGAGGTGGGTGCCATGTCACAGTGCTGCCCCAAGACAGCCCCGCCCTGAACTGTGCAGGTCCAGAACAGAGGCGCTGCTAGTGGAGGGGACAGCTTGAGGTGACTCAGCAGGGACAGTTTGTTCACTCCAGCAGGCTGGCTTTGGGATGGACTGGGCTGGGCTGGGCTGTGCTGGCCGGCGGGCAGTGGGGATGGCGAGTTAGGGCCTGTAGGGGGATAGGCAAGAGAATCCCTGGCCTTCATCCGTGGGCAAAGCCAAGCCACCTGAGGTGAGCACCCCAGAAGGGCGGGCATCTGGGGAGAGGAGGACCATCTCCCAGCCATGCTTCTCCCAGGACCCTCCGACTCAGTTTCCTGAAGAAGCTCATAGTACATTGGTTCTGATGGGCAGCTCCTTGATGGGCTGGAACCAGCCCTCTTAAAGTCAGGGTCTTCTTAGGAGGTGGCAGCCTGGGGACCTTAGGCCCAGATCTTGTCCCCGCAAGTGAAACCACAATCCCGTTCTGCCTACCACAGGGGCTTTGCCCCGTTGAAGGAGAAGCACATGTGGTAATGGCCTGTTGTGGGGCCCACATGGCCAGATGCACCCTGGCTCTGGCCCCCCGGACACTGGTGAGGCCTGGTCAGGGACTTGAGGGACAGAAGATGAAAGGACCCGGGCATCCTGCCTTCCAGCACTGTGATACATCCCGTACAAGGCGCCTCCATGCCCTGCCCAGGTGCTGCCACAGGCCGGGGCCCTCAGGAGGAGCTGCTGTTGGTCTGCTCTGCCACAGCCGTGGGCCACAGCTGAGGGCTTCTGCAGAGACAGGCATGAGGTCACCAGGTGGGTTGAACCAGCCCAGGCCGCAGCTGTCACCTGCACGGAGCCACCACAGGCCCCATGGCAGCAGCTCTCAGAGGACGGGATGCCCGGAGCCCTCCCCATCACAGCTACTGCAGATTAACGCCACCTGCCAGGCCACTGCCCATGGATCATGTGCGGAACGCCTGTCACCGTGTGTGATTTAAGACCAGGCATGGCCCATCTGTCTTTGTTCCTCTTGCGCACGCCTGGCAGTTCCCGGGTGCGATGCTTGCTGAGCAGTGGCCTTGGGGTGGAGCGTGCCCTTCACCACAAATCTGCACAGAGGCCTCAGGCAGCCAAGGTCACCACAGCCAGTGCTCCCTCCCCTGCCGGCTGGAATGGTGTTCCGGCTTCTCCTCCGCCCAGTGTCTCTGTAGCTCTGTAAATGCACTGGCCCATACGCGGAGCAGGGGCAGTGCCCACTGTGGTCCCCTCAGCCCCTGGGGACTGAGACACTCACGCCCACTTGTCTGGGTGGGGGGCTGTGTGAAAACAGCCAGGTGATGCTGAGGTTTGTAGCAGTTGGCGCCTGGCCCTTTCTATGCAGCGACGGTTGAGGTCGGTGGTGAGTGCAGCCAGGCTTGCACTGTGCCTGGATGCTATTCGGGCTGTGATGGCTTGGATGAGACTTCACTAAAGTGAGCTTTGGTTCCCCCCAGGTAAACTAGAGGGTGTGCAGCACAGCACTGTGCTCACTCCTCCGTGTGGCTGTGCTAACAGTGAGGAAGCCAGTGTGCACAGCTACCTGGCACTCAGCAACCAGCCCATACCTGGGCTGGGCACAGACCCTCTGAGGCAGGGATGGGCAGGCTGGTCGGGAACAGCTGCCTCTGTCCACCCTGCTGGGTCTTGCCCACCGCAACTGGAGGAGCAAGGCTCCCAGTCCACCCTTGCCTAGCCAGGAAGCCTGTGCTCTAGAGGGAAGGAGGGAGCTACGCTGCCAACAGGCCCGCCTTGCCATGAGCAGGAGAGGGGCCCTGTGGGAGGCTGTAATGGAGGGACGGGGAGTTCAAAGTGAGCCAAGAAGCCCAGGCCCTGGGGCGGGAGCCTTGGTGTGCTGTGTGCATGAACCTGTGCCTATGCTTTTTTTAGTTAATGGATTTTATTTTTAAAACCATTTCCTGTTTGTAGAAAAGCTGAGCAGCAAGTAGACAGCTCCTATATACTGTGGCCTTGCCCCAAAACTTCCCTGTTAATACTTCCAATTAGCGCGGATGAGTCAATATGGATATGTTGTTATTAAGGAAAGACCACAGTTCACATTGGGCTCATTCTTGACATTTTTATTTTGTTTGGTTTGGTTTTTTGAGACAGGGTCTTTACGTAGTCCAGTGTAGGCCTCATACTCATGGCAGTCCTCCTGCCTCAGCTTCCCAAGTACTGGGATTACGAGTGTCCACTACCATGTCCAGCATTCACTCTTGGCATTGTGCATCCTGTAGGTTTCGACAATGTGCAGCAACATGCACCCCTCACTCCCGGGTCACACAGAGAAGCTTCCCTGCCTGGGGAGACCCCTGTGCTTTGGCTGTTTTTCCCTCCCTGCCCCAACCCCATGAAAATACCTGATCCCTGTACTGTCTGCAGTTTGCCTTCCAGAGAGTGGTAGGGCTGGGATCCTGCAGTGTGCAGCCTTTTCACACTGGCTTCTTTCAGCTAATCTGCATTGCATGTTCCTGCATGGATCACCAGGGCCTGACAGCTCCTTTCTCCCGAGTGCTGCCTGGTACCCATGTGCGCAGGGGCCAGAACTGGTTCTCTCACCTCCAGAGGACATGTGAAAAACACACGTGCTCTGAGATGCCTTCTGTCCCTGTTGTCCAGCTGGACAGACACGAGGACCCCTCAGGACCAGGTGCATATGGTAGACACGGAGGCCGGCCAGCATCTGCCTCCATCACTCAGGCACAGTGGACCTTGGTGGGCACCCAACCCCGGTCCCCCTGAGCAGCCTGGCTGTCCATCTGCTACTGGATGTTGCCTTTCTGAGCCATGGGCACCTGCTTGTCGCTGACAGAACTTTCCCCCGAACTGTGTCCTCTGCCCCTGACTCCCAGGGCTCCTGGGGAGATGGAGATTCAGGCAGCATTGCCCCTTGGCCACACCCAGAGTGGCCCACCCCTGCTTGGCTTGCTCATAGCTCTTCCATCTGCTCCCTCCGGTGCCCCTGCTACACCTTCCTCTGTCCTGCTCAGAGCAGTCTTGCCAACCTTGTGACCACCATAAGCCCTGCAGGTGGCCGGGCCCCTTTCACCTGTAAGAACTTTGGACTCCAGGTCCCCTGCTCAGCCTGCTTCGGTGCCCTGCTTTTGTTCCTCCCTGATGGGGTCTTGCTGAGCTATCCTAAGCTCAGCACTGTCCCTGCCCCTAGGACTAACCTTGGCAGAACATGCAAGGGGTCCGGGGGTCAGGCTGGTCCAGGTACAGTCGAGAGGCTGCACTGTGCTATTAGTTTTCACTATAGATTTCTGAGCAGTTTACAGAAAAGTTGAGGAGAAAATACAGATTCCATTTCCCTATCTCTGGTCTCAGTGACAGCTTGCACTTGTGTGAAATGTTGTTGAAACTGATGATCAACACCAGGCATCACTGTTGACCAAAACCTGTGGCCCCCATCAGGGCCTGTGCAGCCTCCGTGGAGTGACGAATGCACAAGCCACCTATACATTGTTGTGTGTCCTTCGGAGAATGTTGTTGAAACTGATGATCAACACCAGGCATCGCTGTTGACCAAAACCTGTGGCCCCCATCAGGGCCTGTGCAGCCTCCGTGGAGTGACGAATGCACAAGCCACCTATACATTGTTGTGTGTCCTTCGGAAGGCCTCCCCGCCTGGAGACCCAGGCCACCTTGGCACAGCCTGCCCTGTGATGTCAGCCTCTTCCGTTACAGGGCTTTGGGTCGGGTCTGCACCCTACATTTCCTGCTTCCTGCTTTCTTCGACTCTCAGGGCACCCCTGACAGGCAGCCCTGAGCTGGGGAGAACTTCCGAGGTTTGGGGGTCAACTAGAATCAGATACTGGAAGCAGGCAGAACCAGCAGCAACAGTCTGCTTGTCCCTAAGCCTTGGTGACTTCTAGTGTTCTGCTGCTGTGTGCTTGGGAACTTCCAGTGCACTGGGTGGGCACCAGGGTGAATATTGGGGTAGATATTGTGCAGGGACTGGGTGGCTGGGGCTCTCTGGATCAGGGAGGACCAGGCTTCTTGTGGGGGGGCAGAAGCTGAACTGTGTTCCCCTTCTCCCCCATGGTGTTGTTCCCTGGCTCACAGCCTCAACTGCAGTCAGTGGAACATGATGAGGAGGACACTTCTCTGTGGGGCAGTTAGGATGGATTTCTCCAGAGTCCCTTGCATCTCTGCTTTAGCTCACACCCCCAGCGGGTGTCTGGGGTCAGGAGCCACCTCCTCTAGCTGGCCCCGGCCAGCCCATTGTTAGCTTCCCGGAAATGCATGGCCGCAGAGCCCCAGTCTGCCCTGGGGCTGCTGCAGCTTGTCCCTGAGTGCCTTCATCAGGGCGGTAGGGGCTGCATACACTTTCAGTGAGGATGCAGGCCACGCCTCCCATCAGACATCATCGAAGCCTGGTTCTGGGGGCCCTGTCCACAGCCCTGTGTGGGGGAACGTGTGGTCTCTGTGCAGGGTCCTGGGCCATAATAGGTCAACAGTGCAGCCCCAAGGAGATGTTCCCGCAGCTCCACATCGAGGGCGCCACTTGCTGCAGGTGGGTGACAGTGTCCCCAAGATACCCCTGGCCCTCCACAGGCTTTTTGACTGGAAGTGTCTTTTTTTTTCTCAAAGCAGGAATAAGAAACAGAATATTTATCATCATCTCCCAGCAACAGCACCAACACCTGAATAAAGAACTCGTCAGTTTTTCCTGCTCAGCGGCTGGTTTATCTTAAACTGTCGAAGTTGATAGCCCAATCCACTTTTTGATGTAACTATGATGGTTTTAGGAGATTTAGACATGATTTTTTATAGCACGAGAAAGAAAAATAGAACTGAATATATGATAATGATGAATCCTTCGACTTTTGTGACTCAAATTGCTTCCAGGCATGAGTTATTGCATAATAATTCATGCCCTGTTGTGTCTTACCGCTTAATAAGCGTATGGAAAGCGGGCGTGTGGAATTGCTGTTATGTTGTCACATTGCTGCCATCCCTCGTCCTGTGCGGAGGTGGGCAGAGCCACAGCCCCTGTTTTATAAAATGATCATGGACCGGCAGGCCCAGGCCCAGGGGAGAAAGCACTTCGGCATCAACTTCTTCCTCCAAAGGAAGGGATTTTACATGCTGGTGTGGCCTTGGCCTGTCTCTGTGACTCTCAGCCTTCCTGGGTCTGTGTCAGGCTTAGTCCTGGATGTGCACATTAGAGCCAGCAGCACTGCTCAGGGGCAAAGATCCGTTCATGCTTGCCCGGGTGTCCCCTAGACTGCTTAGTAGGCAGGGGTCCCCTAGGGCAATCAGTTTCACGTGGTTTGGCCCAGTGTCTCCCAGCTCCCTTTTTTATGGTACTGGACATTGAACCCAGGGCCTCTGCACTGAGCTCCATCCCCAGCCATTTTTGTTTTTTATTTTGAGACTGGGTCTCCCTAAGTCACTGAGTTGCCCAGGCGGGGCTCTGGAACTTGGGGTCCTCCTTCCTCAGCTTCTTAGAGTGCTGGGAATTCAGGCAAGCACCACTGCACCTGGCTTTGCTGTCCTTCCTTTACCATGGTTTTGGTCCCGTGGCTCATCTGCTTACTAGACCACAGAGCCTGCAGACAGACGTCACTGTGGAGCACGTGCCCAGATAGTCATAGGGAGCCACAGAGTGAAATCAAAGCTCTGAGTCTGTGAGCCTGTGGTCCTTATTGGCAGTGCACGCCGGGCAGTTGCAGCCATTGACTCTTCACTCAAAGAGATTTCTCCAGATGGTTTCTCTAGGCAGCCTGAGCAGCCCATCACAGAGCCTGTTTAGGGACGTGCTTGTGGGTCGCGTGGATGTGTGCACACGTAGCTGCTGTGCACTGCTCAGGGACACAGTAAGCCCCGGTCTCAGAGGGAGGAAGAGGGTTGAGGACAGCATGGCAGCCGAGCAGCCCCTCGGGTGGAGAGCTCACACACAGCGCTCAGCGGCCGGTCCTGTCCCTCTCCCTCCCTCTGCACAGGTGACACAGCTAGTGTCGCTTTTCCTCTCTGCACCTCCGAGACCTTGTGTGCAAACTCAAGAAGCCATCTAGGACCCAATGGGCCTTCCAACTGGGCTGGTTCCAGCCCAGCCAGCTGCTCAGACATCTCAACCTCTCCTGGGGCACAGCTGCCCAACCTCCTGCCAGTTCCTGTGCATATTCAGCTCCGAATCCTCAGTGCTTCACCCAGTGCCCAGCCACGGCTGCTCATCGGCGTCGTTACAGAGTAAACAGGCAGACAAATCCCAAGCAGGGCTGGCTCTTAGGCAAAGAGGAAAGCGTGGAATTAGATTTAAGTACTAAACCTCAAGGTGCCGCAGGTACATTGAGCAGGGACATTGTTCATGCCACCGGGCACAGCAATGCAGGATTGGGGGCTGCTTGTATAGTGGACTAGAGTACCCAAGCCAGCAGGAACAAGGGATCCATGGAGTTTTGCCCTCAAAATGTGGCCCTGATCCTGCTCGAGGGGAAATCCACCAAGGGAACCTAACAGGATATCTGCAGCTCTCTGTCTTTCTGACATCGAGCTAAGTGCTCCATCCTGCTGAGAGGAATAAAACCTGTGTGCCCTTCATGTCTTCACATCCTAAACGCTGTTAATGTGCTCCCCCCTTGCAATACATAGGAGCCAGGTGTGATCAGACTGCAGCACGGTGAAAGTGAGTGACGCCTTTGTTTAAACTTGGGCACGGGGGCAGGCTCATTAAAGGGAGGGATTTAACACGCTTAGCAGACTAAAAGAGCACAAAGCACATCATGGTTCCAGAGAGGATGCATTGCTATGTGGCATGGAATCCGTCCCCAGGCACTGGAAAGCAGTGATTTGATTGGTGTCAGGCCAATCTGGGGAGGCACGGGGATGTGTCCTGAGCCTCCCCGAGGCTCCCGAGGCAGCTGGGCTTGGGCAGAGGGGCCAGGTGCCTTCCACGTTCTGGAGAGCCACCCTCTGGTCTTGCCCTTCTGACTTGAGACCAGGGCCCCAGCCGGTGCCGACAGAGTTGACACATGGACCTTAAAGATGAGACTCCCCTGCTTCCTCCCACGCCCATCTCCATTTTACAAAATCCTCATCCTTATTGGTCCCTTTATAAGCCCAAGACACATGTCTTGTTGTGGTGATGTCTTGTGGCTCCATCTGGAGCCTGCTCTGAGAGGCGGTCACAAAAGTGGAGAAAAATGGGACCAGAAGGATAGAGAGAGAGAGAGAGAGAGAGAGAGAGAGAGAGAGAGAGAGAGAGAGAGATCCACTTGCCATTGTCCAATTCCTCTGGGTGTGTTTTTCCGTCACTATCAGGAGGGTCACATCTGCCCCCCACCTACTGGGCACCAGGAGAGCTGCTCGCTGCTGGTGTAGATGGGCCTGTAGAGTTGGGATTTGTATTTGCTGTTGGTGTCACTGTGGTGAGAATTCTCATTCTCTGTGCCTCAGTTTCCTTGTCTGTAAAATGGATACAGAAGTGTCCACTTCCATGAGGTCCTTCTGGCTGCTCAGTGCCTGCCCAAGAGCCAGGGTGGCAAGGGTACAGAGCTGTGCTGCTTCACTATGCTTTTACAGCTCTCTGCTGTCACCGCTGTGCCTGGGGCAGAGCCATCCCTGTCGCACACAAAACTAACATTGCCCGGAGCCCGCTGCAGGTGCCTTCTGCCGTACACTGTGGGACAGCTGCCTGGAGTTTCTGATGCCAGATGCCGTAAAGGTGGCCCTGATTGGATTCCCAGGAGGCCAAGTGTGTGACAGTCTCCCTGTCTCAAGAGCAGGGCTTGCTTCCAGATCAAAGATGCCTGGCCTCTCCCTCTACTTGTAGTGTGATGGGTTTGTTGTGTTGTGTAGTTGTACACGCTGGCATATAAATTTGCATATAACAACTGCTTCCTCCTGGGTGCAGGCTGATGGAGTGAGGACTCCCCTCCACCTTGTCCTGGGGAAGTGTCTCCCACTTCTGTCCATGGGGCCAAACCACCTGCCTCCTCTCTTTGCACTCTCCGCTATGGTCTTTTGGGGACTGCTGACGTCCTTGGGGACCTTGGTTAAGGAGTCAAGTTGGTGCCGCCTTCCTGAAGCAGAGCTCAGCACAGGGGTAACATCAGCACCAGTCACCAGGCACTTGGGCCGCTCAGTGGAGACACCGCCCCTGGTGCTAGATGGGGAAAGGCAGCATGGAGCCATTAGGGGAAGGCAAGTGCCCCTGCTTCTGTGCAGCAGGAACTTGGGATGCCCGCCAGTGGCCAGCACTGGTGAGGTGGGGGGCGAGGAGAAGAGAGCCCCGTCCCTGCACTTGGGGAGCTTCTGGTTGGAGACACTGGGGCACACAGGCAGCGCCATTCATGGAGAATGGAAAGACAGGTGACACCAAGGTTGTCAGAAGAGGTGTGAGAGTGACATTGTTTGGCAGAAATGCCAAAGAGCTGCTTCAAGATGTCGGGGAAACAGAGTGAAGATGATGAAGGCTGGTGCAGAGCAAATGTGTGTTTGGCTTCAGGGTTTCGGAGATGCAGCCAGAGGGACAGAATTGGCAGGCAAAGGCTGTCTGTGTATGCACCACGACAAGGGATTCTTTGCCAGGTGCCTTGGCTGCGTCTACCATGGCAGGTCCCCTTCGTGGGTACCGTGTTGGAGGAGTCTCGTGTGTGCGTGCCATGCACATAGACATGAATTTGAGGAACTTTAAACCACAAGATGACGCGAAAGCACAGGCCAAGGCAGGAGGGTGTTAACATCATCATGGGTGGCCTGGTGTGGTGCATGCAGGTTGGTTTGGGGAGCGGGGCCCAGAGCAAGTGCTCCTCCCGGGTGGCTGGGGAGGGAAGAGGTCCTAGACCTCATTGCTCCTCGTTGCCTGAGGAGGCACCACCCTCAACTACTTTGGTGACTGTAAAATGCACATTTAATTCTCATCTAGTCTGTGCCCTCTTAGAATGTTGATCGTTGCTGTTGGAGATGATGATCAAGACTCCAGAAAGCACACACATTAGGGGCAACAAGCTGCTCCAGGGACCTAATGTGCGTTTGCCTCCTAAAGCACAGAAATGCAGACCTGCATAGGGCAGGTCAGGACACGGTCAGTCCAGCACCCTGTCCCCAGCCACCCCTGTCCCCTAAAGGCTGACTAAACTCACTTTTCGAAAGAGAACCATAAAACCAATACCCTGCATGGCATAAATTATCCTCATATACAAATCAGTGTCTTTTCCCTTCTCCCTCTATAAGGAGGGCAGAGGGTTGTAATTTATTTCTCTCTCCTGCTGTGTATAAACTAATTTCTTCTTGTTATGAGAAGGAGAATTCTAATTTGCTGTTTGGAACAAGGCAGAGAATAGAACCTAACTACCCAGGGCAGGCCCTGGAGATTGAAGTGAAGTTCAGTTGACCTTGTGTCACAAATTAAGCCGCAGTCCACTTAAACTGCCAACAACAATAAATTGAGTATTGTGCTTTAAGGACATCGGGAATGGCACTGGGCAGGACCACAGGGTCTTTTAAGTGCAAAGCTCTCCTTACCAACTCCTGTGCCCAGTCTGCCCGTGGGCTCTGCTGTCTGCTTCTCCCTGAAGCTGCCCTGGTGGAATTTGCATTTGAGCAGCTGCTCATCTGGTGTGGCAGGGCTGGGGGTAAGGGCAGCAAAGTCCAGAGAAATGCCGTGCTGTGCATGGGAACACTGGCATGCTCTAGAGTAGGATCTGTGTGTGCAAGCGGCGGGCTGAATTGCAGACACATCAAAGAGGGCTGATGTTAATTTCCTTTTAGTCCGAGAATCTCCTGTCTGGAATACTTGCCCCCGCCCCTCAGTAATGGATCTGTTCATAAAGGACTCAGTGTATGGCTTGGAAGTGGAGCCAGGGCCAGGTCAGCCTCCCATGCGCTGGAGGTTTTACTAAGACAGTCAAGCGTTCCATACTTTATAACGCCATAGAGTGGAACCTAGCAGAAAATACTGGTCTTTTCCCCATAAGCCGTCAGCCCTTCTGAGCTGTCAGAGAAGGTGGGGATGGCTCCCTTCCTCCTGGCCTTTTTTTGCCCCTTCTCTTCTGCTTTTATTTCTATCCCACCTGGAGGCGTTCGTCCTGGCCTAGAAATCTGTCAGCATCAGCAATACCGGAAATGGGATGAATAGAAGGGGGACCTATGGACAGCTTGGGAGTTGGCACCAGGCGGCATTCTGCATGTCCTGGAGGGGGGAAATTTGGAGGTCTTGGACTTCTCCTGTGTGTCCCTGTCCCCTCCCAGATGAGGTCTGGCCCAGCCTCTCCCTTTACTCATCAGCGCTGTTTGATAGTGGATGGGAGCCCACGTGACTTGAAGCAGGATGGTGATGTTTGGTCCCTAATGCCCATGCCAGCACCATGGTGTCTACCCTCTGCTGTGGGTTGGTGGGCAGCTTGTCCATGTGCACATCACCCCTGCACAGCCAGGTAGCTGGGGAGAGCAGACCAGGGCCCTGTGGGGGATCTGGGTGCCCTGGTCTGGCTGTGAAATCTCAGGTCTCCCGACCAGCAGGGCCGGGGCAGTGGGAGCCAGCCTGGACCGCGGTGCTGTGTGATGTCAGCATGCCATTGGCGTGGTGTTAACTTGTTCACCTGTGTTCGTGTGCTGCGAGTATGGCGTGGGCATGGTATTAGTGTGACGTTGATGAATGGGCTGTAGCGTGATGTTAGTGTGGGGATAGTGTGCTATGAGTGTGTATTGGCATGGTGTTCATGCACTGTGAGCATGTTGTTAGTGTGGGATTGTGTGTTGTTAGCACAGAGTTAGTTAGGTGGCGGAGTGTGGTGGTCCTGTGGCATCAGGATGTTGTCAGCATGGTGTCCATGTGCATTAGCGTGGCTCTGTGTGCTGTGTGCGTGGTGTCTGTGTGGTGCTGAGGTGACTGTGAGGTATGTGGCTGAGCCCTGGTTTGGGGCTGCAGCTCTGGTCCATTGCTCACCCCACTGCCAAGCTCTCTGTGCTCCAGCACCTGGCTTCCCGCCTGAAGGACCACACCCCTCTCTCCCAGAACGTCCAGCCCCTGTGAGGCAGAGGCCTGGTGTCTGGCTGGAAGCTCGAGTCTTGTGGCCCTCAGCTCTCAGAGGTGGTGTTCTTCCTGCTCCTGGAGCTGAGGCCTGCGCATGCCCTGTCCCTGGCACACCTGCACACCGTCTCTGAGAGGCTGGGAGTTACAGGGGACGAAAGCCAGGGCCTCAGGGCTTTGCAGGCACCCAGTGGATTTGCTCCAGCATGTGTGTCACTGAGGGAGTCGAGGGTCCTTCCACACGCAGTGACACTGAACTTATTGTGGAGGGATCGGACATCCTGGTGGGTGGCAAAGGGATTTGCAGAGCAGTGACATCTTCACCAGTAGGGATTAATGCCCAATGCAATGTTATAGATTTTTCTCAAACAAAAAACCATGTGGGGGCCGGGGATGTAGCTCAGTGGTGCCGCTGCCTGCCTCACAAGCGTAAAGTCCCGAGTTCCATCCCCAGTACCAAAAAAACCAAAACCAAAACCAAAACCAAACAAAAAAATCATGTGGACCAAATTGTTGAGAAGCTGTTAAATCCTTGTGCTTCTCATCCTCGAACAGGACGAACCCCATATGACCTGGCCCTTTCCCTTCCAGCACTGGCTTCTCAATTGTTCCCAGGTGTCCTGGACATCAGCGCAGCCCCTAGGGGAGCCCCAGAAGTGACTCACCTTATCCTTTCCTGAGCCAACCTCACACGCAGCTGTAGACCAGGCTGGCTTGGCCCTTTGCCGATCCTTGGTTGGCAAGAGTTGGCTGGACTTGCAGTTCGAGATGGTCCAGTGCCTCCCATTCCTGAGATCCTTGTATGGTAATGTTGTGAAATGATTAGATGATAGCAGTCTCAGAAGATGAGAGTTAGGGGAATGTCTTGTTGGTGGTCTGGGATGCAGGAGGATTCCTTGCTAAGTGGGGGTATGCACCATGGAGGGAGAGGGCATGGGGGAGTGGGGCTGCCCAGTGTAGGGGTGCGGTCAAGATTGGAAGGGGAGTGGAATGGATTTGGCTAAACCTGCACTGCTGGGTATTGATTATGGCAGCCAGTGCTTCACCAATGGGCCCAAGTCCTCCTCTAAGGATCCTAGAGGAACAGTCTGGGGACATGCGAGGAAGGACAGTGTGGTTTTTGTCACCTTGAAGTAAAGATGTTCAGTGATCACACTCAGGGGCTTCTGCTCATCCCCAAAAGCAAATCCTGCCCATTGACAAATCACAAAACTCTGAGTCAACAAAATTCATTCTCAGATGTGAGTGGGAATATGTAAGAAAATCCAAAATAAATAGGTAGAATCAAAATAGCCTATGAAGAGATTTTTATGAAAAATAATAATGAAATTTACAAAATATAATAATGAAATTCCCCAGTAATTAGAATCCTCTGAGAGATTTCAGAATACAATACAGTCATAAATAAGGACAATATGCTATAAGAAAAGCACAGGCGCACCTTTAAGAAAGCTCTGGAAAACTGAAATGTACTGAACTTTCTCTTTCCTTTTTCTTCTTTCTCCACCCCCTTTATTTATATCTCGCTCATCAGCTCTCCTATACTTTTTATATTAAACATGTGCATTTATTGCCTTCATTCAAATTTAAAATATTTAAAGATTTGACATCGGAAATTAGATTACTGAAAAGAGTATGAAATTTGTTGTTTTGAGTCCTTGAGAGCATTTGGCTATTAATAATCAATGCACAGTGTACACACCATGCTGCTCTGCACAGTGCACACACCATGCTGCTCTGCACACTGAGGCCGATCTCCTCTGTCTGATCTCAGTATGTGCCCTTGGAACCCTAGTGCTGTGCTCTTCTGGGAGAGTTCCCAGCTTCAGCTTTTCACTTTCACACAATCATCCCTTCCATGGCCAACTGTGAGTCTCTTCTTGGAGGTTTCTGTAGCATCCAAAGCATGAGCTCCTGTGTTGCAAGGTGGGCAGGGACTGGAAGTGTGGAGCAGCACTGTCTGCCGGGGACAGGTCAGGACAAATGGTGTGTAAAGTCACTGGAAGGGAGTTCGGAATAATCTCATGGGGTCTCCTGGGAAAGAGCCAGGCAGCTCCTTTCTCTGAGAGCAACAATCACATTGGCTTGATTCGTGACATTTGAGTGAGAATATCTCTGTAGGAAATTCCCAGGGGCTGTGAGTCACTAGGACATCAGCAACCAGGTGCGTGCAGAAGAGTCTGTGACACAGGGCCACCTCCTCTGCTCTGTGATGCAGATAGCAGTGCCCTGGAGTACATGGCCCCCTGCCCTGCAGGAGTGGCCCCTGTGAGGATCTGCCACCCCTTGCTAGCAAGGCACCCGAGTCTGCAGGGCCTGGGTATCCACAGGCTCAGGAATGGGGCCAGAAGGGTTGAGAAGGCAGGACATTGGCTCTGGGTGGACACTGGTGTGGTCCCAGGCCTGACCCATAGCAAGCAGGTACCTCTTCCTCTCCCTCTGATGCCAGGCATTGTCTCTAGGGAAGGGCTTCAGGGAGGACAAGGGTGTTGTCCCCTGGCCTGGCCATCAGGAAGGACGTGCCCCCTGGTGACAGGGCAGACTGCATGCCCCATTCTCCTTCTTTTCCATGACAGATCCATGTTGGCTCAAAGAGCAAAGTCCCCTCTTACTGGAGGACCTGGAGGCAATCACTTGGGAAATGTGTGAGGTCAGGGCTTTTATAGTTGGTGAGGATGAGCACTGCACCTTATTCTAGCCTATAAAAAATTATGAGGCATGATAAAAAACAGGGTGAATGTTTAAATTAAAAAAGTATTATATTAAAATACACATTGCTATGAATCTTCTCAACATAATTCCCATGACTTCAAACACACTCATCCCATCCTTGCCACTTTCTGCAGCAGCTCTGGAGTCTTCTTTCCTAAGGGTCTTTAGCTGTGCTATCCCAGCTGCCTTGATGTCCTGAATGGATTCAAAACATCTCCCTTTCATGGTCATAGTGACTTTGGGGAAGAGCTGGAAGTCACACAGTGCCAGATCCAGTGACTAAGGTGGATGAGCACACAGTGTCATGTTCTTACAAGCTGCCTTTCTGGTGGATGGCTCTCGGCAGCAGCCGTCACCATATTTCTGATCATACCTCATAAAGGTAAAGTCCTCAGGAAAGAGAAGTCCAGAGCTGCTGCAGAAAGTGGCCAGAAGGATGGGATAAGTTGTATGTGTGGAGATGATATTGTGAGGAGGGTTAAAGCAATGTGTCTTTCACTGTAATAATTTTTTAAGAAATTTAAACATATGTGGGGCATAGTGGTGCATACCCATAATCCCAGCACTTAAGAGGTTGAGGCAGGAGGATTGCTACGAGTTCGAGGCCAGCCTAGGCTGCATAATGAGACCTTGTCTCACCGCCCCCCCCAATTAAACATCCACCGGAGCTTTCCATCACCTCTGTGTTATCTCTGGTGCAAGCTATAAGACCCCTTAACAATTAACTTTCCACTCAGAAAGTGCATAGCTGATCTGGCCGGGCACCCTGCCACCCTGCACATCTGGCTCTGAACTCCATCTGCTGCCTGAACTCCCTCCTCCTCTAAACCAGCTCCAGCTCCACCTGTCTGGGCCCTTGGGTGGCTGCAGGTGTCTGCTGATTCTCAGACCTGCAAATGCATTGTCTGCAGCACCCGGGGGCTGTGGTCACCTCAGCGAGGCCGAGAGCTCCCCTTGTGCCCTCTCCAGTGTTTGCACACAGCAGGCATCTAATATGAACTGCCTCCACCCTTGGTCCCTTCTGCCTTTGGTCCTTCCTGTGCTTCTCCATCCAACGCACCTCCCTCTGGGATAACTCTGGTGCAAAAGATTTCAGAAAATGCAGAAGCAGCCACTCGGGGGACAAGTAGGGGTGTTATCACTGTGCCTACCTTGCCTGGGTTTAGCAGGGTCTTCTCCTCCCCCTCCTCCTCTTCTTCCTCTTCTTTCCCCTTCTTATTCTTTTTGTGTAGTACTGGAGATTGAACCCAGGGTCTTCACACTGAGCTGCATCCCCTGCCCTGTTTTAGTTTTTATTTTGAGACAGGATCTCACTAAGTCATTGAGTTGTCTGGGTTGGGCTGGAAATTGTGATCCTCCTGCCTCAGCTTCCCAGAGTGCTGGGATTACAGGCCTGAACCACCACACCTGGATGAGTTCCTTAGGGTCCTGAGAGAATGGGGAAGGGACCCAGGGCATCTGAGGGCAGGTGTGACCTCATGGAGGGGTGGCCTTCGGGGCAACAGGGCTTGGGACAGGTGAGGAGAGTGGGTGAGGGGCTCAGGAGGTGGCGGTGTGGGCGAGGGTGGAGCAGAGGTGCGGGTGGGGGCAGGAGAGAAGCCCTTCAGGACTGCCGCCCTCCCTGCTGTGGGCACGAGGTGAGCACACGGAGGAGGCACTGGAGGTCACCCGCGCATCCTAGACTTGGGCAGGCAGTGGGCACTGGGACAGATGTGCTCCTGGATAAATCAGGCTGAAAATGTTAACTGT
The DNA here is from genome assembly GCF_000247695.1 of Heterocephalus glaber. The sequence continues at coordinate 5,368,486 of NW_004624846.1, forward strand.
ATACTTGTGATTTTTTTTTTCCTCTACCGGAGACTGAACCCAGGGCCTTCACACTGAGCTTACAGCCCCAGGCCAACCATTTTTATTTTTTATTGTGAGACAGGCTCTTGCAAAGTCACCAAGCTGCCCAGGCTGGGCTCAGACTTTCAATCCTCCTGCCTCACCCTCCCAGAGTGCTGGATTACAGGTGTGGCCACCAGACCCGGCTTGACCTTGTGATTTTAACTGAGAAATGGAGACGAGGGACATTCACAGGGGAGACCAGCCACACGCAAAGCAGAAAGTCATCACGGGTGCGGGATGTATATTTCATCAAGCCCTCTCCCTTAGCCTCGCCGGTGCCTCCCTGGAGCCTGGAGCTGTGTGTGGAGGGCACACGGGAAGGTTCGCTTGCTGTTGATTTAATGAAACAGAAGGCATGTATTTAGTCTTTAAAAACTGAAGAGACAGAAGGTAACTCTGGGAAAGGCTGTTCTTATCAGATCAAGGAAGCCGGAGGTTGAAGCCAACCTGGGGCCGATCACAGGGCTTAAGTCTGGCCCTGAGCACACACTGTCCCTGCTCCTCCTGCACCCGTCGGAGTGGGGAGGGGAGGACCCTCAGCCCCTCTCCACCTCTCAAAGCCATCCACAGCCTCCCTTCCAGGGAAGCTGTATCAGAGATGGGGCCATTGACCACACAGGTGTCATAGATGTGGCCCCGGACCCAGGGCAGGAACCAGATGGACAGGAGCAGAATCTGCATTTTGCCACGGGCCCCAGCTGTCCCCAGCACCCTGAGCTCCCAAGGGCCGGACCCTGTATGGCCTCACCATGGTGGGTCAGAGAGATTCTGCCATCCTCGCCTGCAGCCTGGAGTGTCGGGCTCGGAGGTCAGCTGCCACTCTGGAAGGACACGTGGTTACATCTCGGGCTCAGCGGGTCCTCACAGCCAGCCTCGAACACAGGCTCGGGAGCCCAAAACAGGTAGTGACCAGAGGAGGAAAGGGCCTGGTCATACCCAGCCACAGCCCACTGTGGAACCGCACTGCCTCAGGTCACTGAATCCTCGACACAGCCCTCGGAGACCTGCATGTCTCTGTCCCCATTTCCAGGGGCAAACCCAGGGCTGGATCCATGCTCGAGATCTGCCCTGCGTCCTCCAGCCTTGGGATCCCACAGTCGCCTGGTGTTTGATGGTGTTGCCATGAGTCCTGATTCCTCTTCAAGGAGAGTAACCACAAAGAAAGCACAGAGCGGTGATTTTATTTTTATTATATTTACAATCACTAGGTGATTTTATTAGTTTTTGAAGAAAATGAATATGCATGGCTGTCATCCACCTGGAAACACCCGTCTACCTCTCCACCCCGTCCCTCTGTCCATCTGCCCAATAGATGTTGGAGCTGCATGGCGCTGGGCTCAGGCTAGGGCTGCCAAGGGTGCAAGGACCAAGTGCCCCGCTCTGGGAGGGGAGGGGAGGGGAGGCCAGCGAGAGAAGAGCTCCCTCCGCTCAGCAGCGGCGACATTCATTCCTGTCAGCCAGGCGGGGCCTTCGGCCCTGCGACCTTCTGCTGCCCTGTAATTGCTGAGGACAGAGTGGCGTTAGTCAGAGCAGTGAAGCTCATTCCCTGTGGAGGACAGAGAGGACAGGCTCCAGTGTCAGCCCCATCCACTTCCCGAGGGCGGGGCGGGGGCAACTCCGTGAATGCAGGATGTCAGGATCCAGGCCTGTCCCGAGCTTCTGGGGACATTGTGCACAGCCAGGGTGCATCGAGGGGTCCCTGACGTCCTCTGGGATACCCGCCTTCAAAGACATGTGAGCTCCGCTTCCCCGTGGAGCTCCGAGGGGTGAGAGCGGCCCTGGGGCGCTGTGACGTTCCCCGCAAAGGGCTCCGAGGCTATTCCTATTCCGGGGACATTTTTCACAATCAACCCGAGTCCGGCTCTGGAAGATTGAAGTCCCCAGGAATGAGGTTATGGGGCAGCTTGACAGACTCGCGGGGACTAAATCACCAGGACGGATGACATTGTTCCAGATGGAGTGGAGCGGAAGGCCTAATCAGGAAGAGGAATGAGGGACCAGCTCAGCACGCGTATGGAGCGCGTGGTGTCGGAGAGTCACAGGGCGAGCTCTCCTCTCCACGGCGGAGGTCAGCAGGGCCGGGCCACGGTGACCATCAGCAACTCCTCTTCCGGACCGGGCGTGTGCTTTGTTCGTGCCGGCTTCACTTCACTAAGGGTTTACTCTGCTCCTAGGAAACGAGTTGCATCAAACAATAGACATAAGGGATAAAGACACTGCCGAAGTCAGAGGGCGAGGGAGGGAGAGCTTTGTTACCTTCCTTTCACGCGGCGGGGATGAGAGGCATCTGGGCCATCCGGCTCTGTTCCCCTTCTCCAGTGCGACCCCAAGGCTCCACGAGCTTGGGTGGGGAGGTCACTGGCCACGCTGTCCTGCCCTGCCCAGCCGGGTGACTCGTAGGGGACGAGCCCACAGGGCGCTCAAATGAAGAGCGTTAAAGGCCTCTGCGCGCGGGTGCTCTACACAAGGGAGTCCATTCAGTTCCTCAGCCCGGAAGCCGGGGATGCCCGTGGCCGGGAGGCTCCCCCGGACTGTGCCCATGTCGTTGAGGGGGCTGCTCCTCTCTGGCCTCAGGCTGTCACCAGGAGACTCGGACCCCGGCTCAGGAAGGGTCAGCGTCGGGTTCCCCTCCCTTCCAGCCTGGGCTGCCTGTGTCATCCTGACCAGGAGGGGGCGCTGTGCTTGGGCAACCTTGCTGTGTTCCTGATGTCCGCTGCCACAGGGAGGGCTGGTTCTGTCCCCCTGGAGAGGGGGCGGCCGCAGTGGGACCACGTGGAGGGAGACCTAGGACGGCATCCTGGTGTCCCCGTCCCCCCGCCAGCCCCATCTTCCCAGGGGCCCCTGAGGAACAAAGGCGAGGCCTCCAGGCCTCACCCTGCCCTAATTCCCGCCCCCGGGGTCATGGTATGCTGAGCCTCTGCTCGGGAGCAGCTTGGTACAGGCGACCCACACCACCAGGGGCACCACCTCCTTTCTGAGAGGTCGGCTCGCTGGCTTTCAGTTAGAGTCCAGGAAAGAAGAGTCACTCGGTGAGAACTCCTGGTGGCTGTTTTCCTGGATGCATTGGATTCTCATCTGCTCATGAGGACCAGTCCAGCCCCAGGTCTTCAGGGCAGGGAGAGACCTTGGTGCCTGAGCTCTGGTCGTGCTGACAGTTGCCCCCACCTGCCAGCTCCAGGGCCCGCCAGTCACGCAGGGCAGCAGATGGTGGAGATGTCACCAGGGTCTGGTCGCAGAGCGGGGACACCCTGAGACAAGGGCCAGGCCCAGTTCTCGTGTGCCATGCTCTTGGTCCTGTGGCCTCGGTCAGGGCGAGTGGCACACCAGGTCCCTTCAGTGTTAATGTCCCCCTCTGTCACCTGCTTCTCTGATGCTGTCAGCTCCTCCCCTGGCTGTGAGGACAGCTCTGTCCCAGCCTGAGCAGCGCGTCTGCCTTCAAAGGCTGTTCCTTTGGGCTGCCGTGACGGAGGAGGGTCGGCTTGCAGACAGCAGAGTCACCTCCCACAGTTCTGGGGCCGGAAGTCCCAGATGCAGGTGACAGCAGATTCCATGTGTGGTGAGGGTGGTGGTCTGAATCCTGGAGGGTGGCTGCCTACCGGGTCCTTGTGGGAAGGACAGGTGGCTCCAGGGCCCTTTCCAAAGGCCACTGTTCCCTCTGAGGTGCCACCCTGGTGACATGATCCCTTCTGAGGCCCCACCCCACATCTCATGAGGTGAGGCCTCCACATGGGGTTCTGGGGCAAACACAAGCATCAGACCTGATTCTGTCTGCTTTCCACTGTCACTGGCAGGTCTCAGCTTCCTTTACACCAGAGACTTTATTAATCTAACTCTGTACCTGATTATATTTTAATGCAAACCCTTCTCTTTTGCATTTTCTTTTTTCCTTTTTCTAACACATCTTGAAAGTCTGAAAAAACAAAACAGCTTCCCTGCTGCCTGTCTGTCTGTATCTTTGCCTTCTAGGTCCATCCCGCAGGGTCTCGAGTACAGTCCAGATGCCTGTGGCTTTTAGGGAGTGGGAGGCTGTCATGGGCATGTGCATGGGCATTGTGCTCTCCGGGGGAAGAGGGGACAGTGCTGTTCCCAAGCCAGCCCCTCCCAGGAGGTTTTTGTTTTCTGCAAAGAACATGGGAAGGAAGTGACATCGAACGTCTCAGGAATGACAGAACCATGTCAGGGACTTTGTGTTTCCTACTTTATTTAATGGTCTCAGCTGTTGCACACAGTAGTGTTTCTGCTGCCATCTTTGTGGCTGAGGGAACAGAACCCAGGCCACTGAGAATACCTGCCATGAGCCTGCGGCCACCTGCCCAGAACAGGTGGGGGGAACTTCCGCCCTGGTGGGCCTCCCTCCTGTGCCCACGCTTTGCCACCGAAAGGACTATTGTTCATTCAGGCCGCTCTCCAGCAAGCTTCTTCCTCCCACAGCCTCTGTCTCTGCCTGGCAGTCATGGTGGCCCAGCTCCTTATGTGCCCGGCTGCAGCTGGGCTTCCTGCCGCCGGGAGCTGTGTCGAACCCTCTCCTGGTGTCCTTCGGGTCTGGCTGTGGCCATGCCCATGAGTCTCAGTTTGGATGGTGCAGGTTCGTCCCATTACAGTGCACCAGGAAGTAGGGGTGACAAGCTCTGCGCTGGTGCTGAGTCAGTGGGGATGATGGTTCCTCACTTCTTCCTGACAGGACGTCGATCAGGGCGGGAGGCTATCAGCAGGGCAGGCCCAGGGTGAAAACCTGCAGGGAGGCTGTCTCCAGCTGCGAGAAAGCCCTAAATATGTGAGTATGTGCATGCGGCTGGTGTGTCGGTGTGTCACATGCCCACGTGTGAGCATGCAGCATGACCTGGTATATGCACATGTGTGCATGTGCTGGCATATGCAGTCACTAGTGCATATGTGTGTCCCTGTTACACGAACATGTTCGGAGCCACCTGTGTGGGAGGTGAGGAGCGTTTGGCTTCCAGGGAAGTGGGCATCCGGGGCTGAGGCCCTAGAGGCTCAGAGAGGGGCCCCCCCCAACCTCCGTGCCCACCGTGTCGCCCAGAGTGGGGTGTGTGTCCATTGGAGCAGCAGCGCTGTGTGGGGGACAGTGGAGGTCCAACCTGCTGCAGCATCATTCCTGAAGGGGCCCTGGGGCCAAGGCAGAGACCCTGAGACCCTGCTGTGGGGCTGTGGGTGTGGGGAGTGGAGATGTGGCTGCAGACGGGCATGCCATAGCCAGCACTGTGACTTCCCTGTGGCTGGGGAGCTGGTCGGGGCCCTCAGGCCCCACTTCTAGCCCCTAGCAACCCCTTGGGCTCCTCCTTGGGAATCCTATTTGGTCAAAGGCTCTGGGAGTATAAGAGCAAAATGACCTGAGACCCAGTGGCCCAGTGGTTCCCCCAGGACACCCTGAGTCCCCGGTTCTGGAAAGTGCCCCTATCCAGGGCTGGGCATAGCAGGATCCCCAGAGATGCCCAGTGCTCCCCCTGTACCCACTATAGAGGGCGGGCTGCAGAATGACTTCCTGTGCTAGGATAGGCTTCCCTTCCTGCCTCCTGGACCCCAGGTAAGTGGCTGCTCCCTTTCTTCTCCCCAGCCGAGCCCTGCTCCCTGCATCCCCTGTGGCCAGTTGCCTCTCCAGGGATGCACTGTGTGCAGCATCCCAGGATGTTCTCCTGGTTTCCAGGGTATTGGCTTAGAAAGGATGTTGGGTGGGCATCACACTGAGCTGTATCACCAGGCCTTTAAAAATTTTTAACTTCAGACAAGGTCTCCAAAAGTGACTAAGTTGCCCCAGGGTGGTCTCTAACTTGTGATCCTCCTTCCTCAGCCTCCCAGAATGCTAAGATTCCAAGTGTGCCACCACCTGGTTTAAACCTTTATTATCTACTCAGCCTGTGATATTTAGTTTAGCAACAGAAAAGGACTGAGACAGTGGCTAAGACTGCTCCCAGTTCTCTGGTGGAAATCCAGAGCAGGGGTTGGTGACTGTGGCTGCTTCCCAGTGGCTGCTCTGCCCACATCCCCATGGCAGTGTGTGTGGCTCCTGACGCCGACCTGGGGTGAAGCATCCATAATTTGAGATCAGCTATGTGAGGGCGAGGACTCCACAGCCTGGGGCAGGGGATTGCAGGACTCTGCTGTTGCAGGGCTCACCCTTTCCCTCAGCAACAGTGGCTTCCCTTGGTGTCTGTGTGTGTTGGGGGCCGATGGGGGACACCATCCTCTCTGATCCTGCGGCCTGGGATGGAAGGTCCAGTCCCTCCCACTTGGTGAGCCCAGAGGCTGCTGTCCAACATTCCCCACCCCTTCCTTCCAACTGCCACTCTTCTGTTCACCTGTGGGTACAAGAGATACGAGCACTTCCTGCCCTGCTTGGGGTGGCGGTGGGGCTCTGAGAGCCCTGACGGCTTCCTTCTGGGTCCTCTGACCTCTTCCTTGCTGGGGACAGGTGCTTCCCGCACCTCTGGTCTGGGACACACAGGGAGGCGCCAAAGGATAAACAGGACCTGCAGAGTGCGAGGGTTAGAGTAAACGAGCAGGTGGGGGCCAGACCCCTGACTCACGCTGGGGACGTGCTTTTCCAGACCCAGGACAGGGACCGAGCAAGTGGTTCTGACCTCCTGTGTGAGAAAGTCTGGTGAGCACTGCCCCTGGGACACCCAGGTCACTGTAAGGGGCTGTGGATGTTGTCCATGACAGAGGGACAGAAAGGAGGGGTTAAACATCCCTCTGTCCGCAGCCCACAGTCCTTCCTAGAGCCTGGCTCCATCTCACCTTTAATAAGAAAGACAAGCATCGCACCAGCCCAGGCAGGTGCTGGCGTACTAAGACACTGCTGTACATGAGGCTGCTCATTTAATTCAGGTTTCGACAGCCCTGCAGAATACATTAAGGCCTATGGATCACAGTGAAAGTTCGTATTTTATTTTTATCTCCAAATAAGGTGAGCGTGGCGGGCCGATGGCTGACACCTCTCAGCAGGTGGGTGACGCCAAGGGTGACCACACGCTGATAGCTCTGGGAGGGGACAGGACAGAAAGAGGCAGAGTTCACATTTTCATGCTGCTGTCTTCTCTCCATTTTCCACCTCGCTGTTTGAACAAATCCTCACGATTCCTGCTCCTACCGTGGGGAACACTTTGATTGCTAACTAAGGTGGGAAATCGCAGTGGCCTCATTATTTTGGTGACACCGAAGGAAGGTGGGGAGCGAGGGCCAGAACCCCAGTAACCCACATAGGCCAGGGGCTGCTTCCTGCCCAGGGCTCCTTGGCCTGGGCTGCAAGTCTTCAGCTTCTCCTTCACCTGGGCTGCGCTTCTGTCCCCCACAGGGGCCTCCTGCAGCCCTGAGACCTTCAGGGACTTATTGACCTTGGAAGGTGTCTCTGCCTACGTGCCTGAAACAGGAAAAATTAAAAAAGAAAGGGCCAGGGGAGAAGGCGTGGGTGCATTTCCTTCAGGATTTCTAGGTTAATTAATTTCCCACTTAATCCCCGGGTGAGCACAGATGTCTGTGTGAAGCACTTGCCCTGGCCCAGGCTGCTTCCTCCCGGGGTGGTCCAGCTGCAGTGCGGAGCTGACCTTTTGCAAAGATTCCCCTTCATTCCAATTATTGATTCTTTAATGGTGTCTAATGATGATGTAAGGAAGTCGACAGCTCAGGGGCTCGAAGCTATTGATCCTTCCTAAGGAGCCACACGGGAGGGACCAGAGTGCGTCCCTTGCCTGACATCCCTGCAGATTGCTGGCTACCTGTGCCCCCTTTCCACCTGCCTGTGCCTACAGGCCAGCCCAGCTCTGTGCCCCTGAACATGTCTCCCTCTCTATCAGCCTAAATCCTACCTGTGCTTCTAGGGCACATCTCAAATATCAGCTCAAATGTCAAATAACAGAGTGATCTTTTAGAAACATAAACCAGACCATGGCACTCCTGTGCTGGAATGGTTCCCGATCGCTATTTCAGTGAACCGAAAGCCCCTGCGCCTGGCTGCTGTCCTGATCCTTGGCTTCCCAGAACCTGGGGACATACAATGTCATGTATGTCAGGGCCTTTGCAGAGAGGAGGGAGGCCAGGTGCAAGTGCTCCTCAAACCATGTTCAGTGCCAGTGTGCATGAAGTGGCAATGGGGTGGCATGGTCCCCAAGTGTCCCTCTCACCAGCTGGCACCTTGGCATCTGTAACAGAGGTGGACAAAGAGCAACTGCTGCCCACGTGTTCTTCTGTCTTGGCCTCTATGATGCTGTGTGTTCTCCCCGCAGGTCCCTGACTCTGGACAGAGCAGCATTCGTGTCAGTCTTTGTGACCTTGCAGCCTGGAGTTTGGGCACTGGGGGGATGAGGGAGGATGTGGAGCTCTGAGTTGCTTGAGACATTTGTTTTTTGTATATGTGCTGGGCCTGGCTGTGTGAAGGCCACACCTGTCAGCTATCTGGTGCACACGGAGCTCAGGGCTGCTCTGAGCTCAGGCCCCCAGCTTCTGGGCCACATATTGGTCCTTATTACCACTGAGTTCCCCCTGGTGTCCATAAATTTCATTCCAGGATGCAAACATGGAGGTGGCTTGACTAATAACAGCAGGCATCGACTTCCTGTCCACAGGAGACATAGACTTCCTGTCCACAGCAGACATAGACTTCCTGTCCTCAGCAGGCATCACAGAAAATCGGGAAGGTGTGTCACTAGGAGCACAGTCTGTACCTCCTGCGCCCTCTTCTCCAGCATACTACTGCAGCCTGTGTCCTTTTCCTCTCTCCCTGTTAAAACTCCACTTGTCTTATTCAGGTGGAGACCCTCACCATTTGTGAGGAGGCAAGGCAGAGTTATGTGCCCATTTTACAGACCAGAAAATCGGGTTCCAGAAACATTAAGTGAGGCAGCCAGGGTCCTGTCGGTGGCCAGGTGACAGAGCAAGGCAGAGCAGACTCCCATTCCTAGAGGAGGCTCAGTAACAGCACAGCCGGTCCTCTATGGCTTTCTGAAGCAAGGGACATTCCCACCCAGCTCCTAGAGTTCCGAAAGCCACCTCCACTCTGATGTGCACCCTGGCTCACCCAGCACATCAGAACTGAGATCCACCTGGAATTAATGTGACCTCCCTCTCTGGTCCACACAGCCTCCCTGTGGCCAAGATGCACCGGTTACAATGTGGGCAGTCACAGCCCCACACCACCCATGAAGGCCTTTGGGAAATTTAAGCCATGGGCAAGGCCCGGATTTACAGGTAGAGGACGTATTAGGGTTTGGATCAACAATGGGAAGGTGACTGGCTCATGGGGGCGCTGTGTGTTCTGCTGTGGGGTGGGCCTGGCAGGTGACTGAAGGTAGCCTTGAAGGGCCGTGTCTCCTCCCTGGCTTTCCTACTCTGTCTGCTTCCTGGCTGTCTTCCAGAAGACCCTTCCACCATGGGGGTAATGTGGGGGCACCAGCGGGGGCCATGTGCAGAGGGCACCAGCAACAGACTCCTGCGCCTCCATTTTGCCTGAGGACAGGCTTTGTGACAGTGGCTGCCATCTAATTTTGGTGCAGATCCTCCAAGTCCTTGCCAAGGGCACGGGCTACCGTGCACCTCTCGTGACAGAGCCCACACGCACTCGGATCACCTGGTACCTGCTTGATGCAGGGTCAGTGCCTGCCAGATAAATCCCTGCCGCACTAGACCAGGTGTCCGGGTTGGCCGACTCATTTAAGAGGCTGGATTCATGTTGTGCCATTTCCCCTGCTTGTTTCAATTCTTTCTAAGGAATGTGGTGTCAGGATTTCAGTGCCTCATATTTCCTGCAAATGATAGCAGTAAGCAACAGCAGGGCGCTGACATCATTTGGCAGTGTGTGATTGCATTCTGTCTTGAGGAGGAGGTGGCATTCAGGGCTCGTCGCAGTGGGCACGGCATCCCAGTCTTAGGAAGACACTTTTTTTTTTTTGCACAAAACACAGTCTTTGCTATGCATGTGGATTTTTTAGCTGTAATGAGCAGATTGTTCCTTAAAAAACACCATTTTTCTAGATATTAAAAAAAGTGACACTTATTGCTGACATTTTAGTTCTCTTTCTTTTTTTTTTGATACCGGGGATCGAACTCGGGTCCTCACGCTTGTGCAGCAGGTGGCAAAACCACTGAGCTAAATCCCCGGCTAGTTCTCTTTGTTTTTAAAGGGTTCCCATAGACTCGAGATGGGACATGCAGAGCCATCTAATCTTCCGCAGGAAGTTAATTTAGCCCCTGGCCTGTCTGCTTTTACTTTAAGATTACAGAGACGCCATATCCTCTCAGATTTAACCCAAACATAGCTGAGCATTCTTGGCTGTTTTTCAAGGGCTTGTACTGTAAGAATCGCTATCTCCCAATTTTCCAGAGTTTTGCATCTTTCTGTCAGATCAAAACACACTCTACTCCCCCAAGATCATATATTTTTATCTACACTTTCTCCTTGTTATTTAATGATTATGTTTTGTAATTTAACCTGTGGTCTGTCTGCTTCTAAGTGGGTGTGTGGTGTGAGCTTACGTGGACCTCATTCATTGGCCTCTGAGTTAGTTTTTCTAACACAGTATATTTGTTATTCTTATACAGAGCACACTGTGTGCCAGGCCTTCTTTTAAGGACTTTACAGATATATTACCTTATTTAATGAGGTAGATACTGCTACCTTCTTGTTTTCCTGATGAAGAAATTTAAAGCAAAGAGAAGGAGAGCAGCTTGCTGACCTCCGCATTCCAGTCTGTGCTGTGCGCTAACTCCCATGGGCCTCTCTTCTGGCCCAGGGAGTGGGGTGTGCATTTTTCCCGAGCATCTAATCCTTTATTCACTGCAGTTTTATTTCAACATGAAGAATCTCCCATCATTCATGCTATTCTCTAGGAGTGTTCCTTGTCTGCTCCTGCTGTTCATTCTTCTAGGTGTTCTTTAATTTCACTTAAAAATTTTGTTAGAGCTCTTTTTTTGGTACTGGGGATTGAACTCGGGACCTTGTGCTTGCCAGGCAGGCGGCAGAACCACTGAGCTAAATCCCTGGGCCTGTTAGAACTTTTTAAAGTTTTATTTCTTGCAGTGCTGGTGATCAAATTCAGGACCTTGTGCACGATAAACATGCACTCTACCACTGAGCTGCACCCCAGCCCCTATTTGAGCTTTGGTTGTGGCATCAAATACATAAGAACACACATCTTCTTCCTGTCGATCTTTTGATATGGAGGGACATGGTTTGTCTTCAGTCTGTTTCCAGAAGTTCTGCTGGTCTCATGGCTTTAATCATTGAGCCTGACAAACTTCCTTGAAGGTTTATTTCCAGACATTCAATATTAATAGGGTGAATGGGTTCTCTTTCCACTGTTTCCCTGCTAATGCTGGTAGCATGAAGGAAAACTATTTTTTTTAAAGTGCATATTAGTGTTAGCGAAATTTCAAAAAATTAGTGTGTTTTTAGGTTATTTTCTCTTTTTTTGCAAAGAGGCAATCTTATCCTATTTGGATAATGTCAGTTTTCCCCTCCTTTCCAATAATCATATCTGAGCACGTGCAGGTGTGTAAGTATATATGTACATACAAATGTGTATGTACATTCCTCCTCCTTTTATTTATTTCTCTCAAGACCTTGCACTTGTGAGGCAGGCGCAGTGCCACTGAGCTAAATCCCCGGCCCACTCCCCCTTTTCTTATTTTGTCAAAGGGCTAGGAGGATGCTGGCCACAGCAAGCCACTTTATCTTCATCTTCCCAAGACTTTCCCAAGAACGGCAGCAGATGGACTGTTAAGTGTTGGCTATTGGCTTTGGGGTTTGCATATATAGTTTTCATCGTGTGAGGAAAGTATTCCTCTTCCTCAGTTTGTGAGAAAGTCCAGAAAACGTCTTTTCCACACCTGTAGCTTTGGCGAGCATGCTTTTATCTCTCGGTGGCACTGTGAGGAGCATACGCCTTAGCCTTAACGGAGCCCTGTCCGAGGATCGAGTGCCCTCAGTGTGGTCTCCGGTGGAGGCCGTTGCGTAGCATCTGCCACATGCCAGCACTCACACGGAATGTCCGCTCAGGTAGCCTTGGAGACATCTGCTTCTGGGTTCCTTTTAAACCTTCTCTGCTGACGTCTTCAAGACATGCTCACACTGTGAAAAGAGGGAACAGGAAGCATGGCGTACTTTTGTGTTCTCTGGAAACGCCCGCCTAGCGTGGATATCTCTGGTTCCACGGCAGCCTGAAAAACAGGCTGTGCAGCGGCCAGTATGGAACTGGTACAGAATACTTCTTGAACATCACTTTCAATTCCATACCTGGCTTTTTGTTTATTGCCTATTGATTCAATTATGGAGACTTATTTTCCTAGAGAAAACGTATCTTGTCTAAATATCCACATGGAGAATGGAGTGTATTTATTGATCTTTCTTGTATAAATTGAGGAAATCGGTACATTTATTTTGTTTTACCTTTTCTTTCGGTTCCTCTGTGTTTTCTCCTTTATATTTGCACAAGCTGCTAGTTCTCCCATGCAGTGTCTTATCTTCAAATATTATATGCAGCAAACGCATGTAATTCATAGTAATCATTTTGATTGATTAATTGGTTTTAATATTCTTTGCAAACTTCTATGCCACGACTTTCCCATCTCCAGGGATTTACCTCCTTTATTCCTAAAGACGGACACATGGGTGTCAGCTCTGAACCCTCAGCTGAGTATAGAATTTTGGGGTCACAATCTTTCAACTCTGAAGCTGCTGTTTCCTTGTTTTTTAAACTTGTAGAAGGGAAACTGGGGCCAGAGTTAATTCTTGTTAAAAGAAACCCATTCTTCCCAACCTGAGTTTTGAAAGAAACCTTACCCTTAAAATTAAATATTACCAGGTTCTGACTTGGCTATTGAATCTTATCACCAGTTGAACTGGTATGTGAGGCATCCAGTGAGTGTGCAGATTTGATTGTTTCTTTAATTCCAGGGAATTCCCTCTGGAACAGCTTCTCATGTGGCATCACTTCTCTCATCTGGCTTGGTTTCTTCCAGCTCTACCTCTGCATATTTAGCGTCTCCTCTCCTGTCATTTGCAATCCTTGTCCTTCTGGTTTGCATGCTGACCTGCTTTTCAAACCCACCACCCACCTTATTTTTCCTATTTTTATATTGGTTTATTGGTGTCTTGGAATACTTCTGAAAGTGTCTTTAACTCTTCTGTTATATTGAAACAATTATCTCCTCCACTAAACCTGTGCTGTTTTTGTATCCCTTTCGTACCTTCTTAATGCATATCTCAATTCCTCCTTTCCAGAATCCACAATTTCTCTCACATAACAGCTTCGGGGGGATACAATTAATACACCATAACATTCATTTTTTAAATGTACAATTCAGCAATTTTTAAGTGCATTCACACAGTTGTGTAGTCATCTCTACGAACTTCAGGAGTTTCAACACCCCAAAAAGAAACACTGTGCTCAGGGCTGGCCGCTCCGTGTCTTTCCTCCATCCAGTCCCTGGAAAGCCCAGATCTACTTTCTGTGCCCATGGATTTGCCTGTTCTGGACATTTCATATCAATGGAACTGTACCACACTTGGTCTCCCGCAACTGATTTCTTTCCCTTAGCAATAATTTCAAGCTTTATTCCTGTAACATGTGTCAGTACTCTCTTCTTTTTTCTTGCTGAATAATACTCCATTTAATGAATATACCACCTATTGCTTATCCATTCATCAGTCAATGGACATACTGATTGTTTTTATTTTTGGCTATTAAATAATGTGAATGATTGTTTTTATTTTTATCTGTTATACAGAGTCCACCAAAAAATGTATACACACTTCAGCAACACTAATAAATGTCTGGAAGGTAATGGCTACCACTTTGAGCACCTCTTATAATTTTAGAGGCCAAAGGTAACTTGTATTCATCTCATGATGTCTCAATAAATTTAGTATTAAAATATTTATACAAGTTTTTCTTTTCTTGATGCATACATTTTTTGTGGACTCTGTATATACTGTGACTATGAATATTTATATACATTGTGTGCCCTGTGTGGACATATATTCACAGTTCTTTTGTGAATATATCTAACAGTAGAATTGCAGAGCTATAAAGTAACTCTAGCACTTTGAGGAGCTGCTTGATACAATGTTTTTAAGATGGACACACCATTTTATACAAATTTGTCTAATTTCTCCATATCCTAATCAATACTTGTTACTATGTTTTTTAAATTTCAGCCATTCTATTGGATATGAAATAATATCTCATCATGGTTTTGATTTTCATTTTTAAAATGACTAATGACTTAGAGTATCTTATCATGTACCTATAGGTATCCCTATGTATATATCATTTTAGGAAAAATGTGCATTCAGTTCCTTTGCCCATTTTTTGGTTATTTGTCTTTATATTGTTGAGCCATTTAAGAGGTCTCTACATATTTTGAACACTAGATGTTTGTAAGATATATGATTTGCAAATATTTCCCCCATTTTAAATATTGTCTGTTCACTTTCTTGATCATGTTCTTTGAGGCATACATGTTTTTAATGAAGTCCAATTTATCTATTTTTATCTTGTCATTTACAGTTCTGATATGCTCTCTACAAAATTACTACCTCATACAAAGGTGGACTGATCCTCTTTGCTTTGTAAAATGTCCCTTTTGTCTACAGTGACAATTCTTAAATAGTCCTAGTGGCTCTGGCTCTCTTAGGGTTGCACTGTCATCTTTTCCACCTATTTACTACTTTCAGCCTATGCTGTGTCTTTGAAGTGGAGGTGTCTCTTGTAGACAGCATGTAGTTGGACCATGTAGTTTCATCCATTCTGTCAGTTTCTGCCTTTTGATTGGTTTACTTGATCCGTTTATATTTAATGTAATTACTCATAAGTATTTATGCCTGCCAGTTTTCTACTTGTTTCTTGCATCATTTTTGTTTCTTTGTTCTTCCATTACTATCTTCTTTTGTTTTACATAGATATATTTTATCGAGTTCCATTTTAATATGTTTGTTTCTTTTACTATGCCTTTCCAAGTTATCACACTGCTGGTTGTTATGGTGATTAAAATTAATAACACAAAAATGTAGTCTATATCAATACCAACTTAATTTTAGCAGTGTAAGGAAAGGTGTGGCTGCATCACTCCATTCTCTCTTCCTGTCTGCTTCTGCTATTATTTCATGCAAATCACATCCTTATGGATATAAGCCCATCAGCCAGTTTTATAATTTTTTAATGTACAATCCTTTATTTCAAATTGAAGAAGAGGGCTGGGGATTTAGCTCAGTGGTTCTGCCGCCTGCCTTGCAAGAGCAAGGTCCTGAGTTCGATCCCCGCTACCAAAAAATAAAAAGTCAAATTGAAGAAGAGTTAAAAACAAAATACAGACTTATATTTCTTTTATTTTTACCAAAGTAGTTACTCTTACTGTTGTTCTTTATTTCTTCATTTGGGTTTCATTTATGTCTGATGGCTCTCACGTTGGCCCAAAAACCTGTTCTGCTCCATTCCCAGGGAGCGAGCCTAGTGACAGTGAATTCTCTGTTTTGTCAGGGAATGTCTTTAACCCCTTTCATTTTTTCACATTAAAAATACCTCATTTTGTAAATATTTTAGTTTGGAATTTTGAACATGCCCACATTGTTTCACTACTAATTCTTAAAGAGGGTCCGCATTTATCTTGAATTTTATTGAGTTTGAAATACAGGCTGACTGACTCATGTGTGTTTTTGATAGGGGTCCTAGGTGCTAGTTTCTTCTTTCTCCAGCGTGGCCATAGTTCTTTCACTGTGTAGGATGGATTCCTATAATCCTTCAATTTCCAGTGTCCTCCACAGGAGACTAGGTTCCCAGCCTCAAAGTCAGGCTCCACTTTGAGAGCCAGTGCGTTCCTGCTTCTGTGTCTCCCCTTTGCCGCTGCGGCTGCCAGCCCCGCACAGAGTGGTATGGGTCTCAGGGTGACAGGGATGGCACCACTGGGCACATCTCCCAGGCAGCCTGCAACACCAAGGAGAGGTGCTTCTTTATTGTTGCCATTTTTATTTTTAACATGCTTTTCAATGGAAAATAACTTGCAAATGGTTTAAAAATTAAGAGTAAAAAATTTGTTTAAAAAGGTAACATTCTCTTTTAATTTTTACCTCCTGGCACTTGGTACCAGGTCACCCCAAGGTTCGTTTTCTCATGTACCTTTGAAGCTGGTCTTCATGAACTGCCACACAAATATGCCAAACACATGTATCCACTTGGTATGTAACAGATGTGCCACCCACGTGTGCTGTACGTGACTTTAAGTTCAATATATCTTGAAGATCTTTATATACTAATAATTTGCACCTGTTTTTCAGCTATGCAGTATTCTAGCTATGACTGTTTCAGAGTTTTAACTCTAAAGGAGTTTTATCCTTGAAATTTCATCACAAAATATACCTAACTATGGATACTCCTTTTCATCCTTTTAGGCACTTTGTATAGTTGCCTTAACATTTCATGCTTTTGTAAGACTAAACAACAGTTACTCCATCTTTGTAATAGGGCCCCAACTTTCTGCTTCTGTTACGGATCACCAGGTAGACATCAAGTTCCAGGGAAGTGCTTGTTGTGCTGCCAGGAAGGTCTGTTGTGTGCGTAGTGTTCCGTCATGCTTGCCCAACTCCATATCTGAATATGTTATCTTAAGGACAATCTGTAAAAGGTCTGTTTTATCTCTCTCCTCCGCTTTTGTATTTCTGCTTGCCAACTTCCCCTGAGACCCCCTATAAAAACAGCCTCGGACTCTGAGCCAGTTGCCTCTCTAAGCTACTTTGCTTTGGGAGTGCCGTCTGGCCAGACTAATAAAGGTCTGTTTTACTTTCCATCTTGTCCGGTGTGTTCCTTCCCGGTTTGGTAAGGCCCTCGGTCTTACACTTTTCTATAACTCTTGACATTTTTATTCTATTATGTAAAAAGTATTTTGATCACCTCCTGTCTTTTCTTTTTTTTGAGACAGGGTCTCACTATGTAGTTCAGGCTGGCCTTGAGCTCACGGCAATCCTCCTGCCTCAGCCTCCAGAGTGCTGGGATTACAGGCATGCACCACCATGCCCAGCTTGTCTTTTCTTTTTATGTAACTTGTTGCAAAAGATTCTGGGTTGATCTTTGTTATCTTGATTCTTTCCTCATGGCTTCGATATCTTGGCTTTATATTTTTAATCTTTTTCTCAGTTCTGTCTTCTAGAAAATTAATTCAGCCTTAGTGGTTTTATTTTTCAGATCTTCTCTAGAGTTTTTTTACTTTGGATTTAAATTTTCATGTTGCCTTAATGCTCATTTTTCACAGTGTCCTGGTTGTGTTAAATGGATGCAACATTGTGTGGAATTTCTCTTATTAAATGAATGTTTTTAAATAAGTCATCTTCAGGTCTTTGTATTATATTTTCCCCTAAGGGGAATTTGCTTATCTTGGGTTTTGTCTTTCAGGCTGTTGGTGTTCTTCAAATATCTTTTTTCTTAAATTTAAACTTTATTTAAAATTTTAAGTATTTTATTAGTAGATGTTTGCAGTACATGATTACATCCATTGTGAGAAGTTGGGTCCGAGTACATAACACACTTTAATTCTCTCTTTTTAAAATCCCCTTCCCCTCCCTCCTTCCTTCTTCCAACTCTTAGTCCTCTTCTCATTTGCAAAAGATATATCTCTCTCTTCTTTATTACCTACCTTTTATTTTGCTTTTTGATTTATTTATACTTTGTGTTTCTCGTATAAGAGAAACCATGTTATGTTTAAGCTTGTGTTCAGGGGCCGGGGATTTAGCTCAGTGGTGCCGCCACCTGCTTCGCAAGCACAAGGTCCCGAGTTCAATCCCTGGTACCAAAAAAAAAAAACCCTAAAAATCTTGTGTATCTGATTTATTTCACTTAGCATTATGGTCTAAAGGTGCAACTAATTTCCTAAAATAATTCAAGTTTATTCTTCTTTATGGCAGAGTAGTACTCCATTGTGTGTAAATACCTCCTCTGTTGGTGGACATAGAGGCAGCTTCCGAGATTTGGCTACTGAGTTGTGCTGCTATAGATGTCTTCAAATATCTTGACTGTGTATTTCTACTTAGAAGTAAAAAACCAGGTTGATTAATGTAGGTAGCTTTCATGGGTCTCTGCTACACATTGGCTGTCTGCCTCTCAGAGGCCTTTCAGTGAATGGGGGGCTGACCCTGGAGCCCACAGTCCCTTCCCTCCTGGTTTTCAGGCTTTGGTGGAGACCCCCATCTGTTACAAGCTCACCCTCACTCCTCAGGGCTTGACTCCATGCCGGGGTGACGCGATAGTGTTAGTGGAGACTCCTGGATGGACCGCCCGAGTTCAGCCCAGCTCGGCCCGGCAGTGGAGCCGGAGCCTCACACTCCAGCGGGTGCCTCTGGCAGGTGCCCCTTGTTCCCGGCACCTCTGTTGGAGCTGCAGCTGTTGCTCTGAGCTCCGGTGTGGCCCTGGTGTGTCTTCTGCGCTTTGGAGAGTTGTTTCAGTGCAGTAGAGTCCGTGAGGAGACAGGAAGTGCGGTGTCAACTCTACCGGAAGTGCGATGTCAACTCTATGGGAAAGGAGACCTGGAGGAGCAGGGTGGCTGGGAGCCTTGGAGGGAAAGAAGCTTTTGGAGAACAAGAAACTGCGGGCTTTTAGTGTTATATAAGGCTTGAGTTCTGGAGACAGAGTGGCTCTGCCCAGGGATCTCATGGCCAGTGCTTTCTTCAAATTCCTTCCCCAACTCCACAAAAGTACTTATTCTGCTTAAGTAGTAAAATACATTTTTGGTGCTGAATTACTAGGCCCCATCACATCTTCCTCTGAAAATACGGGGTGTGTGTGGGGGGGTAAATTGGTTAATTATTGTTTTTGAATCGACACACTATTCAGGCTTTTGATTTATAACTTGGTTGTACTGTGTTAGGTAACTCCCCATTTCTAACAGGATCCGTTTGAGTAAACTTGGTGTTCTATTCAGTATTAGCCAAGAGAAAGATTAAAAGTAAGCCAGGGAGTTTCGTAGCTTTGTAACAATAGCATAAAATGTGGAATAATGAACTGTAAATGCGCCTAATTACATAAATAATGCATTTGGGTAATTGTCAAGTAAGGGGGTGTGCTAATGAATCAATTATTTTTAATTGTAGGATGCTTGATTGTTTCAGAAATATAATTGATTGTAATCAAGAATCAATTAAATGTTGATAGTAATTATGTTTATCAGGCTTAAATACATGACATCATTACAGTGTAGCTGCTTCAGGAAGAAGGGGTAGGGAAGAGGTTATTACAAGTGACGGTGGCATCCTTCATGTTTAGCCTGCAGCCAGCAGTGGCAGGGATGTGCAGCAGGGACACCCCAGGCTTGGCCAGCTGCGGGCGTGTCACTCAGGGGTTTTCGGAGTTGACTTAGGGTGAAAACACAGGCACAAGGTTGACCAGGCCCACACCAAGGGTTGTTCTGGGGGACGTGAGCTGCTGGGAGCTGAGACAAGTCAGATCTGGTGGGGTCTTCATGGGCCTTGTGTCCACCCCTTCTCCCTGGTCTGTCTATGTCGGCTGGAGACCCCAACTCTGCTCCCTTCCCCATGGGTTATCTGACTGTTCAGGGAGGGAATGCTTCTCTGTGACAATGTGTTGAGATTCATGCCCATGAATTGCAAAAAGCCACCAGCCCACAGGGATTTTGTCTCATTAATATTTGCAATCCTGGTGCCTGCCAGAGTTGGGACTTAGGGATGTTAACTGTATAAATAAAAAGAACTGTTGCTGAGTATGGTGGTACACGCCTGTAGGCCTAGCACTCTGGGAGGCTAAGGCAGGAAGACTATGAGGTCAAACCCAGCCTGGGTTTTTTGTTTTTATTTTGAGACAACGTCTCCCTTTGTAGTTGAGGCTGGCCTTGAACTTATCTGATCCTCCTGCTTCAGCCTCCTGAGTGCTGGGATCTCAGGCATGCACCACCACACCCAGCAAGCCCAGCCTGGGTAACTTGGTGACTTAGGAATAACCTAGCTCAAAATAAAAAATAAAATTAAAAAGAGGCTGGGGACATAGCACAGTGCAAACTATTGATGGACATATCGGCTGCTTCCAAGATTCAGCTTGTGCTGCTAAACACAGATGTGCAGGGATCACTCTGATATGGTACCTTTACCTCTTTCAGGAAGATTCCTAGAGGGGGATAACTCACAGTGAACATTTCTGCTCACAGCGAGCCTGGGTGCTCAAAGCTCTCTGCATAAATTAATGATCAGGCTATTCCTCCAACTCCACTAGAGGTCTTATGATCCAGGGAGGGACAGTCCCTGGGAAGTTGACCTGCAACCTGCATTGAGGAGCAGGGTGGAAGTGACCGACATCAGGAGGTGTGAGTCTAGCCACTGCACAGGCAGGACACTGGATGTGACAGGAGTGTGAGAGGAAGCTGGCTTACCACGGTGGCGTGGAGTGTGGTCTATTTCCTGTTCCCTCCTCAGTCTGTGCCATCTTTTCCTGGAATGAAGAGGCTTTGTGTTTCATCAGTTGTCTAAACACCCTGGCCCCATGGTCTCCTCTGCAAAGGCTCAAATGCAGCAGGGATGACATGGGTGTCTCATTGGGAAGTGAATCCCTTGGGTGCTGCCTGCTCTGCTGCCACCCTGGCCCCTCAGCTCTCTGTTGCAGCTGGGCTCCTCCCCAGGGTCCTTGTCCCTGTGTTCCTGGCTCACCCCCTTCTATGGCCTTGGAGATTCATGGGAGCACGGGAGGTAAACATTTTGAGTTTTTACTATATTTAAAAATTTGAACAAAACTTTGCCTGTGGATATGTAATCCCAGACAGGGCTTCATATTTCATTTGGAATTTGGAGGCTTGCTGCTTTAACTTCTGATTTTCACTGTCATTGTAGTGACACTGTGTTTCAGTTGTAATTATTTTAGAAGCCAAACACAGTACCCATTGTGTTACAGAGACTGAGATATTGTTTTAGATAGAGTATAAGATAGGAATCCAATTTTACTTTTTTGCCAGTGGATACCAGTTATCCCAGCACCATTTGTTGGATAGGCCATACTTCGTTCTTGGTGGTCTTGACACCCTTGTCAAAAACCAACTGGACACAGATAGACAGATTTATGTCTGTTCCCATTTCAATTCCATTAGTTCATAAGTCTAACATGATCCCAGACCTACTCTTTTGTTTACTGTTGCTTTGTAGTAGGTAGGTTTGAAACCGGAAGTGTGAATCCTGCCATTTTGTTCTATTTCAAGATTATTTTCCCTATTCAGGACCCTTTGCACATATCATTTTGAGGATTAGATTTTCCATTTGTGCAAGAAAAGGTTGTTAGAATTTTGGTAAGGGGTTACATCAAATCTATGGACTTTGTTTTTCTTTTTTTGCAGTATTGGTGATCAAACTCAGGACCTTGCACTTGCCAGGCAGGTGTGTGGCACCACTGAGCTACATCCGTGGCCCACTATAGATAATTTTTGATCTGTCATCTTTACAACATTAATTCTTCCAACCCATGACCATAGGATATCTTACTATTTATTTATTTTTTTTACATTTCTTTTGGAATTATTTTGAAGTTTTCAGCTATAAGTCTTATAATTCTCTAGTTATATTTTTCCTTAAATGTTTTATATGTTTATGTTGTTATAAATGGAATTATTTTCTTTATTTCCTTTTCAGAGTTTTCATTGTTAGCATATAGAACTTTGATTTTTGGGTTGATTTTGTATCCTACAAGTTTGCTAAATTTGTTTATTGGATTTAATAATTTTTTATGGAAAATATTTTATGATTTTCTATATATGAATATATGAGACCATGTCACTTATGAATATAGTTTAATTTCTTCCTTTTATGTTTGGAGGTCTTCTGTTTCTTTCTTGCCTAATTCTCTGGGTAGAACTTCCAACAAGGCATAAATATGGCTAAAGATAGCATCCTTGTTTAGCTCCTGAAACCGGGGGAAAGCTTTCAGCCTCTCAGCTTTGGGTATAAAATTTAATGAGGATTTTTCATATATGCCTTTTATTATGTTGGGATGATAATCTCAATTTTTTTAGCTTTTATTTTTGTTTTTTTTCCATTAAGTTTATTCGTACATTTTAGGTATAAAATACAGATACATTCATCATTGGGATCTTGTACCTGTACATGATGTATCTTGGTTATTTTTTCCCCTTCCCTTGCCCTCTCTTCACCTCCTCCACCCTTCCCTATTTGCAAAGACTTTGTTTCCATTTTTTTTCTTTTCTCATAGTTTTTCTTTTCCCTTCTTTCCATTCCCCTACCCCTCCCACTTCCCCTACTCCTTTAGAACTTTTCTTACTATTACACAATATCAATTATACAATTTTAAAATTACAATATCAAAGTTTAGAGGACATTACCACAGATTTTACAGAATTTAAAAGGAT
>NW_004624846.1:5405236-5483586 GCF_000247695.1 Heterocephalus glaber
AAAAAATGGAAATAAAGTCTTTGTAAATAGGGAAAGGTGGAGGGCATGAAGGGAGGGCTAGGAATGGGGAAAAAATAAGAAACAAGATGCGTTATGTAAAGGTACAATTCCCAATGAGAAATGTAATTGTGTTGTGTACCTAAAATGTACCAATAAAAGAATTTAATAAAGTGAAAAAAATTTAGATCTTTAACCTACTTTGATCTTAATTTAGTGTATGGTGATAGATATGGGTCTAGTTTTAATCTTTGGCAGGTTGAAATCCAGTTTTTCCAACACCATTTATTAAATAGTCTATCTTTCCTCCAGTGAGTATGGTTGGCTCCTTTGTCAAAGACGAGGTGGCTGAGTATGTCTGGAGCTGTTTCTGCATCTTCTAATCTATTCCACTGATCCTTGGGGGTCTCCAATTATTTTTGTAGTCCTGATTATTTCTGACTTCAGTTCTTCCAGATTTTGATCCATATGTTTTGGAGTGAACAGGTATGTGTATGTTTCTAATGATTCCACTTGATTGATCTTTTAATCAATATACAATGAACTTCTTTTCCTCTTAAAACTATTTAGCTTTAATGTCCCCTTTGTCTGATGGAATTATGATGCCAAAGCTCTCTTTTTATTAGTATTTGAATGGAATAGTGTTCTCCAGCCTTTTAACTTAACCTGCTTATATCTTTGGGTCTAAAATGAGTCTTGAAAGCATGTAGTCAGATCAGGTATTTTAATACATTCTGCCAACCTCTGTCTTTTAGTTTGAGAGTTTAATACAATTACATTAACATGATTATCAATAAACTGGAACTCCTGGTCATATTGTTATTTGTACATATATTTTTAGTTTCTTGATTTCTCCTTCATTAGGGCCTTCTTTTGTATTTAATTAACTTTTTCTGCTAGGCATGTAATCTCAGCTGCTTGGGAGACTAAAGCAGGAGGATCACAAGTCCAAAGCCAGCCTGGGCAATGTAGGAAAATCCCCCATCTCAAAAAAATTTCTTTCTAGTGTATTGTTTTGATTTCCTTTTGGTGTCTATTTCGGTGTAGATTTGTCTATTATTTTAGAGGTCACCTTGGGGATTAGAAATATAATCTTAAATTTATAAGTAATTAATTTTAATTAATACCAACCAAGTTTCACTAGGTTGCTCCTGTATAGCTCTGTCCCCACTTATGTTGCCATTGTTACAAATTACCTTATTTTACCTTGTGTACCCTCTTGCATAAATTTAAAACAATTTTTGCTGCCTGCCTGACAAGCTCAAGGACCCGAGTTCAATCCCCGGTACCAAAACAAAACAAAACAAAAAAAACTATTGTTTACTCATGTGTTTTAAAATACATAGAGAAAATAAAAGAATTGGTGACAAAAAATCTAATATTTTATGTTTACTGATATAGTTTCCTTAATTTATGTTCGTTTTACTGTGTGGCTTACAACTACTTTCTACTGTCCTTTCATTTCAGCCTCTGGGACTCCCTTTAACATTTCTTATAGGACAGGTATACCAGTGACAAATTCCCTCAACTTTGTGTTATCCTGAGTGTTTAAATTCTACCTTCATTTTTTTTTTTTTTTGGTACCAGGGATTGAACTTGGGACCTTGTGCTTGCAAGGCAGGCACCAGAACTACTGAGTTAAATCCCTGGCCCTCTACCTTCATTTTTTTGAATGATAGTTTTGCTGGATATAAAATTCTCGATTGACAGTTTTTTCTTTCACCTGTTTAAGTTTGTTATTCCACTGCCTTCTGGATTCTTTAATTTCAACTGAGAATTAGTTTTTGTTGAGATCCCTTACACGATATTTCATCTCTCTTATAGCTCTCGAGATTCATTGTCCTTTTAAAATTCATTTTGACTATAATGTGTCTTAATGTGTCTTAAAGACTACAGTGTGTCTTAATTTTGTGTTATTTTCCTTGGAGTTTTTGAGCTTCTTGGATATAGGTAGATTCATGGTTTATCAAGTTCAAGGTGCTTTAGTTATTATTTATTCAAATAGTTTTTCATTCCCTTTGTGTCAGCTTTTCTGGAATTCTCAGTGCATGTATATTGGTTTGCTTTATGTATTGCAAAGTCCTCTTTAGATCTGCTCATTCTCATTCCCTCCTTTCTACTCCACAGTCTGAGTTGTATTAATTACCCTATCTTAAAGTTTGCTGATTCCCCCTTCATTCTGTTCCTACATACATTGCAGTTATTGTTCTTTTAACTTTTATAATTTCTACTAGTCTTCTATTATATAATTTATATTATTGATGTTTTTTAATGAAACATAATTTTTCTTGTTTACTTTAATTCTCTGCCCATGGTTTCCTGTAGCTTTTCTAGTTTATTTTAGACAGTCTTTGACTTATAGGCTTTAATAATTGCAATATCTTTCAGGGTCTTTAAATTTTTTTTCTTATTTTCCTGAGAATGGGTTACATTTTCTTGATACCTTGATACCTTGAATGTGAAAAAAATCCATTTATTTGTTTGAAAACTGTATGATGTAGAAATTCTAGAAATTATACTTTGCTTTCTTCCACAAACTTGTTGCCGTTTGCTGTGAATTTTGTGTGTGTGTGTGTGTGTGTGTTTAATGACTTTTCTAAAACTCTTTTGGGGTACAAAAATGGTATTTTTTTGTTGAATGTGGCCACTGAAGTCTCTGTTCTGTTCTCTTATTGGTCTGTGAGTGATTTGGGAGAGACTTCTTTCAATGCCTGGAGCAAACACCAGTCAACCAAACAAAAGAAAAACTCTTCTGGCCTTTCTAGGCTGGCTCAGTGTTGGAGTACTATGCACATGGCTCTGCCTTACCACTCACTTTCTGTCTACACAGAGCCTGTCCAGGATGGAGACCGAGTCTCCTCATGGTTTTGTGAGTGTGTGAGCATCCCTGTGCATGTGTTGGCTTCTGTTTTCCTTTGTATGTGCAGGAGCTTCTCAAATCTCTCATCCCTCTGTGTCTCCTTCCCCACTCTCTTCCTCTCCTTGCTTTTTGCTGTATCTGTTACATTTCCCATGTGTTGATTTTGGATCCTGCCACTTTACTGAATTTGTTTTTCAGCTCTATGAGTCTTCTGGTGGAGTTTTTGGGTCTTCTATGTAAAGGGTCATATCACCTGCAAATAGAGATCATTTAACTTTTTCCTTTCCTATCTGTTTCCCTTTTATTTCTTTCTCTTGCCTGATTGCTCTGGCTAACGTCTGGAAAACCATATTGAACAGGAGTGGTAAGGTGGAATCCTTGTCTTGTTCTTGATTTTAGATGGAAAGCATTCAGCTCTTGCCCATTTAGTATGATGTTGGCTGTGGGTTTGTCATATGTGGCTTTTTATCTTGAAGGGGTGTTGGATTTTGTCAAAGACTTTTTCTGCCTTTTTTGAGATGACCATGTGAATTTTAGCCTTGATTTTATTTATATGGTTTATTAATTTATTGATCCATATATATTGTACCATCGTTGCATCCCTGTACTGAAACCAACTTGATCATGATGCATGATCTTTTTAATGACTTGTTGAATTCTGTTGGCCAGTATATTGTTCCTGGCCCCATGGGTCTGTGGCTGGCATATTTACATTTAAATACTTTAGAAAAAATACCACCAAGGAAACTGGAGGAGCCCTGAGAAAGCCCCAAGGCATTAGAGGCAAAAGCAAGCCCTTGAGTGGATCCTCCTAGGAGCCACCAGAAAGGCCAACCACGACCACAACTCCTGAGAATAGGTCATGTGGCCTCCTCAGGTAGCAGCAGCTACCCCAAGAGTGTGGGCTGCCACCCCTGAGCCAGCCCTGAGCTGGAAGGTGAAAATGCTGCTATGCTCTTGAACTAAAATCCAGCAGTTTCTTTCTTCAGTAGAAAAGAGGTCTCTCCAGGTTGTTGTACACTTTTGATTAGATCTCAGATTTCCAAAAAGCCAATTCTGACTGTTTTGCCAGAGAATCACTGCTTTAGTAGAGGGTTGGGGTTTTGGATTCCCCTACTCTGCCATTTTTGGTGGTAGCTGATTTTTGACAAAGGTGCAAAAGCAATTTGATGCAGGAAAAATAGTCTTTCAGCAAATGGTGCTGGAGTAATTGGACATCCATATGGTAAAAAAGTAAATCTGTCTCAAGCCTCATACATTATATAAAAGTTAACTCAAGATAGATCAAAAACTTAAATGTAAAATGAAAACTAACTTTTTGGACAAAAACAAAAATATTTCAGGATCTAAGACTAAGTGGAAAGTTCTTAGACTTGACACCAAAAGCACAAGTTAAAACAAGAAAAAATGGATCAAGTAGACTTCATCAGAATTGAAAACATATTTCTCTGTTAAGGTCATTGAAAACAACAAGAAAAAGACCTGGAGGAAATATTGCAAACCACATACCTGAAAAAGAACTTATCTAGAATGTATAAATATGAGAAACACACACACACACACACACACACACACACACACTCCATGAAAGCCAACTAACCCACTTGGAAACTAAGCAAAAGACATGAACTGACATTTCACTGAAGGCAAAATAGAGAACAAACAAATTCGTAAAAAGATGTCCAGCATCATGAGCCATGAGAAGAATGCAGATTAAACCACCATGAGATACCACTGTGCACCTATCAGGTATAGAAAGTAAAAAGTTTGTCAATATTAACTGCTGAGGAGGTTGCAGTTGTGTTATTTGGTTTTTCAAGAAACTACCAAACTGTTTTCCAGAGTGGCCACCCCTTTTACATTCCCACTGCAAAAGTCGTGGGGAGATGGGGATCTGCTCTTGTGGGGGCTGGTTAAGTGAGGGCTTCCCAGGCAGGCTGGGATGATGGTGGCCCACCAGGGCACAGGATCCCCCAGGGAATCCAGGCTAGGTCATTCAGTCCTGCAGGTTGCATGGCCCCAGTTTCACAGGGCAGCTATACACCATGCTAAAACTGAAGCATCATTTCAGTGCACGATACCCTTAAGCAAACGAAAACATAAAATCTTTTAGGCCAGGGAGGAAGCAGGGCACTCAGGTTGGAGAGACAATTTCTGGCTCATTGGGTCCAGGTAAATGAGTCTCCATGGGAACCTCAGGGAACCAGGCCTGCAGCTGCCAGGGACAGCAGCCCCCTGAGCACAGACGTGGGCTAACAGCAAAGGTCATGCTGGCGCCAGGGCAGCCTGACCCGGGGCTGGTAAGCAGTGTGCAGTCTCTGAGTTCCCCCTCTTCCAGGCCACACTTGGCATGAAAAACAACTGATCTTCCTTCTGTGGGCTCTGGGAAATAGCCTTTGTTCTTTCGGGCCCCGGAGAAGTGATTCCAAAGTGATTACTTGCAGTGTGTGCAGATTTATTCGTTGGTGGTGGCCTCTCTGGCAGCCCGAATCTTGGGCTCCAATTGCCTGCGGCCAGTCACAGAGGCCATATGTCTTTCCATCCTCATATCAAGAATGACACTGAGGTCTCTTTGTCCTCCCGGAAGCTTTTGTGTGTGCGCGGGCAGCACAGACCTCTGTGACTGCTTCCTCCTGCAGTTGAAAGGCGTCATAAAAAGCTCGGGAGTTAAAAGGAAGCCCAGGAGCCCCCCTGAGCCCATGGGATCTTTGTGCTGCTGCAGCAATGTGGTTGCTGCAGTGCCCTTGGGCTGGGGGCTGCTGCAGTGCCCCAAGTACTGTCTGGGCCAGGATGTGCAGGGTCGGCCTCTGCCCTTGTCTGTGCACTCTGGCTTCTGCTGTCATTCTGGCAGGTTTAGGGAGGCCCACGCGAAGGGCTGTGTTCTCTGTTGCCACTCATTAAAGTTGCAGGAGGGAGTATTCTGTCCCTCCTTGAGAGTCCCTATCACTGGTGTGGCGGGTGGGCTGGTGGTCTGTGGACCGAGGTCTGGGGGAGGCACTCTTTCTCCGCTCTGCACCTTGCCTGTAAGGGACAGCACTGCTGCTTTGAACCTGGTGTTCTAAGCCCTGCATGTCTGTGCAAAGGAGCATCCGGCCCTGGTGCCAGCCCCACTTTGTCACTGTCCCTCCCATCATTTCGCCTCTGGCTGGCATTTGTGTCAGCAGAAGGCGGGCAATGCACCAACTCCATCGCACCAATGCCAGGTGGTGATTGCAGGGTGTGCATTGCCCACCAAGACTTTCTGCTCTTTTAGGGCAGCAATGAGAGCAAGCTTTGGTCTCCACATCTTCTCTATGTGTGGCTTTTGTTGTTTTGTATGATATAAAAAAATAGGATTTCAAATTAACTGCAGTTTAGCTGTGTCTCAGTTTTTAATTGCTTGGAATTAGCACTTGATTTGCATAGTACTTGATTTGCCAATTATCTGTGACTTCAGAGTAATCTGTGCTCAAAGGAGGGACAGCTCCTGATTATGTTCCGTCTGGAAGGAAGCAGGATGGCGAATGATCCTGGGGAGGAAAAATCCAAACTCCACTGCAACTGAATGCTGCCCTGCATTTTATGTTTTTGTGCTGTGCTTTCCAGAAATGCTCTTCCTGGGCAGGAATGTCAGTGGTGTTGGGAAATGGGCTGGCTTCCAGGTGACCTTCCCCGTTCCCCCTTACCAAGGTCAGGGACGGTGCTCTGACCCAACCTGGTCCCAGCTGCCTAGTTTTGCACTTTCTCTGGGCTGAGAAAGAAGATCATTGGTTGAAGATTGCTAAGCCAGGACACTGGATTCCTGGTCCAGGTTCAGCCTCACACTGCTCATTTATACAGTGAAGGAGAGGATTTGCACATAGAAAGTCTTGGCCACTGTCCCACCCAGTGGAGGTCAGTGGCTCACCACAAGTCACACCCTGGGAGGGATCTAGCTTGTCTGGTCCTAAACCATGATGTGGGGTCCCCCTTGATGCAGTGAATTGGAGTCCGAGCTGTGCGGGTCTCCAGACCCTATCCAGTTGTCCTAGGAGCTGGGTGAAATGATCAATCAGATCTTGTGTGTTCCAAATGTTTGGCTGCTGTGATCAAGGGGGCACAGATGAGAGGCACACTGAGGTGTGGGGCTCTGGGCAGGGCACAGTGGTCTGAAGCCTGTGGTACAGCAAGCTCCACCTGCCCCTTTTCTTCTTCCACCAACAGTGATGGGGTCTCTGGTTCCGCAGGTGTCCTGGAGGGGCTAGGCTTCAGTGGTGCCACTTTTCCGGAGCCTGTGAACTGAGGAGGCGTGATCCTTCCAACACTGTCAACTTGGGCGGATCAAGAGCCACCCAGGGTTTATGGAACACATTTTTGGGTGTGTCTGGGTGGTCATAAGAGGGTGACCTTGGACCTCCCCTTCCTCTCTGGAGCTGTTCCCCTGCTGTGCTTGCGGCCACCATGAACTAAGCAGCTTGACTCCCTCATGCCCTTCACCATGATGTTCCTGCCTTGGAGCTGCCAGCTATGGACTGAATCCCCTGAAACTGTGACCCAAATAAACCTCTCTTCTTTTAAGTTGTGGGCATCAGGTATTGTGTCCAGTGACAGGAAAGTGACTGATGCAGAGGGCTCCGAGGTAGAAGTCTGAAGCAGAAGAGTCAGCATGAGACTGTCCCATGGTGACACATGGAGGATGTCATGGTGTCCATGGTCACTGAGGGAGGGTGCTGACATGCCAGAGCAATCAGGTGGGGCTTCCCTTGGGTGGCACTTGACAAAAGACCTGGAGAGGTGACACCAGTGAACATCCTGCCCCTGGGGGAGGGGCTGTCTGAGACCTGGAAACTGTCCCCTGTGCCTGGGATGTGGCCCTTTTCCTGGCCATTCCCATGGCCCAGGGGTAGTCTACAGGACTAGGGCCTAACTCCTCCAAAAATGGCCCCTGAAGTCCCTTTAGGACAAGGCTCACCTGGCTTCTGTATGGGGACAGCAGAGGCCTGAGTTCCCTACAATTACACCTGGCCACCTGTGTTCACATCACCCTTTCCACCGAAGAACAAGGGTCTCATGACTTTTCTGTACCCAGAGCTCTTTGGGGACTTTGGGTGTCAGCACAGACTCCTGCCTGCTCTGAAAGACTAACCTTGTGTTTCCCTAAACACTCGGGCCTGGAGCCCGCAGAGTGTTCTCTGCCCGTGCACAGAGCCAGCACCCACAGTATGCTTCTTCTCAGGGCCCATACCCCCGGGGTGCCAGTGGTCCATGCATCTTCACAGATGGTTCTGGGTCATAGCTCAGCAGATCGGGGGCAGGGTTTTGTCAGGATGCCTCTAACAGACCACACGGACAGCCCCTGCAGGAACAGCTACATGAATCACCATGGGGGTTCTCAGATGTCTCCCCAGAACACCCCAGCTTTCCACCACTACAGCTCCTAATGGGGAGCTGCATCCTGGTCACCTGACCCATGGGAAACCCCTTTGTCCAGTACCCTCAAGTAGCTCCCATCTCTGGGAAGAAGATGACAGTATAAAATTCTTCATGTGGCCTGACCCCAGGGTGGGACCCCACAGGAGCTGGGCTCCCCTCCCTGGATTATGACTCGGCACTTCTGACCTTTTCTTTCTCTCCAACTTCTGGTTCGAATGATGCACAATCATTTGCTTTTGAATTTATGGCTATGAGGTAGAGAGGTTGCTTTTCCTTGCATGGTGTCTCATGCAGAGCGTAGTCAACTTTGTAGTAAGTTTTATTAAGCCAGAGTTGATTCCATAGGTTGCATGGGCACTTGTTTTGTGGCTGGTGGTGCTGGGCTTTGTGGAGCTGTGCAGGGTGTTGTGTGTATTCACAGGGACATCTGGGGGACCTTGCTCAAGGTTTCTGGGGACCCTGAAGGCTGACAGGCAGAGCGAGGAGCATGGACACTGGGTTCCTGATTTCTGGAGGCCTGCCAGCATGGCTGCTAGGGATGAAGGAACTCCTTTGCCACGCTCAGTGTCTTAACAGGGAGGAATGAATGGTGCAGAGCTCTTTACTTTGCCGAGACCTTGCTTTTCAGCTTCCACAAAATTGATGGCATCTGTGCGGTTCAGGAAGGAATGAGTTTGGCGTGGCTTGGGTGGCATGGCTCAGCCATGTGCATCCTGGAGTAACTTGGTCCTCCATGCCCCATGCTCTCACCAAGATACTCTGGTTGGGACAGAGGTCCCAGGTCCACGTGCTTGAACTGTTTTCTGTATAATTATCTGATTATTTGCATTGATTTCATTTTGCCTTTTCTTTAAGGAAATGTTCATAGTCATCCAACTCGCTTTCTGGGTCAAACGATATTTATCAACAACAAATAAAACAAGCTCCTTGAGGCAGGAAGTAGAGAGGAGGAATCCCTGGATGGAGGGCAAAAGAGGAAGTAGGCTCTGCAAAAACCACAGAGCCCAGCAGGGGAAGACAGGAGGGCAATGCACCATAGGCTTATGGGGCCTCCAGATGAGTTCTGTAAAAGCCACAAGGAGCACCCACCTCTAATGATTAAGCCATGCCCGGGGATGCTTGTGCTATAGAATACCCTAAGCCACCAAGAGTGACCCCAACTCAATTATAATTAATTACAATCTCATTTGCATGGTGGTTTTGACCCCCAAATGAGCTTTGGGCACCATGACAGTTCCTCTAAGTCCATACAGGGACCCCCCTCAACACAAAGAAGGGGACTTGGCCTGATGGGAGTGAATCCCTCTGCCAGTCCAGGGAGCTGCTCCCTCCTTGTGGGAACCACACAGACTGACATTTGGCTTTTTCCGGGTGTTGAGGTCTTTCCTCCACCCCGAGAAGCAGATCCTGGCTGATAAGTCTGTGCTTTCGCTTCCACCTCTGTGTGTCCTGTTCAGTTTTGTATTCTGGATACCAAGAAGCCAGGACAGTCACCAACTCCCTGATGGCACTGCTGCTGGTGTGTCTTTGGTCCCCAGACTGGGGTCAATTTTGCAGAGATCTTGCTTGGCTGTGGGCTGCAGACAGCTTGAGGATTCATCCAGCCCTTGGGTGCACGCCTCCCTTGCAGCTTACCCCCTTCCGTGCGACACGCACACCAATGAGGACGGCAGCCAGGCCTCAGGCTCAGCTCTAGTCAGTCTCCACGGAGTTGAAACTCCATTACCCTTCGGCAGTGGGTAAGTCATCAATAACAGCGCCTTCCATCAACTTTTATGTCTCCGTGTTTCAAAGCCCTCAGTTTCAAGAAGGTCATAGAATCTCTTACTAGAGAAAGATTTCAGGACCTATTTAGGTGGGATCCTCAGTTTACCAGCAATATTTTAAGGACCATAACTTTTAGGGAAAGAATACAAATCATGCGGAGTTTACAACATGGCATTGGTGTGTGAGCTGTTGAGCACAAGAGGGAAAAAGCAGTCAAGGCCGCTTTATGCTTGGCTGCTCCTCAGCCATGGGGCTGGGCCGTTCTTGCCACTTCCTCGGTCCTTCGTGCCTTGATTGGTCAGCACTGGGCCGCACCTGGGAGGGCGCCCTCTCCTCCAGCTTCCTGCCCTCCTCTCCTCTCTTCTGCTGTCCCATGTCTCCTCCCACACTGCTGATGTCCCCGGTGAGGACGCTGGTGTAGAGGTGTCCCCCATGGGCCCTGTGGGAGTGTCCATCTAGCTCACCCCTGATCTCACAGCCATCTGCTCGTCCAGCTCACTAAGGGACCTACAGGCACTATCACTTCAGGGTTGCCTACTCCAGGTCTCCTGCTGTCCCACAGAGCGGCGCCAGTGGCCCCTTGGAGGTCAGATGGAAACAGCAGCGTCTCAGAGTGACACAGCGGTTGGCAGTGGCACCCAGACTCAGGCAGCCCAGCCCCACCATCTCCTAGCCCCTCTTCCCTGTCTTATCATCCTTTCCTTCAAAGACACAGACACTTCTCAGCACCTCTGGATGCGAAGCTGCATCCTAGAGAGAGCGCAGTGGATGAGACACTGCCTGGCTCCTCGAAGGCCTGCACCGTCTCAGGGCGGGAGAGGAGCATCAGGTTCTAGCGTGGGGGATGGAAGGTAGGACCACTGTGCCTGCCCTTTTTGCTGTCGCTCCCCGAGCAGCACAAGCTGGGCTGGAAAGGGAAGAGCTGGCTGCAGATCACACATCCAGGAACCTCCCCCTGAGCCCCAGCCCTGGACCTTGTGCCATTTCTCTGTGCCTCAGTCTCCCCTTTGGTCAAACCAGGCGCTTCCATGTGCTCATTGTCAACTGTATATCTTCGGTTCAAACCCTTCACTCATTTTTTAAACCATGTTGGGTAGGAGGTGTGCTTTATGTACCGTGGACCAATTGTTCTGATTTCTGACTTTACAGACTGGTGCTGTGGGACCTGCTCCCTGGCCTTAGACCCAGCAATACCCACTGTGTTATCTTTATGCAGTGGTTCACAGCCGGGGTGATGCTGCCCCAGGTGACAATGCAATGTCTAAAGGAACCTTTGGTTCTCACCATGGGGTGACACACAGGTTCGGAGAGCTGTCCAGACTTAGTGGATGGAGGTCAAGGAGGCTGTATTCATTAACGTTTATTGATGAATGAATGGAAAAATCTCTTCTGAGAGTCCTTTTGGGGATAAAAACAATCCAGTTAGTCTACAGATTCTGGAAATCTGGGTAATAATGGTCATGACATAATAGCAATCCTGTTGCATTCTTCATTCTGATCTACACCTACTGGCCCACTGGTGGAAAACAGCCCCTAAACATTGCTAATTCATTTTCATAGCTTCTAGCCTGGAGATTCTCATCCAAAGGGGACCAAAAGCATGCAGTTATCCTTGCAGACACCGAAGATGGCTCCTCTGCTCTGCTGGGTGATCTGAGGCTGTACCAGGGCATAGAGTCCCCTGGGCCCTTAGCCAGGGGTTGGGATTGGTCTACACTGAATGACAAGCTGGGGCTCCCCATTGCTCCCTGTGATCAGCCACTCCACCAAGGCCTATGAGGTGAGGGAAAAGCTCCTCCTCATTTATCCAAAGCCCTTGAAGACTCTTCTAAAAGTGTTTCTTTCCCTAAGGTGGCTGGGATGTGGTTATTTAAATATTTATGTGGTCATTTAAATATTCATCATGGGGAAAACTTCTGGGAAGCTGCACGACATCGATGGCTGGCAGAGGAGCTGGGACTCCAGGCTGCAAAGGGCTCCCAGCTCCCCAGAAACTGCATTAGAGCAGGCAGCTGGGGAGCATCAGCCAAGGATAATTTGGGAGGACAAAGCCTCAGGAGGACAAAGCCTGCAG
Organism: Heterocephalus glaber; assembly: GCF_000247695.1. Next base: position 5,417,326 of record NW_004624846.1, read on the forward strand.
GAGGGAGGCCTTGGCCAAGAGGGGTGAGGATCAAGTGGCTTCTCGGGCTGCTGTATTGTCTCACTGATCCAAGCCCTATGAGGTAGGAATCATGGAGAAACTGAGGCACAGGGTGTGAGGCCAGTTGTCCACAGTACATACACGTGGGCAGTGGGGAGTCTGGTTTTCCTGCTGTTAGCCAACCTTGGTTATGCTGCGGTGCATGTCGCCGACCAGGGAAGTGCTGCCTGGGTATTATTTAGGTCCCCTTGGCATAGGCAGCACTAAACTTAGGGTGTTTGGAGGAGCTGGGAAGGAGTCAGTGTGTTTCAAGGATGAATGGCAGGCTGTCAGAGTGCAGAGAGTCAGGGCATGGAGAAGCCTGTGAAAGCTTTCCAGTCCCCGAGGTGCTGTGGAGAAATCAGCAACGGTCTGTCATGATGTTTTCCTTCACAGTGATAGCTGAGGGCACCAGGCCTGGAGGTCGGCGGACACAGAGGCTGTCCCTGCTGCCGTTTCTAGCCCAAGTCCCACTGGGGATAGACGCTGGCCATGGGGCAGGGCCTGAGGTCCAGAGCTCAGCTTGGCTGGGTTCAGGGCAGTGTCGGGAGATGAGGAGAAGATGGCTTTGCTTATGCACTGTTCTTTTCATCCAATTTCTTCTACCTAGCTTCAACGTGAAAAATAGATCACTCCTTAGCTATTTGTTTAACTACGAGGTAGACACGATTGACAAAATATGCTGAGTGTTTAAAGTTTTTATTACAGTAAAAGACACACTGCCATTATTATCCTGAAAATCCTCCTCTCACTTCGAACACACTCATCCCACCGTCCTCGGCACTTCCTGCAGCAGCTCTGGAGTCCTCTTTCCTGAGGGTCTTTAGCTGTACTGTCCTGGCTGCCATTAGGTCCTGAGTAGATTCAAAACATTTCCCTTTCATGATCATTTTGACTTTGGGGAAGAGCTGGAAGTCACACAGTGACTAAGGTGGATGAGGACCCAGTGTCATGTTTTTACGAGCTGCCTTTAGGCTGGATGGTGCTCGGCAGCAGCAGTCACTGTATTTTTGATCACACTTCGTGAAGACACTCGGGAAAAAGGACTGATGCAGAAAGTGGTAAGGATGATAGGATGAGTGTGTATGAAGGGAGAGGGAGGATCTAGAGGGGGATTTGTGGCAATGTGTCTTTTACTGGAATACATTTTTAACATTAAGCATTGACCGCATATGTTGATGACACCAGTGAAACTGGATTTCGCCTTCAGCCCCATCTCAGAACACTGCCCTCCTCCACAGCTACCAGCAGCCACCTGTCCTGGCCCCCACACTGTTCATAAATCTGGAGGGGCCTGACCTCTCCCAGGCCCAGCCTGACCTGCTCCCTGAGGCCTGTGTAGCTTTTTCGTCCTGTCCTGGGGACCCTGGGGGGAACAGTGACTTTGGGACTCCAGACCCCAACTTCCTGCTGAAACTTCCTGTGAGCCCTGCTGGGTTCTGTGGGGGCTCAGCTGTTGGGGTCCAGGGCTGGAGTTGGACAGAGACCCTGTGTGTGCAGGTACCACCCCGGAGTCTGAGCACGGTGTTCCAGCAGACTGACTTTTCTAGACTTTGGAGTTTGTGGACCTGATGATGAGGACTCCCATCTTCTTGGGGGGAAACTCCCTGAGGATGCTGGAGGGTAGGGCTGGGTTAATCTCATCTATGCACAGATGGTGATGCCAGGCATTGTTCTCACACCCTTCCTCTCTGGCTCAGAGTTGTGTCCTGCTGCCCCTTTATCTGGGGGATGCAGGGATGAGGATCCGGTCCCTAAAGCCATCCTGGAAGATGGGGTCTCAGAGCCAGGGCAAGCCAGGCCCCTACCCACCTGGTGGATTTCATGATGCACGGAGAGGGCTAAAGCAGGCTGTCTAGAGAAGGGACCCCTGACAAATGCCACGTCAGTGTTAGTGACTTCACGTGTGTCCTTCCACACCAGCTGTGCAGGCGGCAGGTGCCTGAAGACACTTGTGGGAAGCCATGTAGGTGAATCCAAGACGAACCCAGAGTGCTGCTTTACTACCTTGCCTGCCACCTCCGCTTGTGTGCCCACCCATCCCACTGGGCAGGTACTAAGCGAACCTGCTTCCCAGAGGGGAAACGGGCTCAGGAGGTTAAGGGACTTGCCCACATTCACAGCACAAACACTGTCTAGCCACGTCTGCATTGAGATCTGCTGAATCCTGTTTTCTCCACCTGGGTCCCTCCTTACAAATATAATTTTGAAGCATTTTACTTCCCTTCTTGAATACTTCTGTTCATGAAAATAATTTATCACCATGTGTAAATGGTACAAAATAATGTTTTATGCTTACAGCACTTCATGGTTTATAGGGTAGCTCTGTATTTTTTTCACTTGATTCCCATACAAGGTGGCCCCTGTTTTGTAGAGCCAGGATCTGTATGTGGAGAAGCTCAGCTGACCTGTCACACGTCTGACCTTGACCTTGGTGGATGGTGGGCCTTGGCTCTGGTTCTACGGTTTCTGTAACTTGGTTGCAGGAATGTGCATGACTCTCCTTCATTTGCTACTTCAAGTTGTGTTTCTGCGGTGCTCTGAGGCGTGTGGGCTTGGTGTTCCCCTGGCTTGGAGGGGTTCAGGGTGGGTCAGGTGGCCATCCTGAGGACAGTCCGTGAGCATGTCTGTGGCCCTCACACTGGCTGATGGGGTCAAGGGAGCAGGCCCTGAAGGGTGTACCCACTGCCAGGCCCCTTCTCAAGGGCTGAAGTTTTCTACCCACAGCAGCAGAAATGGAAAAATGGCTGAAACAGAAATGCAAACAAGTGGTTTTATTTTTACGGTAAAAATGAAGAAATAGAGATACATTTTTTAAAAGTCTAATTCCTGACCCAACAATTCCCCTTTACATACTTTATTACTTTTTAAAAAATGCTTTCAATGTCCCCAAGAAAAATTATCCATACAGTGACAAATGGCTTGTTTGGCTTGGGATCCAATTGTGCTTATAAGTTGGTAATGTGAGAGTTTGGGTTAATATTTAAAAAGTCTTGCAAAAGTGTGCTTATCTCTGAGCCAATTATTTTTCCTCTCCCATGTGGTATCGCTGGAGGTCACTGTTACGGGACATCACAGGTACCTCTCTCCAGCCACTTTTTATTTCTCCATCTCTCTTCCTTCCCAGGCCCTTCCTGTTCCAGCCCTGGGGCCTACAGAGAAGAGAACGCGCCAGGCTAGAAGCCAGGGGCAGAGAGCCATTCTGGTGAGTAAAGCGCGCCTCTCTGGAGTTGTTCTTTAGCAAAAGATAAAAGCCAGTTCACCAAAGAGTTTCACCCTTTTAGAATCCATTTGACCCAAGTCCTGCCAGTCGCTCTGCCCAGAGGTCCTGAGCCAGGCCAGGGCATCCCACAGATCCTCTCCCCGCCTGCCTCCTTGCCCCCCTTCTGCCTTCCAGCAGGATTCTGAATGCTCATTTTCTTTCCTAAAAGGAACATTTTTCCACTGGGAGGAAAGCGTTCTTCCCCACTGTTGGAGACAGAATGCTACAACCTGAGCCCTGGCTGTGACTGACAGCCGTCAGCTACTATCCATCTCCTTGGCCCACTTAGATATTTTAGCAAATAGATATCAAGTCAATAAAGCTACCTGACCAGAGGACGCTGTAATTGCTTGTAGAAAATAATTATACTGTCTTGATGTTCATCGTCACTTCCTTCTATGAGATACACCCACATCCACACTCTGAGGAGCTGTCCTGGTCCCCCACCCTTTGTGCTCCCCCCAGGAAGAGAGAAGATGAACAGCCAGTGAGCTGGGCCCACTGGGGTTCAGAGGAGGAAGGCACCTGGTCAAGTCCCCGCTCTGGGCGCCCCCCGGGACAGCAGCAGGCACCGGGCCATCGCCGCCAGGTCCTCACGCCTGAGCGCCTGTGCACAGACTAGAGACTCAGAGGTGCCCCCTCTCCCCTTGGCTCCATGCTGGCTGTGGGCTCCAGCCCAGAGTACTGACAGGGACGGAGATGCGGATCGTGTCCCTGGTTCCTTTCAAGTCCAGCTGACCATGGAAGGCCCCAGCCTCACCCTGCCTGCTGCAGCCCCTGGGTGCCGCGTCCTCCTGCTGGCTTCCTTTAACTCTGTCTACACTACTGCGAATCAAATCCGTCTCCGATAGGCTCCTTCCTCCCTCCATGTGCTACTTGATTCCTGGTGGGATCCCCAGGAACAATGGCATCCTAGGAGGCTTTGTTGTTGTTCTTCCCACAAAGGTTTCCTCCTTTGACAGGTGGGCTTCGGAGGCTGAGGAGGAACAGTGTTCTCTGTCGGGTAGTCAGACTGGCCAGATGATTTAGCAACTTTCCTCTGGCTTGAAACCCAAACCAGCAGACCCCGGGCCTCTGCTCTGCTCTGGACAGGAAGAGTCCAGGCGGGATCCCTGACTCAGGGGCTGTGACCCAAGTAAGGAGGAGCCCAGTGGGCAGGTCAGCCGCATTCTTATCTTTGCCCTCCCCATGGGTGGAGAAGAGCTGGACTCCAGAGTTTGCGTTCAGAAAATGTCTGTAGAGTAAATGATGCAGTTTGAGGAGCTGCGGACCACAAAGGCTGCTTCTCTCAGAGCCACTGTAGATCCTACCATGAAACCCTCAGAGGCTCTCGCTGTCCTTGCAATTGTGATACTGGTACCTTGGTTAGGGCGACAGTGGTGCCATAGGCATATAATCCCAGCACTCTGGGGGCGGAGGTGGGAGGGTGGCAAGTTCCAGCCCAGCCTGGGCAACTTAGTGGGGCCCCATCACGAAATAAAAACAAAACACCATGGATGTAGCTCCGAGTGAAGACTGTGGGTTCAATCCACAGTACCTCAAAACAGCAGCAACCACAGAAACAAAGCCCCTCCGTTTTAATCAACAAGGTATGGCCTGACTGATCAGCTTGACACCATGTAATTTCCCCTCCTGAAACCGGTTGTCTGGTATAAATTTTGTTATTGTATGGAAGTAATAAAGTAAAGTACGAGTTACCGCCTTTAAACACTCCACAGAAACTGAGCCATTTACCGGAGAAGGTCGTCAGCAGTGTGAATTCCCCTGAGTGTGCTCCACATTTGTTGTGAAACCCTGCCTGTTATCTGAACATTAAAAGGAAGGCAGCCATGCAGAGGCTCATGAAAGTTCTCCCATTGTTTGTGATCATGACTAATAGGATTTATATTTTCCACTTTCAGAGCTTCTTAAATCTCTATATGATTATCACTAATAATAATTCACCATGTTCAAAATCTACAAGCCTGTCATTTCCTATCTGTCAGGCCCCAGGTCTTTAATTTGGGGTCGTTGGGGGAGCCGCTTGGCTGAGATGATGTGCTTTAAATTTAATGTCTTTCTCACTGGATGAAATGATGAGCATTTGTGAATCCCCTGCTCGTTAATTAGCGGCATTTCCCTCCTGTTGAGAAAAGAAAGTTGCGCACATACATTCCTTTTCAGAAAACTTGTCAATATTCTAAGAACTGGACTAGGTGTAAACAGAATTCAGAAAAGTGGAGGCAAGAAGGGGAAGAAGGGTAGGAAGAAGGGCTGATAAGCACCACTGTCACCGCTGTCACCAAGTGTTTGCTGGTGTGTGACACCAGTGAGTGTGTAGTCACTAGGCTCCAGACAGTGTGATCAGAATCCCAAGACTTGAGTCCCTTCCTAAAAGCTGTGCGGATCACAGTAACACATGCAATGCAACTGTGAACGGAAGGGTTCAGCCCGTGATGGTTGGCTAGAGCTGGTCTCAGGCTGCTCTGCGTGAACCGCAGGCTGGCGAGTTGTGAAGAATGAAGCTCGGGTGGTGGCTCGCAGGGCCGGCCTAGGCGCTCTCCCCTTCCTACAAAGCCACTGGCGCTGATCCGAGGTCCCACCCATGTCTTCATCTAATCCCAGCTGCCCACAGACGCGCCCTCCCAGTACCAGCACAGCAGCTCCCCACCCATTCCGAGCAGGCCACAGCAGTCACAGCTGAGCACCATGTGCCAAAGTGGCTTGGACCGAGGTGTCATTGTGGTTAAGCCCAGGCAAAAACGAATCTTTCACTGCAGCGCTTGAGATGAAATATGCTGATTTCTCTGTGATTGCTTTACTGTTTCTTCGAAACACTGGTTTTGGCTAATTTCCTACTGGCCGTACCTAACTCGGGAAACAGAGATACTTCATTTTATTTTGTCTGCTATGCAACTTCCTGGGCTTGGGAGCACTGGGCTCTAGGGAGGAGCTGCGAAAGCAGGACAGGCTCAGTCCTGGGATGGGCTCTCGGCCCCTGAGGCCTGGGCTTCCTGTCCAGACGCTACTCCTGCAGGGCCTCTGTGAGTGGGACCTGGCCTCTGCTCCCTGCTCGGATTGCTCACCTCTGCCCCAACTTTCTCGTGCCCCAAGGGCCCTCCCGGTGCTCCCAGCTCATTGTTGCAGAGCACTGCCCTCCCTCCCCATCTCTGCCTCTGCCTCCCACACAGGTAACATCTCCTCCCTCAGAAGCCACCCTCTTCCCCAAATCCCAGCCGAGCAGTGACAGGAAGGCAGGAGATGACTGTGAGGCATATTTCATCAATGGCGTTGAAAGTGAGCAACACAGCCTTGCGGCAGGGTGCTCCCCACGGCCACCTGTGTCCATGGCCAGCAGTCAGTGATCGAGTTGGGGCAGCTCTTGCCTTTCTGCAGTCCTGGTGTGAGGAGACCCCAGCAACGTGGCAGATGCCCACAACTGTGAGTAGACACACGCCGGGCTCCTGTCAGGGACAGTGCTGCCTATGGCTTTTATCATGTGTTGCCTAATTCTTTGTGTGTTTTTTTCTCCAATACTGGGGATGGAACCCAAGGCCTTCACACTGAGCTCCTTCACTGTGCTCTGTGACTCCAGGCAGGAGGACACCTTCGGGATGGCATTTGGGACTCAATGTCCTGCTTGGGGAGCTTCCCTCCAAAGGGATGGGGGTTCTCACCATGAGACGCATACAGCTCTGAAGTCCACGGAGGCCGGGGCATAGGCATCCAGGCTGGAGAGTGGCACTGAGGACAGCCTGCCGGAGCACCGTGCTCAGACCCTGGGCGACACCTACACTCTGCCAAGCAAGATGGCCCGCTGCACAACCCAGGGTCTCTGCCCAACTCCAGCCCTGGACCCCAACAACCGAGCCCCCACAGAACCCGGCGGGGCTCACAGGAAGTTTCAGCATGAAGTTGGGGTCTGGAGTCCCAAGATCAACATCCTCCCAGCGTCCCCAGGACAGTTCTGGGCCAGGCCTGAGCCCCTGTGCCTGCTGCTCAGGCAGCACTAAATTCTTTCCTCCTTGGGTGAACAGGCTCCTTGTTACTCCAGCTGCTTTCCGGTGGCTTCACTTTGTGAGGAAATGCTGGCTGGGAGAGGACACAGCCGGCCTGTTGATACTGTACTCAAGGAGGGTCTCCCTCTGGTACCCCTCTACGAAGACATCAGCAAAGCCCTACCTGGGCCTACTTTTGTTCGATCAATGGGTGTCTCTTTCCAAAAAAAATGGGGTTAAAAGTTGTGGGAATTAAGAAGAAAGTTAATCCCTTAGATTGAAAAAGAAAGGAAACCCTGACACTGTTGAGACTTGAGACATGACTTTCGCTTTTACAAATCCTACTCAAGGGAGGACTTGTCCCTTCTCTGTAGAACCTCATGCTGCTTTGTTGTCAACCCAGAGGGGCTTAACCTCCTTTAGAGACACGGTGAAGGCCCATGGAAAAATCTCCTGGCTCATCTACCTCCAAGGGGCTGAGAGCACACAGGGCCACAGAGAAAGTCCAGCAGGAAGACACCAAAGCCTTCACCGAGTCTCAGATGTGAATGGAGGAGATTACTCCTATTTCTCAATTCAACTTCATAATGTGCTTCATTTTTTCTGGATTCTGTAGTGTTTTAGGCTCTGCCACGAGGAATATGTTCTCATCCTGACCATTTCGGGTTGGCTCGTTTGTAGCATTTGTCCTTGGGGAAGAATAAATTGTTGGAGAAGGTATTGGAATGACCTTGTGCTTCTGATCTCATCAAAAGCCATCCACATAATCTTCTTCAAGATGAAGCTTTGGACACTGATGTTTTTCCAGCAATGTGGGATGGGGGGGAGAGGGCAGGTCTTGCAGGTGGAAAGCTTGAATTGTATTTTCTCTACTTATCAACTCTGTGGCTTTCAATAAGTACCTTCTGAGCCTTGGTTTCCCCACCTGTAAAATGTGGTCATTACACCTGGTTTGTTGAATTGTTGTACAGGACAAATAACACAAAAATCTCTGATTGGCTGCTTGAGGTGCCTTGATCTTAGACTCCTGGAGTCTAGAACTGTGAGAAATACATTTCTGCATCTTTTAAACTCCCAGTTGATATTGATGATAGCAGTGCAAATTAATGGAGATATCCACCTTCAAAGTGTGGTCAGAACTCAGCTTCTTCTTCCTCTATTGCTCCATCCTGCTGTGAACCTGGAACCCCTCATCTGAAAGGTTCTGTGAGTCTCCTACCTGGATTCCCTGTTTTTCCCTCCTATTAGCTACCCCTGGTCCTACCCATATTCCCAGCTGTGAGAAGCCAGACACATCCTATGAGAATACAAGGATCAGCTGCTTTCTGCTCATCCTCCTCCCACGACCTCCCACCCTAATGGGCACCAAGGCTGCAGTCTTTAGGGAAACCTCCCTACCACTCCTTATCAACCAAACCTGATCTTACCTAACGGGATCAGACCAAGATACTGATCTCCTCAGGGAGGTGGTTCAACCACTGGCCACTGACCAATATGTGGTCTTACCATACATTGTACTGCCTGGAAGTAGGGAGCCTAATTGAGTGCTAGGATGGCCTTTTAAGGTTTGCCAAGCATGCAGATCAGGGCAGTGCCATGCAGGGATAGGACCTTGTCCTGCAGAATGTGGGATAGCATGGAACAGGGAGAGTGACATCTCTGCAGGTCCTGAGACCAAAGGGTGGAGCAGCTGGCTGTCTTCTCACAGCTCTCTGGGAACCTCCCCTTGAAGATGTGTTCTTCTCAGCTCCGAGTCCTAGGCTCTGCTGAGCTTTAGGTCATGCTCCTGGGGGTGGGTGCTGGGATTTTGCCATCAGGACAGAAACAGCAGCTGTTGCGGGATCACTTTGGGCTTTCTGCGTCAGACCAGCAGGTCAAGGAGGGTCACTGTGGGGTGGTGGAGATCACAGAGGGGCTGGGAAGTCATGCTCTGGGGCTGCAGCGGGTCAAAGCATGCTTCTATGCTGTTCCACAATGGCGAATTAGCAGTGTCAGTATCCATGACAAGGCAGGGCAGCCAAGGCTGAGACCCATGGATGTAAAGTCCTAGGTCCCCCACCTGCAGGGACCAATCGACCTGGCAGGAGAGCTAGCAGGTGTGAGAGTGTGGAAGGGGTGCCTCAGGAGGGAGACAAAGGTAGCTGGTGTGGCCTGGTTCTTCTGACAGAGCAGGGAAGCTCATCCACCCTCCCGTCCCAAGTATCCCGTGGACTGCTGCCATGCATCCTTGAGGACTTGGTTGCTAAGTTGGCTTGAGGAGGGAGGGGAGAGTGGAGTGAGGTAGAAGACATGGCCACAGCCATCACAGTCCCTGGCCCATGGGCTCCTATGATGTTCTCTGCATTTTAGTTTCTGCAACATTTGTAGCCAGGCATGCTGGTATGTGCATGCAATCCCAGAACTCTGGGAGGCTGAGGCAGGAGGATCCCAAGTTCAAGCCCATCCTGGGCAATTTAGCAACTTAGCAAGATCTTGTAATACAAAAATAAAAACTGAAAAAAATATAACGGTTCTGTGCTGGGTAAGCTAGTTTTGTTGGGAAAACCTTCATCCTCTCCTTGCCTGGCTGTCCTCCTTCCTCCCTGGTCCCTGTCCTTCTTAGGGCAGCCTGTACCATACTGCACCAGCCCCATTGTCACGGGTGAGCTGTACACGGGTTCCTTTATTATGCATGTATGCGCACGCTACTGCACACAGCACCCAGAAAAGTGCCTGGCACCTTGCATGTTCTCATATGCATGTGTGAACAAAAGAAAGAAGGTGGCATGCAAGCCATGAGCACATTCATGTGCAGATCAGCATGTATGTCTTCTAGCACTGTGCAGATAATAAAACATCCTCGAGGGGCAATGCATGGAGCCACAGAGCTTAAAGATCTATGTGAGCCCCAAGTGGAAGTTGCTTTCTGGGCTTTCTTAACAGAGTTCCTCATGCTGGGTCACTATGGCAAGGGAAATGCGTCTCTCCTGGTTCTGGGGCTGGAGGTCTGAGATGGAGGTGTTGACAGGGCTGTTTCCTTCTGGAGGGTCTCGGAGGGAATCTGTGCCTGCAGTCCATGGTGTGCTTGGTTGGTATCCAGGTCCCACCAGGCTCTGCCTGCCTCTCCTTGGGCTCCCCTTGTCTCTGTGTGACCCTGTCTCCTCCTTGCAAGGCCACCATCCCTGGATTGAGACCAGCCCTCACCCAGTACAACCTCATCTTAACTTGCTGCATCTTCAAAGACTGTCTCTGATTAGGGCACATCTTGGGAGCTGGATTAGGATTTCCACATGTCTTTTAGGGGGACATGATGCAACCCACAATAAGTTTCCATTTCTTGAGGGCAAATGCTCCGAAGGGAAATCGCTGGGTCTATAGCAGTTGCTCGTTTAGTGTCTCAAGAAAATACCATTAGAAAATGGAAATTAAAACAGCACTGAGTTTCCATCTTACCCCAGAAAGAATGGCCATCATCAAGAAATCAAATAATATCAATTGCTGGTGAGGCCACAGGAAAAAAGGAACTCTTCTGCACTGTCGATGGAATATAAACTGGAGGAGACTGCAGTATTGATTATGCCCAAATCAGGCTGTAAGCAGTGCAGGCTGTGAAGAGTTAACCCCACAATTTGTTTGTTTATAGAACTGAGTCCGGCCAAAGCCTGCGTGCTGAGGTCAGAGTAACTCATACCCAAATTCCTTTCCCACAATGAAAACCTTCTTAACTAGAAGGACAATGTTCTAATTTCAAATATATATTTTGTCTATTCTGTTCCTAATTTGAGAATGCCTTGTCTTATTTTTTTTATGAGCTTTGCTTACATTAATTTCCATAGAAACTGCATGACTGCGCATCCTCATTTCAGGGGTCTCCAGTATAAACTATTACAACCACTATGGAAATCAGTGTGGCGATTCCTCAAAAAATTAAAACTAGAAATTCCATTTGAAGGGGAGTTCTATTCCCCTTTTAGATATCTTCTGGAAAGAGTTAAAGTTATCATATTACAGTGATGCATGCATTCCCATGTTTATAGCAGCACAACTCATACTAACAAAATGTTAGAAGCACCATGTATGCCCATCAACAGATGAATGGATAAAGAAAATATGACGTTTACACACAATGGAGTACTACTGTGCCATAAAGAGGGGCAAACTCGAGTCCTTTGTAGGAAAATGGATGTACCTTGAAACCATAATGTTATGTGAATAAATCAGACACACAGGCTTAAATATCACATGGCTTCTCTGATATGAGAAGCCCAAAATATGAATAAAGAGCAAAATAAAAGGTAGTAAGAAGGAAGGAGGTGGATCTTTCTCAAATGGGAAGGGGATCAGGAGATGCAGGAGGGATGGAGGGAAGGGATGACAAAGGAACGAAGATGTGTTATGTACATGTACCAACACTACACAAAGACTGCACTGTACTGCAAATATGGACTAATAGCAAAAATGAATGAAAAAATAAAAGGAATCCACCACCTGCCTTCCAGACTTGGAGTGGCTGCATCATTCACATTCCTTTTTTTCAGTTTAGGTAAAATTTATTGAGTGCCTATAATATGCATGGGCTTTTATTAGACACACTGAAATTCAGGCACAAAACAGAGATCCCTGGCCTTAGGTACCTTATAATCTAGTTAGTATAACACAGATTAAAAACAGCAGACAGGCAAGTTACCTGATAATGCTCAGTTACCAGAGTCAACATTAAAGAGCTATGATTTAGGTGATCCAAAATGGCATCTAGTCCTAAAATCATTTATAAAATGTATTTGGCCTTAGAATCCACAGCACTTCAAACAAGGTAAGTTCCACTGCAGATAAACAGCCACGAAGATGAAAACACACCGAAATACTTGAGAGCACTATGAATGATTTTTGCTATTTTGGAGCTTTTGTTTTCTTCTTATTATGGTCTGAAGCCTCTGTAATACCAATTTATCAGACAGAAGCATGTCATCTTGTTGTTCTAGTTAACTTAGTAAATTTTCAGTCCATTTGAGTGCAGCTTTATGGCTAATATGCTTCTCAGGGTTCAGTTCGGCTTTTGTAGTCTTACTAGAAGGCTTCTGCTCAGCAGCTGTGGAATGGTCCTCAGCACCTTCACTGTCCGTCAGCACCTGACAGCTTGAGTTGTTACTCCAAGAGTCAAAACACTGATCAATATTCTCAGTGTCAACTTGTTCACAGTCTTCTGTATTCTGTAAAACTGTTGCTAAATTAGCAGCAAAAATGGCTCCTACATCAGTGTTCATAACTGAATTTTCTCCATTGTCAGGGAAAAGTTTTCTCCATCCTTTGGTTATGGTACTTGCTTTTATCATGTTCCAAGCCCTGGATACCTCATAAATTGCATTCAACATTGTCAAGATCGTCCAAAACATTTTTGGGTCAATTCCTTCATCCATGTACTTCTGGAGAAGTCCTGCTTGGTGGTGTCTTTTTACTGTGGCTAAAACTCCCTGGCTCTTTGGTTGAATTAGACTTGTGACATTTGCTAGCACATACTTCATAATTATCCTGCCATCATCTGAACTCAACAATTCTTTAACTGGATGTGCTGGGGGGAAATCTAAAAGAAGCACTGATTTTTCTAGAAGACCCTTGGATCTCAAATGCTTCTGTACCTGTGGCACAGAATATTTTTCAAACCACTGTCTGAAAACAGACTGTTCTATCCATGCACCTTTTTGACTGAAGTAAGTGACAAGAAGGTTTGAAAGGTCAGTTCCTTTGAGTGCATGGGGTTTTTGCTTTTCCCACAACACAAAGATTAAGTTTGTGTAAGCCTGTGATATTTGCACAACACATTATAATGATTCTCTCTCTTCTTGACCTATACTCTGAAGTATTTCATTCAGTGTCAAAAACTAATGTCCTCAATGGTAGACATTTCCACAACAACCCAGTTTGATCAGCACCATAAATTTGCTCTGGTTGTAGATTCTCTCAAGAAATTCCTGAAAGTTACCACAAGATTTACTGGCAGCAGTTTCATCTCCTTTTAATTTTGTTCCTTTACCAGCAGCCTTTGGGATACCATGGCACTGTTTGAATCAAGTTAGCCAGCCAGGTGATGCGTTAAAATCACCCTCCATCCCCAAAGCATCAAAAAAGAACTTGGCTTGTTTTGCACAAATAATTCCAGACACTGGGACCCCATCTGTCTTCTGCTGGTTAAATCACTCTATCATCACTCTATCAAGTTCCTCATGGGTTGACAACTTCACAGATTTACATTTGGACACCCCACTCATGGGATCCGAACTGTTTGCATAGTTTATAATCCTTTCTTTGTTCTTTTTAATATCACAAACTGTGGACTCACCAATCCCATACACCACAGAAAGTTTTTTGAAAGAGATGCCTTCCTCAAGTTTCTTAACATCATGTTTCTTGACATTACGTCAAGTCTGTCTTTAATTGTCAATACCACACGTTTACATTTCCCCAATATTTTAAGTGTCTAATATTTCAGGTGATGACTACAACAAGATAATCACCAACTTAGATTTGAATAGAGAGACTAGAAAATGGAATCTTAAGACCACTGTCTGTGGCCAGGACCTAGTGTGACGGCCAATTTTTGACAAAGTCTAAGAGAGTCTCTTCACTTGGACTTTAAAACTTACAGTTCCTACAATAAGGAATAGCTCCAGTTAACTCCATCTTTCTTTCTTCCTCACAGAGTGTTTGCATAACTTGCGATCTTACGAAAGGCTGGAAATTGAACCAATACTACTCTACTAAGATCTCTAAAAGGGTCCTTACTGCATACTCAAATCTGCCATCAGTGCAGGTAAGGTTCTTTGTAAAGTCACTAAGACTCAGGTTGAGTATTTTGAGACATGTGCACAAAAACAGAGTTTAAACTCCCCGGTACCAAAAAAAAAACCAAAAAACCCCCAAAAACCCAGAGTTTAAGTCAAGAAAAGACTTGCCAACTTGACATACAGGGAAATGTGAGAAAACTTATTCCTTATGTTGTTTTTGTCAGGCAGTGAACTGTAACGAATGCTGTCTCTCTTCAGCAAAGGACCTGTACAGGTTGCACAGGGAAGTGCCTAGGAGAAGCATAGCCAGCAAGTTAAGGCGAACTGCGCAGAAGTGAGATGTGCAAAGGAGGTGAAAATGGACAGGCAGGAATCTCTGTACTTGAACTCAACACAAACTTACACCTAATGGATCTGACCACTGGAAAGGAGACAGGCGGGCAAGTGGTGGTGTCACATGATTAAAGAAAGCACTGAAACCTTCATCGATGGAAATCAGACCGAAGGTAGAGCCTATGGGTGAAGGCGCGGTGAAGATGTTGCAATAATCCTGGCGAAAGCCGATCCTCCAGGGTCCAACAGAAGTAGTTCCTGTGGGGCTGCATAGGTACTTGGAGCCTCTGAAACCTCCTCAAATTAAGAGGTCAGGGAGAAGCCGGGAGAGCGAGGCCCTCGTCGCCAGGCGAGGTGCGGTGCTCAGGCTGCTTTTCCTCCCACCGGTGACCTGGGTGTCACCACCACAGCCGGACAGCCAGCGAGCAGCCGCTGTGCGCAGGGGACGCGGGTCCACCGGCCGCGGACATCGCTCCCCGCCTGGCAGCACAGCGGCCAGATCGAAAGGCGAGCAAAGGGAATCTCCCAAGGGAAGCTGACACTGTGTTGTCACTTTTTAAAATACTCTTTTTATTTTAGCTACTGCAACAGGTGCGTGGAGACCTGCATCTTTCCTGTGCTCATCTGTGCCATCTCTGTTGACTTCGGCAGAGTGTAGGTCCCTTTCCCGGTTCCTGACCAGCTTTTTCCTAACCTTCTTGCTGACCTTTGAGCGTCCTTTCATATTTTGGGTGCTGCTCCTTCATGAGATGTGTAGTTCACAGCTTCTCTTCCCATCCGACCCTGATCTTTTCATCTTTTCAATGGGGTGTTTCACAGAGTAAAAATTTTAATTCTGACCATACCCAATGTAGCAATTTTTCCTTTTGTGGAATGTGTGCCACTTTTAGGACTCCTTTTCCCTGTCCTAGGTCTCAAAGATTTCCTTCCATATTTTTCTAAAAAGTTTATAGTCTTACATTTTAGATTCTAATATATGGCCCAGTTGAGCTTATTTCTGTGTGATTCATGGTGTTCTTTTTCTTTTGCCTGCGGCTGTCTAAATGCACTGCTTGTGGAAAAGGTGATCTTTCTTCCATCCAACTGTTCTCCCCCTTGTCCAAGTCAGTTTGGCACAGTGCATGGGTCCTGTCTCAGTGACTTTTGCATCTCAAGCTTCTCTGTCCCCGCCAACGGGTGTGGTTTGGTAGATACCACCATCTCCTGTAGATACCATCCCTCTGGTACCATGGAGAACTCCTGCAGACAGGAGCTTCCTGGAGGGTTCCTTGTGCCCTGGGCTCTAGGCAGGGGTCCCAGTAAGTGGCACATTGGTCGTGCACTGGCTGCTTGGACTGCAGAGTTTCCTGCTGGCCTGGAACCTCGAGCAGGTCCCTGAGCCTCAGTGTCCTCTTCCGTGAGCTCAGGGTGATAACAAAGATACCCAGTGAGAATTAGACAAGCTAATAAGGTGTCAGCTACTCAGGTTTGTATTCACCATGTGAGGATTATATGTGCTCCTCCTCATTACCATGGCTATCCACTCGGCCAGTGACACTGGCCATGGGACTCCTCTCACCGTGGTCATCCTGCCACCATGGCAGTGACAGAAGCTATTCCTGCCGCTGGGAGGACCTTCCTGAGTCAAGGCCCTCGTGGGAGGTCAGATCTGCTGTGAGAATGAGCCCCCCGACCCTGGAAGCACAGAAAGGAGTTCCAGGATTTTCAGAGTCATGGCTGCCACCACCTCTGAGCCTGGATGGACACTGGACTCGTTTTCCTAGCACCTGTGCCTCTCTCTGCAGAGTCTCCCCCCTCACACAGGGAAATCTCTCCCGCCTGTTCCCAGCATTTTCCCTGCAGCCCTGACTTGGGTGGGCAGGCAGGCGTCTCTCCCAGGGAGGTCAGGCTACAGTGTGGGCCCTCTCCTCCCTCCTCTGCACACCCCATATCCTTTGCTCCTATCTCAGAGGAAGATGCTCTGGTCCCCCAGAATCATCTAGACCATGAGAATTCATGGCTGGGCGACTTTCACGGGGCTGCGGTGACCAAGTACCACCATCGAGGAGGCAGAAAGCAACAGAAATGTGTTCTCTCGGTCCTGCAGGCCTGGAGTCTGCAGTCAGGTGTCCACAGGCCAGTTCTTCTGAGGCTATGCAGGAGAATCCACCCCAGTGCCTGGCTGGTTGTTGGTGATGTTCAGTGTCCTGTGGCTTCTAGAAGCATCATTCCAGTTGTTGCTCTCATGTTCACTGTCCAGGAGTTCTCCCTTCAGGCGTCACAACTTCCTGCTCCTTGTAAGGATGCTTGGCATCAGAGGAAGGGCCACTCTACTAGGGTCTGATTCCATCTGCAGATAACTAATTTTATGGATAGTAGGCACATTCATGGATATTAGGGTTGGGGTTTCAACATATAAGGTGTGTTCAAAATATACAGTGAAAGTTTAATTCATTACAGTAAGGACAAATTATCCTTCATCCTCCTTAAAAACCTCCCCCTCCCTTGTCTCATCGTCCTTGACACTTTCTGCAGCAGCTCTGGAGTCCTCTTTCCTCAGTGTCTTTAGTTGTGCTGTCTTGGCTTCCTTGATGTCCTGAATCAATTCAAAGCATCTCCCTTTCATGGTTGTTTTGACTTTGGGGGAAAACCCGGAAGTCACACGGTGCCAGATCCAGTGACTAAGGTGGATGAGGACACAGCATCATGTTTTTATGAGCCTGTCTTTCTCTTGGATGGCGCTTGGCAGAAGCAGTCATTGTATTTGTGATCACATCTGGTAAAGACCCTCAGCAAAGAGGACTCCAGAGCTGCTGCAAAAAGTGGCAAGAATTACAGGACAAGTGTGTTTAAAGTGAGGATGAGGATTTGAGGGGGATTCATGACAATATGTCTCTTCCTGTCATATTTTCTTTTCTGTCATATTTTTTATTTAAACATTCATCATATATTTAAACACTTCCTGTCTTTTTTGGGGACACAGTTCAACTCACAAAAAGGATTAACAGCGACTTTCTTAAACTAGGACCTCCACTGAGTTAGCAGTGCCATTCTAGTGTCAGTGTGAGAGTTTTGGAGGTAGAAAGGGTCTTGGTAATAGGAGCACCTACTAGGACACTGGTAAAATCATCCCAGAAAGAGATTAAAGTTCTGAGCCAAGGAGCAGGCTCGGGGTAGAGCATTTTGCAGTTCTGTGTGCAGAAATCCACTGCTTTCTTTCCAACAGCCCCCTGCCTTTGGCACAGGTATGAGCTCTGCATAACTGTATTTTCCTCTCTCCAGTTCTGTTGGGGGCACAGTGGGGCAGCAGCTGTGCACCAGGGCTGGGGAGAGCCAAGTTTGTTTATGCAGATGGTGCTTCATTTTAATCTTTCCAGTGACTGCCTTGGGGGCTTTGATTCTCAGCTGAAGGCCGGGGAAGAAAAGGCCTTGATTGTTCAGATGCGGGCATTTGGGCTGTTATGAGAAGCAAACCCAGCCGAGTAAGGAGTAGGCCCTTCCTGCATAGGTGCTCTTGCCCAGCGTCATGTGGAGGGAAGTGTGTTTCCCACCTGGGCAGCCTGTCGCCTCCTCTGGAGCAAACAGGGCCTTTCCTCTTTCAGTTCCACAGCTCTGTGCGGCTCTGGGGACGTTGCTGTCAGCTGCAGTATGTCGTTCCAGCACACGTGTCCTCCTTTGGAATGAAGCTCTGGGAATGTGCCCGGGTTCACAGTGGCCTTCAGGGAGGGTGAAGGGGGAAGGTCATGGACAACACAGGCAGGGCATGGGAATAATAAAAAGATAGAGTAGTGAAAAATACAATTTTTTTTGCTTTGCCTTTGAGAGTTTGGTCAAAATCACCAGCACATCTGCTTTAGCTCACCCCGTTGCTTTTTGACTTCTGCTTTCTCTCTCCTGGTCCCTTCCTAGCCTCCTGCATCCTTCCCTGCCTCCCTGTCCTTCCTGTGGCCATGAAATCTATCTAGGATCTGTGACTGGGAAACAAAACCAATGGCATTCACTAACCTTGCCATGCCCAGGGTGATTTCCTCCCTGCTTTGCTTTTTAGCTCAGCCTCTTACGGGCCTGGGACTGGAGTGTTTTCCACACCCACCTGCCCAGTCTTGCGCCCTGCTCCGTCTGCATTCCTGCTGGCCCACAGGGCTGCCTGGGACTGTCCACCCCTTCTCAGGCAGGGACTTGCGGGCTGCCGGCTCCATCGCATGGTGGGTCCTGGGCCTGACTGACAAGGGCCCCACTGGCTTCCTGTCCCTTTGTTCAGGGTGCTGCACCCCATTGACAGGGTCACTGGGTGCCTCCCCTCTTAGTCTAAGGCTGAGGTGGGGTGGGGAGAGGGAGGGGTGCTCCCGGTGTGGAGAGGAAGTCTCCCAGGGTGGGGACATCAGAGCAGATGCAGAGAAGCGGGGAATGTGGGTGTCAGGAGAGAAGGAGCCCAGCCCTGTGCATTCCCTGGCCATGACTCTGAGGGGAGGTGTAGGGAACAGGGAAAGCAGACTTTACTAGAACCTCTGCAGTGAGTCCTAGTCTCCTGTGAGCCACGGCAGCACAAGGCGAATTAACTTATTATACAGGAAAGGTAGAGAAAATGAGACTTGGAGAAGAAGCTGAGCTTTGGGTCTGATCAGTGCTGCTTTGGGCGGCAAAGAGGAAAACCCCCGAACTTGCTGCACCATTTATTCAGTACATGGGGAGAAACAAATGTAACAGATAACGGGAGTGGTGGAATTTCTAGATCAATGAGGAACTATGCAGATGAAGATTTGGTTCCTCCCAGGGTGTCTCCCGCAGGTGTGGTCTTGCCCTGGAGCGTCACAGCATCACCGGATCCTTGAGGTCTCAGTTGTGACCGGGAGGCCAAGGTGGAATCATGTCTGGAAATGCCATAGCTGGCCTGTAGGCAGGAGAACTAGGCCTAATCAAATGATTTTTCCCTAAAATTATGTAGCATTGCTCCTGACAGGGAGGGACGGCTGCCCACAGGGACAGTGCCACCCGAGCCAGGGCCCTGGAGCCAAAGAGCCAGCCTTGAGCAGGATGAGGAGGGGGCGTCTCAGAGGAGACCTGGGGAGGCTGGAGGCTGAGTGAAATCCCTACTCTGCCTCAGCGCCGTGCAGTCCAGCTTCCCAGTGGGACAGCATGGATCCAGGGAGAGCGGACTCTCACTGTGCCCTTAGGTTGGAAGTGAGATCTTTGCAAGAGAGCCTAACACGGTTAGGTTGCAAACCAGAAAAACAAAACTCTCCTGCACAGCGTGTGCCTGTGGCTGTAAGGAGTACGATTCGTTGAGCAGCACACGGCCAGGCTTCCTGGCTGCCCTGGGACCCGGTGCCAGGCCCAGCAGCGCCACCGGGTTCACTCTAGGTTCCCATGCTTCCCCCAGCAGGGCACTGTTGGCATTCCTGTCATACCCCAGTTGTGTCCATGAGAAATCCGACCTGTTTAGTGCCAGTTGAGTGGCACTGGAGTTGTAATAACATTTCCCACTGCCTTGAAAACCGATTTCTACACTGCCATTATGGGGCCAGGATCTGATTCCACCCTCTGGTGTCCAGGGTCAGGAGCTCCGCTCTGCACAGGAGCCTCCTGAGCCCGAGCCTAGGCAGGCCTGGCCTCATGGTGGCAGTGGTGCTGGCCACTGCCTCTTGAGGGTGTCAGTCTCCGCTTTTCTCCGTCTCTGACTGACACGGCTGCTACTTCTGCTCAGCACTTATGCCAGGCTGCTTCGCGAGTGGTGTTTGCCATGGGTACATTCTAGGCTCTTCAGTGCTGTCTCTGGGGCACCACAGGGAGTCCCCAGCAGCCTCGGGATATTGATGGCTTGCCTTGGTCCCTCCTTGGCTGTCCGCATTCTCACAGGCCTCTATCCTTGATGCTTCTAGTGTGGAATCTCGCACACAGACCCCAGCACCCCAGACTGCGTCTCTGTTCTGCAGGTGTAGGAAGGGCCTGCGGCCTTGGGTCCTGCTGCGCCCCCTGGCTGCGGAGCCGGTCACAGGCCCTCCTGGCTTCCTGCTCTGGGGGCTCTCAGCCACCATCCCTGCTCTGTGGCATCCACTATCAGGGTCCTAGCTTTGTTTTTCCAGATCTCAAAGGCACAGGGGCAACACCTGCTCCATTCTGGGTGTGGCACAAGTTTCTTGGGGCTGCTGAAGCAAAGTGCCACAAACCGAGTCACTTAAAACAACAGAACTATGTTTTCTCACAATTCTGAAAAACAAAGAGTCCAAAATCCAGGTGTGGGTGGGGCTTTGCTCCCTTGGGAGTTTCCGGGAAGACCTGTGGATCTCTTCCAGCTTCTGGGGGTAGATCCAGGTGTACTTGTTGCATTTTTATTTTTTATTACTCCATGTTTGCAGTACGGCATGACTGCATTCATTGTGGGGAGTTGGTGTGTGCACATAACACATTCTAATTCTTTTATGTCCCCTTCTCCCCTCCCTCTATCTCTTGGTCCTTTTCCCATTTGCAAAAAATAGATCTCCCTGTTTCCTATTATCTGTCTTCGTTTTGCTCTTTGACTTATTTATACTTTGGGTTTCTCAAAAGAAACCATGTGATATTTAAGCTTGCCTGTCTAATGTATTTCCCTTAACATTACCATCTTGAGGTGCATCATTATGCTACAGATGACTCAAGTTTATCTTTCTTTATAGCAGTGCAGCAGTCTGTCTAGGTGTATTTGGCTCATGGACACACTCCGACCCTAACCCCACATCACCACCCTGTTGCAATAGCTAAATGACCCCCTGCCTCTCTCTGTAGGGACACCTGGGATCCCATTCACTTCCTGCCTTCCTGGATGATCCAGGTGGTCTCCACCTCAAGATCCTTGCCTCGGTCCTACCTGCAAGGTCGTTTTTCCTGTAGAGGATCACAGTCCCGGGTCCCGGGGTGAGGCCCTGGTATCTTGGGGTCATCACACAGGATGTCATCTTGGGGTCATCACATCCCTTTGGCTGCCTGTGGTCCTCTCAGGCTGGAGTGGGAACCAGAGGGACAGACCTGAGGCTCTTTAGCTGCGCTGTCCTGGCTGCCTCCATGTCCTGAATCAGTCTAAAACTTTTCCCTGTCATGATCATTTTGACTTTGGGGAAGAGCCAGGAGTACACAGTGCCAGATCCAGTGACTAAGATGGATGAGGACACAGTGTCATGTTTTTACGAGCTGCCTTTCTGTTGGGTGGCATGCAGTAGCAGCATTCACTGGATTTTTGAGCACATCTGGTAAAGACATCAGGACAGAGGACTCCAGAGCTGCTGCAGGAAGTGGCGAGGACAATGGGATGAGTGTGTGCAAAGCCAGGGGAGGATTTTGAGGGGGACTCGTGACAATGTGTCTTTTACTATCATAATTTTTAAATTTAAATGCTCACTACATTGTATTCTTTGATCACACTGTGCACATTTTAATGTTTAAATTAAGAATCACTTGGCTTCTGGGGCCTTTTTACATGTTCATGTCAGTTTCTGAGAACAACGTGGTGCTTTGTAAAAGTCGCCCCTCTTTTTTTTGTGGGCAGTGGGGCAGGGCTGTTGGGCAGACCTGAGCCCCCACCTCACATTCCTTGGTCATGCTGAGCTCTTTGGTGAGCTCTGATGTTGTTCTACAATTTCTTTTGACCTTTTGTGTTGATAACTGTTCTGCATTTGGCTAATGATGGATTAGGGCTCCCCTTCCCAGTTCTTTATGTCTTTTGCCAATGGGTTGATTACAACCTCCTATTTAAGGCTGCTCCTGAATAAGAAAACAACCTAGTCAGCCCCTTTTTCCTTTTCCTAACTTTGAGAGTTCAATATTAAATATGTTGACCTGGGTTATTAATTGTTATGTTTTTCCCATTAAAGAAGCCTCTCTCTTTAATTATTAATTTTTTAAAAATTTACTAATGAGGTTTGAAGTTTACCAATTAGCTTTGCATTGAAGATAATTGTAAATTTCTTTTTTTCAATATATTAAAGTGGTAAATTATGATAATATTTTAAAATGGGCAACATTCTTGTCTTACGGGCATGGACCTTATTTAATATCCTTTAATATACTTCTCTGTTTAGTTTGACAGAGTTTTTTTTACCCTTCTCACAGGACTGACTTGTATTTTCCTTTTCTCATATTTTCCCCTCTTTTCATTATCTGGTTGTCTGAAATCATTTGCACCACAATGGCTTGTGCTTTCTGCTCTTGAGCATGTGGGAAGCATGCTTCTAGCAGTCTGGGTGTGCTTTGTGAGCGTGAGGAGGGGAGGGCATGTGCACACGGTGTCCTCTGCTGCTGTCATCTGTTCGAAGGTCTGTGACAGAGGGACCCTGGCAGCCCTGCTACCATCCACAGGGGCCCCTATAGCTAAGTCCAACTACACAGAGCAGATGTGGGAAGATGTCACAGGGACTTGGGCCTGGCCTGGGGGTGGGCTGTAGCCCAGTCAACACTGGGGAGCTGGGAGCCGAGGGCTGCACCTGGCTGTGTGCCCCTCTCTCAGGTGCTCTGTGACACATGGACCCCACCACTTGGCATGAGCTCCAGCCTCTCCAGCTCTGGGCTGGGTGTGTACAGAGCCCCTACCAGGGAGAGGGAGCATGTTCCAGGGCGTGCATGCTGGCTGCCCCGTTCCCAGGTCTTCACCAGAACAGACCTGGCTCAGGTTCTACCCAAGACTGGCATCAGGCTGCCCAAGATTTTCATTTCCACCACTGCCAACAGCATTTCTGCATCAGCCCAAAGGGCCCTTGCTTCTTCTGGCTGGGCCAAGTTATGGGCTTGCTAGACCACTAGGAAGGGCTGCAAGGCTGACTCCTCTGCCTTTGGGGTTCTCCCCAGCTGGAGGAGGTGTGCACACAGGCCTGGCGGTGTGGCACTGTGAGAGTGTGGTTGTGTGACCTTGTGAGTGTGTGCATGTGCTAGTGTGTGTTTATATGTGGGGATGTACATGTGTGCATGTGGCATGGTAATTTTTGCACATATGTGTGCATGCAAATGTAAGCATACATATGTGCAAATATATGTGCATGTGTGCAGCTGTGTGCCTGGTGAAAGTGTAGGATGTGTGCAGATACTGACATGAGTATGTTCATGAGAGAGTGAGCCTGAGTGTGTGCACAAGAATATGTATGCATTCTAACATATGCTTGTGTGTGTGACTTGTGAGTGTACTTCTGTGTACACATGTGTATGAGCATTCTCACATGTGTGAGTGTGCATGCATGTGCATGCATGTATGTCTGTGTGCAGTGCATGCACAGGCATTCTCATGTGTGTGCACAAATGAGTGTACATCTATGTACACTTATGTGCAGGAGTATCCTTACATGTGCATGTGTGAGTGTAAATTGGTGTGTGCATTATCACATGCATGTGCACACATGAGTATATATCTGTATCACATGCATGAGCATATATCTGTATCATCATACACACATGTCTGTGGACATGAGGGCATATGAGTACATACATCCATGTGTGTGCATGAGCATTATCATGTATTCATGTGAGTTTGTATATCTGTGTATGTGTATGCATGGGCATTCTCATGTGTGAGTGTGTGGCCTTGAGTGTACATCTGTGTGCATGTATGAGTGTGTACCTCCTGTGTGTGCACCTGTGTGTATAAGCACAGTGGTGAGGAGGGAACATGCATGCATGTGGCAGTGTTAGGGCAATCTGTCCCTCATTGAGCCTCCTCAATCAGGCTTATTGTTCAGGTCACTGACCATCCTGGACCTCTCGGTTCACCCTGTGTTCCGGGAGCCACCTTCTCCTCTCCTTGAAGTTTTCAGATCTGTCTATGCCACTCTTTGTCCTCCAGTCTTTGCTCTCCAGCTGCAAGGGATTGGAAATCCTCTCCATTTCTTGAAGATGGGATTCAATGCCTATTCTCCCTCCCTCCTCTCCAGCTGGGATGCATGGTTCCTCCTCTTTCTCCTTGGCTGATCTGCCTTGAATTATACATGTGTGCAGCAGCAGGCTCCTTTGGGATGAGGAGCAGAGCTTATTTATATTTTCCCCAATCACTCTCTCCACCCAGGACTTAGGCCAGTGTCTGCCATGAAGAATAATTATTTATGAACACTAGTTATTAACTGCTTCTCCTTATTTGTATGTTTAGTGAGATTGCTCAATTCAGGCATAAGCGATAGAATCTTCTGGTGAGAAACAGGGCTTCCTGCCTTTTGCCTGAGGCTACAAGAACAGGCTTCCTTTCATCACCTGCCTTTCTGTTTCCCCACCTTGATCTCTATCCCCCACCCCTCCACCTCTGTTGCTTAGACAGGGGTATTGGAGCCCTTCGAAGCCTCCTAGGCTCTAAGCACCGCACACAAGGCAGGTTTCACCATGCCACAGACTGGCTTTTCCTGACACCAGAGCTGAGCTGATTTGCACTGCATTCTGATGTGTGTCACGCCTTCCTGGAGAATGTCAGGGTCTTGAGAAGTGATTCCTCAACCTCTATGCCTGAATTATCCCAAGGGGGGCTGACAGTGTTCACAACAAAGTTAATTGCAATGCGTGGTAATCACACACATATTTAATGCCATGCCACACTGTGAGTCTAAGATGAACGTTTCAAAAATCGAAGTGTCAGAGCTCTCAGAAGACCAGGATGCAAGCAATAAATGATTCTTCTCTGGAAAAGAAAAAACAGCCCCTGAAATGGGAGGACTTTGCATGTGTGAAAGTCAAACACATCTGCTGTGGCAAAGACCTGTCTCCAGGACCCGACCCATCCAGTGCCCAACGCCCTGGGGGGTGTACAGTCACCGTGATCAGGAAGAAGGGCATGTTTAGTCCCTCTGTTTCCCATAATACTTAGAATCCCTTGGGACTATTGCTCTTACAGATATGGGGGTGGAACAAGTGAAAGAATGAGCATATTGCTATTTCTTGGGAGATACATTTTTACACAGGTTTTCAGTGTCTACTGTTATATTGTAACATTTATAACATTGTAACAGTATAACACTGTAACAAAGTAGCATTATAACATGGCACCATTGTAACATTATGGAAAACAACCCCACCATATCTATACATTGTAACAATGTAATGTTGTTACATTGTACCATCATAATGTTGTATCATTGTAACATTGTTAGTACCTGTAGGGGGTAAGAGGCTATTTTTATCTACTGTTAGACACCTAAGATTGCCAACAACACAGGACCATGGGCATTTTCCAAGTGAAAGGATTTCCATTTCAACACCTCATGCCAGAGTGGAGAATTTGTTAATCCCTTGGTGTCCAATGACAAAATTCTCAGATATATTGTAGCACCAAGGGCAGAGAAGTGACTCAGCCCCAAGACCTCACTTCCTGATGAGAAAACTAGCCCAGCAGATGAAGAAAACAGACCTTCTGGCTCCTGAATGAATTCATTTCCTACTAATGGAGTCTAATAAAAAGATGAAGGGAGCTGAGGTCTAATGTGAGGGCTTGTGTTGATGGGGCTTAATGCTGAATCATCGCAGTGCCCTTCAGATTGGGGAAATGAGTTAGAGAGCCATCAATTCCAGCAATGAGGGAGTCCCTTGGCCATTAGCATGTGGAGAAGACAAACTGAAACCCAGGACCACTCCTAGGATAAAGTTTAAAGGCACAATTTATTCCAGTTAATTTTTTTTTAATCTTGGACCTCCTACTTATGATAAAGTTTCAGAGAGAGAGAGAGAGAGAGAGAGAACTTATGCATTGCCTTTATAAAAACAAAACATGTTATAGACTCTTCTTTATCTTATCAGTGTGAAGTATTTGGATTTGGAAGATAGGTCTAAGTGATCTATCTTCAGTTCTGACCAGGACAGCCACAGATTAAACAGACCTCTCCTCACATTACGCTGCAAAGATGCCCTTTAAATTACTTAGTCGAATCCTGCAGAGCTCAGCTGGGAACAGAAACCACTATTGGGGTTGTTACTAAGTGGCATGAACCAAGCTGATTTCTTTTTGCTTCCTCTGGGAAAAGACTCAGGACAAGAACTGTCCTGTGGGCAAGGGCACCCGGCGGGAAGGTGCTGGACTGAAGCGGCTCAGGGGCCTCCAGTCTCCTCTTTCTGAGCATAGTTATACATTTCACATGCACCTGGGTGGGCAGGTGACACCTCTGTTGTCTACTTCATCCACCTCGAACCCATGGAAGAACACAGGCATTTCTTGCTGTTAAGAAAGCTATTCAGTTGGGTAATGGCATTCTTCAAGTGTCTGATCTATTTAGGGTTCTGAAATGAGGTCGGCAGGGAAAGAATTAAAGATAATGGGCTTTGGCATCTGTCCCCAGGAGGATCTTAGAGGAGTTCGAGACAGAAAATACACAGGATTCTTTTTTAACTATAGAGGTCACACGGGGGGATTTAAGTTGAAGATAATAGAGGGGAACTGAATTTTAGAATTCTACTCCAGCACCAAATAAACACAAGCAGAAAACACAAATGGGAAACATTTGCTGCCAGCCATGAAACATTTGCCTACAACTTGCACATCCGGAAGGGAGTGATGAACCAGAGCCCTGGTGCTTCTCTGCAGTGCCCCACTGAGGCTGCCCATTCTGCCCCAAAGGAGTGCCAGGAAAAAAGAGGTCTCAGAGAAACACTAGAATTTCACCACATTACCCCCTTCCTGTTGAACGGGGAAGTAGAAAGTGTGTCCAGGGTTGGTGTGAACATAGAAGAGTAGAGGGTGACTGTAAACCCAGCTCTCACATCCTCCTGTCCAGAAAGAAGCACCTGAGTCTTAGCAGGATGAGCAGAAGCACTTGCACCTAGGCACACTGCAGAAGCAGGGCAAAGAGAACCCTAGGAATTGAGAGGGGGGAGGAAGAGGAAACCCTGGGCAACCTACAAAGGAATATGGACAATGAAAGCCCTTCCCCTTGACCAGCAACAGAACCACAGGTGGTAGAAGACAATGTTAGGCCTTTGCTGGTAAAGAACAGGGGATGTTTTATGTCCATACATGTACACATGCATATGTCTTCAATCAAAGAAAGAGAAAGAACTACTAAAGAGTGTAGTCCAGCAAGAAGAAAAACAAACATAGGCAGAAGAAGTGGGAGAAAGAACCCAGGCAATAAAGAAATAAGCAAATCATGTTGGTATAAAAATATAATCATATTTTTTTCATAATTTTAAAGCTCAATGGATTGAAAATACTTGACAATAATAACATGAAATTTAAGAGGGGGAATTTCCAGGAAAATAATGGGTTCATAAGGTTTTTATTTGGAGGAAGTATACGAAAAGTGACTTTGTATTTTGTTAGAAAAATACAAAAGCAATCCAAGTTAAAAAAATAAAAGTAATAGCTGAAATAATAGAATGGAGTATATGACTTTTATACAAATAGAAGAAAGATAGAGATTAAAATTACCTAATGAAAGACAGAAAAGTTGAACTAACATTAAATAATAAATAAAACAACACAGAATAAGGTGGTAGAAATACATCAGCAATCCCAATAACTGAAAACAGATAAAGACTTGATATTGAAAAAAATCCTGCTATATGCAACTCATGAGATACACTTAAGACACAGTTACATTTAAAGGTTGAAGATAAAATCACAGAAACATGTATACCAGAAAAATATTAACAGAAATAAAATCAATATATTTTGATATAGGAAGAAAAGTATTTTTAAGGGAACGTTATGGATGAAGTGGATGCTAAATGAAATAATCTACCAGTAACTTACTCTAATTACAAACTTGTATGCACTTAACTTTGTAGTCTCTCAAGATGCATGACAAAACTCAGCAGAATTACAAGTAGAAATTGAAAATCAATAGTCACGCTGGGAGTCACTGCCAAGTGTTGCTCAGAAAATGATAGATGAGCTTGACAAGAAGCTGGCAAAGATATAAATTATTAACTGATAAAATTAATCTTGATTGCACACCCACAAATGGAATAAACAGAAAAGGCACTTGTTCCTTAATAAGCAGAGAATTTAAAATATTAATTATGATTGAGTCAAATATGAACTCTTAATAAATCTCAGTAATTTATGTAATGGTACAACAAAACTAGAGGTCAGAGGTGAAAAACTGCTTTTATCACCCAAAGTCATGCATTTGGTAACCAAACTTACATTCATTTAAACATCGTAGTCTTCCTGACATGATCTCATGTATGTATGTAACTCATGTGTGTATGTGTGTGAGTATATGTAGGCATGTATGAAGGCTACCTGTGAGCCAGGTGTGGTGCACACACCTGTCATCCCTGTACTCAGGAGGCTGAGGCAGGAGGATCGCTGTGAGTTAAAGGGCACCTAGGTTCCATAGTGAATTCAGGACCAGCCTGAACTACATAGCAAGAGCCTGTCTCAAAAATCCAAAAACATCAGCCAACCAAACAGCCCTCACAAACAATCCAAAAGGCTGTCTGTGCATGAAGGAAAATTATCGACAGTTGTAGAGTAGCACTTTCAGAGTGGTGAAATTTATTTATTTTTATTCTTTATTATACCTTTATTTAGTTGTTGTCTTTCCACTGAGCTGGTGGAAATCTATTATAGATACTGCATACAGAGATCTGTATTAGCTGGACATGGTGGTGCATGCTTGTAATCCAGCACCTGGAGTCTGAGGCCGGAGGATCTCTGAGAATTCGAGGCCAGCCTGGGCTACATAATGAGTTCAAAGCCAGCCTGAACTACAAAGTGAGACCTTGTGTCAAAAAATCAAAAACAAAAACAAAACAAAGATCTGTATTTATTTATTTATATTACATTTATTTAGATTTATACCTATATCAACTTTTCATTGTGAAAATAATCCTAAACCACATAAATTTTAAAGATGAGTTGAATGAAGAAGTGACATAGTTTGTATTAAAAACCATTGAAAACACTAAAAATAAATAGCCAAGGAATGCTTTGTCTGAAATACACACTTTAAAAAGTAATTCTTACAAAATAATTTAAATAATTGAATTGAATAATTCCAAATAAAGTGTAAGAAAGAATATAAATAGAAAAACAAATTAATAAAATAGAAGGCAAAAGGGATACTAGAGATGGCTTTAATGAGTTCTTCTAAAAATTAAAATGAAATATTGATTTAAATTGTAAGTGAAAATAAACAAGCCCATATTAGACATAAACAGATACCGGCCATAACTACAAATTCCACAGACATTTAAGAAAGAGAGAAAGTGGGCAGCCCTCACTGTGGACAGCTCCTCTAGGTAGGGTCTGCCCCTAAATGTCCCCATAGGCGCATCACAGGATGCTGCTTAGCCTTAACAGACTGGGGGGCAGTGGCTTTCTTCACTTCCTTGTCTAGGCCGAGGACATTCTGGTCATCTTGGGGGCCCTGTGTGCTGCTGTTCTGACAGTGACAGTCAGGAGACATAGCTATGGCACCCTGTCTCTGTGCCATGGCCCATTAGCGAAGCGAGGACCAGAAGCATCGAGAAGCAGAGGCAAACTTATCTCCCAGTATCCCGGCAGGAGATCCCATCTAGCTTCATGAATGCAGTCCTAAGAGGTAACTCGCACATGTGTCTTTGAAGGATATCAGTCTACTATTGATCTGTGGCCTGTCAGCATCCAACTGGCTAATTTAATTTGATAAAAAATCACATGGAATTGTGAGCAAAGCCACTGTCTCTGAGCAGGGAGGAAGGGTAGACGTGGTCAGTGTTTGAGAAAAAACTCCACCCCTTGTGGCAAGAGAAGAGAGGCAGGCAGGTGACCCTGTGCCCCTTAGTTCTGTAGAAGTCATGGTCACTCAGAAGGTTCCCAAAAGGATAGCTGTCTTGGTCTAAATTGATTGGCTGAGTTGTTTATCTGTAGAAAAATCAGAATTAAGAAAAGGCTGGCCATACTCAAGCAAAAGGTTAGTCACTAATTTCTGTTTGTTTTTCAAACAGACTTAGCAATTTTTTAAAAAGATGAGGTTTTTGCCTTACCATACCCCCCGCCACTCCCAAATCTCTGGGTGGAACAGCAGGAGAGCACTGTTCTCATCTTCTGGACTCTGTGCAGCCAAAACTCCAAAGGAAATTCGCAGGGCTATATCAGCAGGCAGGTGAGTTTATGACTGCTTTGGTTCCTCTCTGATCTCTACTATTTATTCTTTGTTCTTTTATAGAGTTTTTTAAGTTTAAAAACATCCATAGTAACAAAAATTCAATTTGACTAAAAGTCGCCCCATCCCCAAACATGCCCGTTGTCCCCTTCTTTCAAGCCAAGGCTGGCTTCTGTGACATCAGTCCTCAGAGCCGGGGAGCATTTTTGCAAAGGACCCTGTGTCCTTTCCAAGGGGAAAAAAATTCTCTCCTGACAAAATGGTACCAAATCCCCACTTAAAGACTTGAAAATGCTGCTTGTGAACAATGACTTTCATGCACAGATAGAGCCTTACTGCCCGCCCCCCCCATGCTCATAGACATAAAAGCTTGATCGTACCAGCTATGATTTGAGAGAGGAAACTGGTAGATTTTTTTATTTTCTGTATAAGCAAAAAAGTGCAGTTTTGGGAAATAAGTTTTGAGCTGGTGTTATGGCTCGTGTCTAGATGGTCCCCTTCAAAGCCTCATGTGGTCAGCGGTGGAGCTTTTCCTGAAGTGGCTTGATCTAGAGTGTGTGATGCTGGAATTGATTCATGGTGCAATGCTAGGATCAAGGGCATGAGTGCTACCCTCCCCAAGTAGTCTGGATATGATAAAAGGGAAAGAATGACACTGTTAAGGTCCCTTGTTGCTTTTGCTGTATTCTAAGTGCAATGACTGTTTCTCCTCTGCGACGCCCCTCTGCCATGTGCCACCCTGACTTGGAGCCAGCCAGCTATGGACTGAAACCTCTACAAACTGAGCTAAATAACCTTTTTCCCTTTAACTTTGGGGGTCAGGTATTTTGTCTCAGCAACAAGAAAAGTAACTAAGACAGCTGGGAAATGTTTTCTAAGGCAAAGTGACACCTGGTAGACAGAATTCCAAGATGATTCCAAGATTCCCTCCCTAGGCCTGTACCATCTTTCCCTCAAGTGTGCCAGGACTGTGCAAGGGACACTGACTTCTTGGGTAGGGGCATGTGACAAGGTGGACACATAGCCACTCCTGTGAGTGCCTCCTGTACCACTCAGCCTCACCACAGGTCCCCTGCAGGCTGGAAAGGACCAGCTGTGTATGAACTGCCATGTGGGTGCTTTGAGCCAGGATCCAGAGCCACCTCTAGGAGCCAAGAGGTCCCTAGCCAGTAACGAGGAAATGGGAGCCTCACCCGTGAGGACTCACCTGGTAGGACCTTGATTTCACCCTGAATTCCTCAGTAGTGACCCCAGCCACGTGGACCAGAGTCCTGAGCCCCAAGGACCATGTCATGGAGAACACACGCTGGTGTAAGCTGCTGAGGGTGTAGTGTTTCTTACATAGCAAAAGAAAACTAGCAGACTTCCCAGTTGCTCGAGGATGGAGAAAAAGACTCCTGGACTTTTTTGTTTTACATTTTATACAGTGAGGTTTCTATCAGCAGGTCCAGCATCCACGGATCCAATCAATTGCAGATCAAAAATATTATAATGAACCACTCCCGTACCAAGCATGTACAGACTTTATTATTCTCCGAATGATACAATGTAACAACTACTCACTACTGATACATTGTATCAGTTCTGACAGGTGATCTAGAGGTGATTTAAGGTATAGAGGCTATAAGCAAATATTATGACATTTTATAAGGGCCTCGAGCAGATTCTTGGAACCCATTCCCGGAGGGTACTGAGGCATGACTGTACTTATCATGTTCTATTGACACTTGCTGTTAAATGTGTTTTAAATATTGTCACTTGTCACTTGCGTCCCGTGGTCAGTGGGGAGAGTTTTGGTCCCTGTTGTCTAGGCCTTTTGCTTACCTAAAACTTTTTCTTTCAGTACTGGAGCCTTCCCACTGAGCTACTACGCTCCAGCGTGTTTTATTGTGATACATAGTCTAAGCCCAGGCTAGGATTGGCCTTAATGGTCCTCCTGCCTCACCCTTCTAGCACTCTGGCTGGGGTTTTGCAGGTAGCTCTGTAACTCCTACCTGCGTCTCTCAAGTCACTGTTATCCCAGGCATGGTGGTGCACAGCTGTAATCCCAGCACTCAGGAGGCTGAGGGAGGAGGATCACCATGAGTTCCAGGCCAATATGGGCTACACAGTGAGTTCAAGGCCAGTCTGAACATCATAGTGAGACTCTGTCTCAAAAAAAACCAAGTCACTGTTACCCCAGAGAAGACACCATCAGGTGGTCCTTACCCATCAGATCTGGCCTGTTCAGTGGGCTCCTCAACTCCTATCCCCTCCCTAGGGAACAGTGACACATGGCAGGGGTGACGCTGGGCAGTTGTCATATGACCTGCCCATCAGGGACTCTGAGGCACTAGCCAGAATGTCCCTGTAGGCCAACCCCGGCCACTCCCCTGTCCCTACTGATAGGGTATTCCATACACTTCCTTCCCACGACGGAGATGGGTGCTGAGACAGATTCCTTCAAACATCAGCTGTTCCCATCTGAGGATGGAGATAA
The DNA here is from genome assembly GCF_000247695.1 of Heterocephalus glaber. Next base: position 5,450,175 of record NW_004624846.1, read on the forward strand.
CAGAGCCCAGCAGATGTGAGGACCAGATCTTCTATGTAGTGGACAGGGCTTTCTGCAGGGGTGATCATGGAATAGAGTTTAATACGTATTAGTCTCTGCTCCTTGAGGGGGGAATCTGGGCTCTTGGAGTCCAGAGTGCACTGTGCTGTCTGAATATACAGAAAGATGCTCTGGCTAGCTTCTGTAATTCTAAGGATAAGATAGAAAACCATTTTAGACAGAAAAACATGATTTTCCTCCTCCAGGGCTTCTGTCCTCAACAGGGTTGTCGAAACGCTGAAGGATTTGACAGCCCTGGTGACATATTCACAGGGCATTTTTGAAACGGTGTTGCAGGATGAATTCTAACACTCCAAGTGCCTCAGTGTGGCTCACGTTCTTGACTGCTGTTTCTGGTGCTCTCTGGAAAAGCGCTCTCTCTCCATGAGGGGCTCAGCACACAGCGCTGGGGCTAATGACTTCATGTGGCTTTTCTCCACAGTCCCCTTTGTTTGAGCCCAGGGCAGACATAGAGTTCTGCTTGCTACCTAAAGGAATATCACCTTTCTCTTCTTTGCAGAAATGAAAAGCATCTTAAAATGTCACACATCTCACATCTTTCTGCCTCCTGTGGCCTGCAGGACAGCATCACCCTGAGCTTGTCTTTGCCACAAACCCCTCTCCTCCCACATGGTGACACCTGGAGATCCAGTGAGCCCTAGGACACCTGTGGGGACAACAGACTCCTGATAGCACAGCTCTGGCACCACATCTACACCTAAACAAACTGGTGGAAAGGAGAAGGAAGCATGTTACTAAATATTCAAATATTTAGGTGAGGCCGGGGACTTAGCTCAGTGGTTTTGCTGCCTGCTGTACAAGCGCAAGGACCCGAGTTCGATCCCCGGTACCAAAAAAAACCCCAAAACAAATATTTAGGTGAACAGGAAGTCTCACAACCCCTTATACCACCTTTGAAGAGGCCACTGTATTGATAAACCCAGATGGACAGACGAGGATGTGGGTTCTGAATTTGGATCCAGCCTGGGAGCTGTGGGAGCCCTGGGACCTCAGTCACTTCCCAGGCAGGCACAGGCATTCTGCTGCTCATTTCCATGCTGCTCATTGGCTCTGGGCTCTGCTGATTTCTTTTTCCCTCTCTTCCAAACTAGAATGTGTCAAATTGATTTTAAATTTGATGGATTCTTCCTTTTTAAAAATGTGTTTTAGTAAATTGCAGAGGAATTACCAATTGATTATAACTTTATTTGTTTGGGTTTGGGCCTCAATGTAGAGATAAACCTCAGTGTGCATATAAATGAATAGATATAATTCTTGGTGTCTTTGCTGGTGGATGCTGTGTCATATTCTTTGCTGCACAGGGTCTGACATGGCACATGCTCAGTTATGGCTCTCACTTGGAGAGGACGTGGAGTCCCTGTGCCATAGAGGAGCCGTCCCCAAACATTTTGGCACCAGGGACTGGTTTCACAGAAGACAACTTTTCTATGGATTGGAGGCGGGGGTAGTTTCTTTTTTATTGGTATATATTTGTGATATGTGATTACATTCCTCGGTGCTAACATCACAGCCTCACCTCCACCTCAGATCAGCAGGTTTTAGGTTCTCACAAGGGGAGCACAACCTAGATCCTGCATGTATGCAGTTCACAGTAGGGCTCATGCTCTTATGAGGATCTAATGTCATGCTGATCTGACAGGAGGCAGAGCTCAGGCCCTGGCATGAATGATGGGGAGCAGCTGGAGATACAGAGAATGCTTTTCTTGCTCACCCATGTCCTGCTCACCTCCACCTGTGCAGCCTAGGGCTGTGGTTGGGGACCCTGACCTAGACATACAGTTTGGGTTATAATTTTGCCTCTACCTCTTTCTAACTTTATGAAATTGGAAAAATTTCTCATCTCTCTGAGTTTTTTCTTTGTAAAATAGGTATAATAATAATTTAGGCACCATGGGTTTGTTGTAAAAAACTAAAGATCAGGATTATCATTGCTGGAAACAGGGTATTTATAGATGGTTCCTTCTCTCTGTGCCCCTTCTCACTGTGTCTTTGCATGGTGAAGGGGGAGGGAGAAGAGAGAGAAAGAGAGTGAGAGGCAGAGAGAGAGGGCCTGGGGGCTCTTCTTAGGCTCTGATCTCATCAACAGTTTCCACCCATGTGGCCTAATCCCCTCCCAGAGCCCCCATGTCCTGACACCATCACTTTGGCACAGCACTCCATGTGAACTCACGCCCATGAATCTCAGAGATGTTTGCTCTGTTCTTTATTAGGTAAAGAAATGTGCAGTGATATGCACTCATGGAAATAAATAAAACCACACAGACACCTCGAGGAGGATTTGTTAATCCACCCCCACTCACCTCTGCCCTCAGGCTAACAGTGAGCAGTAGGAGTGGCTGGTGACCTCCTTCCTCATAGAAATAGGCCACTCACATGGGACACAACTCACCTCAAAGCCACAGATAGCTACATGGAGCACAACTCATGAGAGCCCATGTACAAGTCACATGACACATGACACACACACGCACATGTAGGCATGCAGAGAGATTTTCTTACAGAAATGGGATATTATTAACACATTATGTGGTAGCTTTATTCTTTATAACTTGAGCAATCTTCTATGTCAGTATATATGACTATGCTGTTTGGCATTACTGTCCGAAGAGCTGTGTTTGCTACAGCAAACAAAGCATCACAGTAAATCTACTCTCTCACCCTTTTGGTAGCCAAAAGTCTGAAATAAGGTGTGGGCAGGCTGTGTTCTCTGAAGGCACCAGGTGGGATCTGCCCTGCCTCTTTCCCAGCTTCTGATAGCTCCGTGACTGTGGTAGCAAAGTTCCAGTCTTCTGCAGCCTATCCTTGTGTCTATGCACCTGCATGTCTCACCTGAACTGATTACATCGATCTGCAGTGACTGTGTGTCCAAAAAAGACCACATTCTGAGATGTGGGGGCAGCTCTTTAGCACATCAATTTGGGGTTCACAACTCACCCTGTAGCAGTCGCTGCATGCTCATTCCTGGTGTGTGTGGCAGGCATTGTTGGCTGCCTGGACGTTGGTCACACCTGGCCCACAGAATTTGCTATTTTATTCTGTGACCAAAGGCCACCTGCCTTCTGAATCCAAGACCATCCCCTTCCTGAGGACAAAGGTTTGCCATTTTACCTCACTGGCACCTGGTTTAAGAAAGGACCATGGTGATTCTCTCAGATTCAAGGGAATATGCACTGGCACAAGTCTGAATAAAGTTTTATTCAGGTGGTATCACCCGGCTCCTTGTGATTTCTAACTTGGCCCTATCCAGAGAGTTCTGTAATGAGTCAGCAAAGCTAAAAGGAGCTGGTTACACCAACATGAGCTGGTGATATCTTTCAATTAGAAAATTACTTCTTACAAAATGTTTTGAATTTTCTTGGACCATGTACTAAAATCCTACATCTAGCTCATCTGAGATTTGGGCCAACTTACCACTTAATAGAAATTAAAATATTTATTTTTGGTTCACTGTGTTTTATTTCTTTGGTAAATATATTTGTGTTGGAAAAAATGGAGAATATTTTTAAGCTCATAGTTTTAGATGACAGTATTTTAAAATTGTAAATATGATTACAAGTTTTCTTGGCTGAGAACAATTTTATAGAGCGAATATTTCATTTTTGGGGTTTCTAGTGTGACACAGTGTTCATGCTCATGATTTGATTTCTCCAGCTGACATTTCTTTCTGAATCTATGCTTCTGATGGGACTCTGTGCTCAGAGACAGGAAGTGATAGTGAAATAATTCAAATCAATCGCTGGTGATTGATTGAAACGAAGCCAACTGCGTCTTTTGCTGGTGTTTTTGTTTTGTGAGCCTGAGCCAGGCTGCTTGAGTGCAGCCCGTGGAGCTCTTGTTTCCACCACGCTGCCTGTTTGCTGTAATTGGTCATTTGGAGCCTGCACACTCAGTCTGTTAGAGTGGTCCTTTGGTTGGCCTTTGATATTCTGGGAGAAAATAAATGAGAGTGTTTTGGCAGATGATGGTGGTACACCCAAATTTCCTTCTCAGTATGCCGAATGAAATGGATTGTTAAAGAAATCCATTGAGAATTAAGTTCCTTTTGTCATTCTTTGCTTCAAGCATGCACCTTGCACTCTGACAGAAAATTACTCATTAATCCCCACAGAATGGCCAATTCTCCAAGGCAGTCACTCAAGTGTGCTACAGCTCCAGAAATTTCCTAAAGACCCTGGATGCCATTAATTGCTTGCGGTGGCTTTTGTTAGGCTGTGTGTCTCCACAAAGGGACTCATGTCTCTGCTGGTCATTAGTGCCAGTCTGTGTTTTCAGCTTTTACCAAACCATGAAAAATACTTTCTCAGTACCAGGAGGTTGGAACTGAGTTTTCAGGGCCTAGAAAGACTGTGACCTGGAATAAATTTATTGTTGGTGTTGGAATTAAAGCATTAGTTTGGCAATAATGGATAAAGAGGGTAGCAGTTTGATAAGAAGATATATATATATATAACATATATATTTAACTATGTTACATATAGTTACTTAAGTACAGTACTTGACTATTGGAGAAGCAAGTAGAGCCAGAGAAAGAGGCAATACAAGAGGAAATGGAATTCACTTGAGAATCAGGGAACCAAAGGGCTAGTTATGGGGAGAGCTCCCTTAGAAGTGGGCAGGTGGTGGTGGTGGTGGTTGTGGGGTAAGACTCCATCATCCTGTTGGCTATAACTTGTATGTGGTTTCTGGAAAGTTTCAGAGTGTAAATTATGAAGTAGCCCATTTTTGAGAATGAATTAAGTCCCAGTGGCGTGGAATATGGCCACTCTAGAGAATAAGAGTTGGAGAAGTGTTCTTAGCACCTGTTTCTCAGGATAGGAAAACATTTGCTAGCCCTGCATATGGGCTCAGTTGAATGGATTTTCATGTTTCGATCTCATGAAGGCACATTAATGCTGGTGACTTAGTAGCATTCCAGCTCTGTCCACATAACCCTGGGCATGATATTCATACATCCTGATCTCGGTTGCCTTCTCTTAAAAAAGGAAATAATGCCTTCCTCTCAGGGTGGTTGTGGAAATTAGATAACATAAACAAGGAAGCATGAAGGAGAAGGCAAATGCAAACTTAACCTGAGTCATCTCGATGGTTTTCCTAGCATAATTGGCATGGCTATGAAAGGAATCCAAGAGACTCACCATTTTCAAATAATGTTTTGTAAAAATAATTTGTGCACCCAGTTTAAAAAACAAATAAAATGCAAGTTGAGTTTCCTTATGTGAAAGGCTCAGGATCAGAAGTGTTTTGGATTTCGGATTTTTTGGCTTTTGGAATATTTAAGTATACATTATGCGATGTATGGTGATGAGACCAAAGAATAAACATGAAGTGAACTTATGTTTCATTTATGCCTTATTCATATAGTGTGAAGGTCATTTTATACATCATTTTTAATAATTTTGTGGATAAAACAAAATTTTCCACTTGTGACATCATGTTGCCATTCAAAATGCTTTGGATTTTTGAATATTTTGGGTTTTCATATAAGGGATGCTCAACTTGAAATATATACTTTAATATCAAATGAACAAGTAAAAACTTTATTGTCAATTCACCATGCCCTCACCCAGTTCTGCTCCCAAGAAGAGACTATTTCCCACTTGTCTTAGTTATTCTTCTTGTTGCTGAAGCAAAATATCCACAAGCTGAAGTAGGAAAGGTTTATTTCAGCTCACACTTTGTAGAGGTCTCAGTCCATAGTTGGCTGATTCCAAAGCAGGGCAGCCTGGCAAAAGAGCATCACAGAGAGGAAACAGTCCTTGGCAGAGCAGGCAGGTGGCAGCAACAGCAGCAAGACTGCCTTTCCCTTTTACCCCTTCCAGGCTACATACTTTTGGGTGGTGCCACCCATACCAAGGGCAGGGCTTTTGTCTTCAGTAAGTTAATTCAGCCAAACCCAGAACTATACTAACTCTAATCAGTGGACTAATTTAGTACCACACACCTTTAATCCCAGTATCACATACTCTAGATCCAGCAAACTATGAAAAGCTCCATCTATGAGCACATGAGGCTTTGGGGTGACATTTATATACAGGTCATAACATCACTCTTCTGGTTGTTTCCCAGTATTAATGAATGCTATGCTTACATTGCCGTAGCAATTCATCAATTTTGGACATTGGGCACTGATTTCTTTTTCTTGCATATAATGAATTGGCCCTCATTGACCTCTCCTTTCCAAGTCCCTTCCTTCCAGTGTTAGGATGCCTCTATTTTAGTTAAATCAATAACTAATGTTTATATCATTAAAGTGTATAATTATTGTTCTCTGTAGAACCAAGATGTGCTGTATGATTACATCTTATTTTTGTTTTGAGTCAATGAAGTCATTTTTTTTTTCTGTTTGTATTTTTCTAGAGGCTTTATCAGGTCCTTTACCAAGTTTTTCAATTCTATAAATATTGTGGTGGTAGAACCAACTAGTGAACCATGATAATATTCTTTCTGGTATAGGTTTTTGTTTTTCCTTGATGTAATAATTATGTTATCTCCCCTCCCCCCCAGTGTTTGATTTTCTAAACAAATACCGCCACATCTTTTCAGATGAACCTTTGCATCCCCTCCAGGGGCTACTTCTCTCCCCTACCAGTTGCCTTACTAAACTCTCTGTCCTCTGTGCTTTTTCTTATCCTAGAATGTCTCTGCTCTTCATGTCATATCTATTTCCTGGAGCTCTTTTTTTCTTTTTTTGGTTTCTTCTCCTGTTTTGCTGGATCATACCCTCAAGTAGCTTCTAAAGAAAGGTAAAATTTATGTGTTCTTCTACATCTCAAAATACCTTCTTCCATCAGTTTATGCACTTCATTGGACATTTGGCTGGGGAGAGAAATCCTTCAGAAATCGAATTTAACATTTGATTTTAAGTAGTAAAATTTCAATTTGCCTTTGTAATTTAGAATTGTGGTTAAATTCCATCTCATTCTGGTTCTCATTCTTTGGCATATGGCAAGCATACTCCTTTAACTCCTCCTATGTCCTCTGGAATTATTAATCTTTTTTCTTTACATTTGGTGTTGTAACATTTCATTAAGATATCCAGCTTGGTTCTCTTTACTCCTGTGCTGGACCCTCACCTGGCCATTCCAGCTCATGTCTTACATTTTTGGGGTATGGAAAATTTTCTTGAATTAATTTACCATAATAGCTTCCACTTGTTTTTTCTGACTTCTTCTTCTTCTTTTTCTTAACTTCCTGGTAAGATGTTGGACCTCCTGGATTCACTGTTTAAGTATCTAATATCTTCCCATAGAATTCCATATTTTCTGTCCTTTTGTCTTAGCTTCTGAGAGATTTCTACAAATTTATCTTCCAGTTACTAAAATTTTACATTTATGTTATCATACTTTTAATTTCTGATGTTTTCCTGTTCCCCAGTGTCCCTGACAAGAATGTTTTATAAGTGGGATATTTACTTATAATACTGAAGACACTAAGAAAAGTAAAGTTCAATATCTATTATGAATATAGAAGCAAAAATCTTCAAAAAATACTAGTGAACTGAATTCAGGCCTATATTAAAAGGATTACACCGTAACCCAGTCTGATTTATTTCAGGTTTAATGATCTTTGGGTAATACACTACACTAATACAATGAAGTAAAACCATCTGATCGTCACAATAAACATTAAAAAGGATTTCACAAAATTCATTGATAAAAGAGCTCACTACACTAGAAGGGGAGACTTCCTAAACATGATGAAAACATCTATGAAAACCAGTAACAGTGGCATATTTAATGTGAAAAACTTTACACTTCATGCTGGGAATAAGGTGACCACATGTCCCCTCACCAGATCTACTTGACATTGTGCTTGAAGTTCTAACCTGGGAAATTAATAAGGAAAAAGAAACAAATGACATTAACACAAGAAAAGAAAAAAATAAAACTACTTCTATTCATAGATGGCTTTATCTTGTATATAAAACATTGCAAGGAACCCACTAAAAATCATCTGAACTAATAAAAAGTTCAGCAACCTTGCAAGATACAAAATTAATATACGAAAACCTGTTCTATTTCTGTATGCTAACAATAAACTTGATTACATAGATATTAAATGAAGAATTGCATAGACAATGATTTCTTCAAGACAGCAAAAAGACGACCCCTGGAACAGGAGGACAAATTTGCAAATCGTCTTTCTGATGGGAGACTTATATCTATATTATACATATAATATATGTACAGAACTCCTGCAATGCAATATCAAGACAAGTGGCTCAACAATGTAAAAGCACAGGTTTGAAGAGACAGTCCTCTGAAATAGGTGTATAAATCACCAATAAACATGTGGGAAATGCTCAGTATCATCAGTAATTAGGAGAACCCAAATCTAAGTCACAATGAAATACCATGTCACATTTACTAAAATGGCTGTAATAGCAATGTCAGACAATAACAAGTCATGTCAGGAATGTGGCTAAAGTGGAACCCCATGCCCTGCTGGTGGCAATGTAAAATTTGTGCACCATTTTGGGTAAAATAGTTTAGCAGTTCCTCAAGTTACCAGATTACCTAGTAATTCCACTCCTGGGTAAGGAGAGAAATGACAATGTAGATCCACATAAAAACTAGTATAAGACTGTATTATTCATAATAATGTGTGGAAATAATCGAAATGCTCATTGAGCGATAAACGGACAAATGACAGTCTATTCATACAATGGAATATTATCTGGCGATAAATAGAAGTGAAGTGTTCATTCACGATAAAACATACAAGAACATTGAAAACGTCCTGAATGAAAGAGGCAGTCACAAAGGACATGCACTATGTGGAGCTGTTTACACAACATGCCAAGAATAGGCAAATCTATAGAAACAGAAAGTAGCTCAGTGCTTGCCTCTGGTTCTTGTTTGTCATGAACATTTCCCTTCCAAGTGCCTTGCTCAAACAGAGGACTGGAAATCAGAAGTCTGGTGTTAGGTTCTCAGTTTGGCAGTGGCAACATTGGCCATAGCACATCCACTTCCTCTGTCTGCATTTGTGTTCCTCAGCATGGTTCCTTCTTGTCCTCATGGTACAGCTACAGGGCATGGCAAGCAGTTCCATGTCTTCCAAAGATGGAATCTTAGCAAAAAGGAAACTGTTAACTTAGTAACTTGGCAGTGAATATGTATAATCAGCACACTAATAATCATGGGTCCACGTTTTCCTTGGATTGCAAAGAATACAACCATCCACAGCATGGTTGAATCCGCAGGCGAGCCTACTGGTTGACTACATTTCAAGCGGAATGCAGGGCAATTCACAGGCCATCCAGGGCCTGTGTCTGCGTGTCTAGGGGCCGTGAGTCACTTATTGGTGGTGTAGAGTGACAGAACCAGTCAGGGATGGGCTGCATTCTCTAGAGGAGTCTCTGACAGCCTGTATTTACCCATTGGATGTACATGCATATCTTCTGAGGCGTTCATTTAGCTGACAGTCTGGGAAATGCCAGTTTTCTAATTAACTCCAGCCCAGGAAGGCTGTCTGCACGCTGAAGTCCTTTGATTGATACCGCTGCAATTAGAGCGCAGCTCCCTCCCAATGCCCTGGAGTGGAGAGAGGAAGACGCCTTGCTGGGCCAGGCAGGGCAGAGCTTTGTGCACCCATGTCGGGTAGAAGAGCATGGGGGAGATGTCTGCATGTCACCCCAACCTACCTCATACCCGCAAGGCAAGAGATCTATTAATTTGTTAGAGTAAAAAGTAAACGTACTTTATCCTTTGGTTTTGTAGCTATTGCTCTATTAAAGAGTTTTCAGTTATTATGCAAAATCTAATTGATTTTTTTCTTCCTACTTGCAAAATTTGTCTACATAAGGACCCTTATCTTAAAACAATTGGTAAATGCTATACTTAAAATCATATGCTCAAAATGTGGCTGGGGAAAAGGGAGGTGGGCAAGTTAGTTATTATGCCGACTTCCCAAGAGAGAAGACCGTAATTCAGGAAGGTGAAGTACAGTGGTACCTCAGTTCACGAACTTGATTCTTTCCAGGATTATTTCCATGATTTTGGTGGCAAACCAAATTGGACGAGAACCAAACCAAATTTCCCCATAAGGTCAACACTGAACCTAATTGTTGAATTTGATTTGGTTCTCGTCCAATTTGGTTTGTGATCAGAATCATGGAAATAATTAAGTTTGTGAACTGAGGAACCACTGTAATTTGTTCAGAGCCCACAGTGGGCAGACTTGAAGATAAATCCTAATCTGTCTGGTTTCAAACTCATTCATTCGTTTGTTCATTCATTCACTTATTTGAGACAAGGTCTTACTATGCAGTGCAGGGCCTCCTGAGGGCTGGGATTGCAAGCATACAGCAACACACCCAGCTCATTTTCTGTGATTCTTGCCAATTTCAGAACAATGACATTCTAGAATTGCCATCATGTTTTCTGGGACTACATAGTCGACCTCGTTTTAAGGCTTCTAAAACTTTCCTCTAGATCAAGACTGGGTAACTTAGCAGGATTCAATTAAAAAAAAAGAAGAATAGTAATTTATTGAATTATAGGACAAAGTAGAAAAATAATCCCCAAGGATGAAGGAGTCTGTAATCTTTATCTCTTAGTATCAATGTCAAATAGAACCAATGTTCGGTTGTCCCCGGGTTACATTTATTGCCAGTGCATCTTCTTCAATGTCATTTCTATTCCTGTAATTTTTGATGAAGCCACTTACATCAGAAGACTCGCCCTGGTTCTGTCCTTGTATGTGGCTGTGACAGTCTGCAGTGGGGAGAAGGGGTACAGGGACTGGCAGAGCTAGGCCCAGCCCGGGTGCCAGGCTGGCCTTTAGGATGGCCCTGATTCTACCTGTGTTCATGGCATGGCAATGCCACTCAGGGCTTCTCCCATCAAGCAGGGGCCCTGATACCATGCCAGCCAGCCCTGGAGGACCAGAGCTGTGAGCGCCAGAGACAGGGACCCTCTGGTTATTACCACGCTACCTGTTGTCAAGTGTTTCTTCTGCACCTACTGAGGTGGTGATTTTTTTGTCCATATTCTGTGAATAGAATGGATGACAATTACTAACTCATATATGCTGGTTTGTATATACTACTTGGTATATTTATCTTCCTTGATCACAGTGAATGATTTCAGCCCCAATAGGTCCATTGATATCTGCATTATAGAACATGGTTACTGCTTTCCTTTTTTCTTTTAGACATGGATAAAATCAATCACTCAAGCTCCTTTAGAATCATTCCATTTTTGAAAGTTTTCAGTTTAGAAAGATTCCCAGAACAGCAATCTGCTACTATATTTTGTGCCCATGGAAGGAATATATAAAGGAAGATGGCAAGAAACATTTCAAAGAAAAACAATGAGAAGAGAAATATTAAACACACACAAGCAAACAAAGAAACAGGCAAAAGAGGGCACAATTATAATACCAGAATAGACTGAGCTTCCAAGCACTCACCAGACAAAGGTTATTTTATATTAATACATTTGTGAACTGCGCTGAACAGGTGACAATGAGTGTCACTTTGTGATACATTGCACATTATGAAGATAGCGAAACAAGAAAATGCTAAAAGTATTAAGGTAAAATTAACAAATACACAATTTAACCTCTACTTGCCAGCTAATTTGACATCTCTGTCTTTGACAAGTAAGTAAAATATAAGAAGTGGATAAGAAAAGAGAAAGTTCTTACTGAGGAACAGCAAGACAAACACTGAAATCAAATCAAACAAAAACAAGAAAACAAACAAAACTTCATGAAAGCTTTTTGAGTCAATGGTGAAATTTAATGGTGTGTTTGGGGAGACTTTTTTTTCCTCAGAAATATAAAGCTTTATTAAAGATCTTATTTTTGTTTTGTTTTGATTTTTTGCTTAAATTCTTTTATTGGTACATTTTAAGTATACAATACGTTTACATTTATCATTGGGTGTTTGTACCTGTACATGATGTATCTTGGTTCTTATTTTTTCCCCATTTCCTGTGCTCCCTTCACCCCCTCCACCTTTCCCTATTTACATAGACTTTGTTTCCATTTTTTTCTTTTCTCATAATTTTTCCTTTCCCTGCTTTCCTTTCCCCTTCCCCTCCCACTTCTCCTACCCCTTTAGACCTTTTCTTCCTATTTCAAATTATCAATTATTCCTTTTAATCATTTTAATCCTTATTTACACTTTCAGTTTCTTTTCTGACCCAGCTATCCCCCTGCTGGGTGTCTTCCCAAAAGAATTAAAAGAATCATACCACAGTGATATATGTGCACCCATGTTTATAGCTGCACAGTTTGTAATAGCTAAAGCTTGGAAACAGCTCAAGTGCCCATCAACTGGAAACTGGATAAAGAAGATGTGGGGTTTTTTTCTTACAAAATGGAGTACTACTCAGCCATAAAGAATGAGAAACTAGAGACATTTATAGCTAAATGGATGCACATTGAGGCCATACTCTTAAGTGAAATAAATAGGACAGACTTGGGAGACTTTTTAAATGAGGAACTTGATGGAAGACAGGAGCTTCAGTCACAGGTATTCAGCATGACAGGAAACTGTATCTTGAAATTTAAGAGCGTCTTTTCTCTTTGTCTGTGTTGCTGCTGAATTCTGCTTCCCCCTTGGCCAGTCCACCAAGCTGTCCCCACTGCTCTGTGCTCCCTGGAGCTGTCACAGGCTCTGCAGAACTGCAAGACACAGTGGAAATGATGGGGCAGTATGTGGCTGTTGTTTCCTGACTGTGGTGGTCACTGCCAACACAGGTGTGGATTCTGCCTTCCACACCTCACCATGCCTGGGGTCTTTCCAATCCTGGGGACCGTGTCCTGGCCTTCCCTTTATTTGCAAACAGTTACTTGGAACAAAAGGTAGTCAGGGAATCCTGCCTTTATTTGGAGGCAATGAGGCTCCATGTGTTGTGAGCAGGGTGGACATCTGCTGGACTTCTGATGGACTGAAGTCACGTGTGCACAGGCCAGGCAGGTGTGTCACCTGGTTGGACTGCATGGGAAGAAGGACCCTGGCAACCCAGCTTCCTGCACGCTGAGGATGGCTCTTCTGAGCTTTCTAGGTGCTGAGGCATTTTCTTTTGCTTTTGTAAAATGATTGATTATTTTTAAAACCATTGGATCCATTTAAGAAATACTGCTTGGTTTTAAGAAACTTATCTATCCATTGCATACAGCTCAAGGGCTGCCAGTTGGAGACCTCTGTTCTACCAAAGAATTCGGGACACTGGAGTCTTGTGCTTCACTTAATTTCATGATTATTTTTGTACCTGGGTGAATGACTGCATGTGTTTGACTCTCAGTGTGCCCTACTGTGGGATGAGGACATTCACTGCACCTACTGGGGATGCTAACTTTCCATCCTGGGCCTCAGCATCTCGACCCTATGGCATCCCAGGTAGGAGTCCTCATGTCTCCTCACTCAGATCCATGTATGGCTGTCTTGCTCATGGGAGAACAAAAGTGTCGACTCAAGCGTCTGGGATATCCTTAACTCTGGAGACACCCTTAATTCATAGTGTTATTTCCTTAATGTCTGAAGTGCAACCACAAGCCTTATAATTGCAGATTCTTGAAGTCACCTGTGTGCTGGTTAATCTTGGTTGTCAAGGTAACTGGGTAAAGGGTCTCCTAGAGAGGTGGTTGGATTATGAAATCCCTGATCTAACACATGGGTTGACCCACTTCTGATGTCATACCTGATGGGCTATTAGGAAGTGGGTGCTAGTTGGAGTAGGTAGGTCCTGGGGGCATGACCTTGGAAACTCATCTGCCCTCTGGCCTCTTCTTCTCTGTATCTTCCCCTGTTCTCTGTTTCTGAATGCTATGAATTGAGGATCTTTCCTCTACCACACCCTTCTGCCATGATTCTTCCTTACAGCCAGCTGACCATGGACTGAGCTCTCTGAACCATGAACCAAGTGAAACTTGTCTTCCTTTAAGTTGCAGGTATTGGGCTCCCTTAAAGGGGTATGAAGCATGCAGATTCCCTTACAGCTTAGGTACTCTTATGTCATAGGAGATTCTGCAGGGGCCTCCCTGCTGCAGAAAGTCTATTCCTCTCCTCCTTCTCAGGCCAAATTGGTGGGGGACAGGAGAGATGGACGTTTTGTTGGCAATTTAAGTGCTTACTCATGGGGGAGCACACTTCCTCATAATATCTGCCTTAGTGCTACAAAATGTCACAGACAGTGTGCAGTGAGGCCCTTCGAATCAGCCACTCAGACTAATTATAGGTTCCACTGCTGAATTAGTTTAACTTTGACCCTGGAAGAAAAGTCAAAAATTCATAAACATGAGCAGGAGAAGGGGGAGGCAGCTGTTGGGGATGGCGAGTGAGTTATTTATTTATTTCTCAGTGCTTTTAGGCTCTGCAAACACAATCTTGTCAAGATTATTTTCAGGTTATTTGTCTAGAGTGCAAAGGAAAGTGACTTTGTTGATTCTGTGGATTTACATGCCATTTCTATAAAATAATCTCTCTTTAAAATGGAAAAAAATAGATTGTAGTAAGTCAGAAAGGAAATATTGGCTTTAGTTCCTTTTGTAATCCAGGCAGATGAAGCAAAGCACTATTGGAAAGGGAATGGACTATAGTTTGAAAGAAAAACAATAAAAATCATGCACCGTAGGAACTCCAGACTGAAGTCACGGCAGTGAGGACAGAAGGGGACAGACTGGCAGGCTGTGTGCCACGGAGGAGCCCCTGGTGAAGAAGAGCTGTGCAGCAGAATTGTCCCTACACGTGGCCAGAGTCGGGTCCTGGCTGAAGGGCACATGACCCTGGGCAAGTTCATCAAGCTCTTGGGGTCTGGGTTCCCCAGCTGTGACACAGGGACGGCGATTCAGGGCCACTGCGAGAATAAAAGGACGTACCAGTTGTGAAATAGTTTGGAAAATCACAGGCGCCTTACAAACACAAAGGACTGCTATTGTTTATAGTTTTCCTGCATTTTGAATGACAAACCTACTTCCGCCATGGCAGCCCATGGCTCCTGCCCCCATAGGCATTTCCAGGTGAGTCTAGCAGTGTAGACAGTGTTTATATGGATGTCAGAAATGATGAAGGGAACATGGAGGATTCCTCGCCCCAAGTCATTGTTCTGTGTTTTCCTTTCTTTAAATTCTACCTTTGAAGGTTTTATTAGACAGTCTGTCATCTTGCAATAATAGGCTCATGAGATTTCAAGATGGCAGAGGCCTAGGAGGAGCAGTTCATAGCTCCTTCCGTCACGGCCCTCAAGCCTGGGACCCAGGGAGCCCGGGGACTTTCTAAGGTCACACGGCAAATACAAGATGTAGCTTGAATCCTGCAGTCTTCAGAAGGTCCTTCCTCTGTTGGTTGGACAAAGTTTCTTGATTGCAACAAGTAAAAATCGGCGCTGAATAAATTAAACAAAGAGGAAGCTGATGATCATGAGACAGATCCACAGAGGCCATGGGAGACGGATGGGGAAAACAACAGACACTGTGAGGGGCCAGATGGGTCTGTGGTGCTCATGTGTGCTGCCTGCCTTGACTGCAAACTTTCCTTCCGCACAAGGGCCAGGGAGGAGGACCCAATCCATGAGCCAGGTGGCTGCATGGAGCCCGGATGCCAGGGACTGGGTAGGTGGACCTCTCTCATTGGATTTAGACCTGGGGAATGCGAGGGCATATCTATGTTTCTGAATGCCTAATTCTATCTTTAAATTTTTATTTTATTTGTGCATGTTTGGAGTGCATAATGAACACATTCATCGTGGGGAGTTATGCATGCACACAGCACATCTGGATTTGGTATCCACGGATTCTTTGTGTCCTTACTGTTGTGCATGCAGGAATGCCCAGAATCACAGAGTGTGCATGTCAGCTACATTGGGGGGCAGTGCACCAACTTGAAAGATTCATACTGTGCCCCCGAGCTGAGGGAAGGGGTCACACTTCATGCCCCAGTATGTACAATTATTACATATTCATTGGAATTTCTAAAAGATTTAAGAAGATGGAATTTCTACCTGCCATGATTTGATCATTACATACTGTAGGCAGGTGTCAAATGATCACAATGGATCCTATAAATATGTTGAAATACAGTTGGAACAGTGAAAAGGGCAGTTGTGTGTTTTTGACAAGCATAGATTACAAGTCACATTTAAGGTTTGGGCCCTGCTTCCTGTGCAAGGGGCAGTGAGTTGGAGGGTGAGGCCTTGCATTATTGCATCTGAACAGGTCCTGGCTTCGTCTTCTCTTTCCTGGTCCAAGCTATGAGGGGAAACAAAATTCTTGAATAAAACCCTGAAGCAAATGATTCAGAAGCAAGCTTACAACTCTTGAAAGTGGCACTACCCAGTAACGATTGGGAGGGATGACGTCCACCCAGGAGGTGACAACTGGCAGCAACCAGAGGACACTTGGGCCCAATGATGCCAGGAGGTGGCAGCCACCCCTGGCCTGAGGGTACTTTCTTCCCCATATGGGGGGAGCACACACCCACGGAAGGGAAGACCTGGGTGGGCCATGACTCTGCTACCCGCTATGTCCACACTTTGTTCTAACTTGTACATTTTTCAATTCCAGCTTCTGGGTGATTTTCCTCTCCCTGAGTAAAGCAGTCATAGCCCTCACTGGGGTGTGATGAATGAGCCATTTTCCTGCTCTTTGCTTCCTTGTCATATCCAGAATCCACAAAGACAGCGGTGGTGGTGGCGGCCCACCAGGCACCCAGCAAGCTCTGTTCAAAGCACTTGGGGACACTGGGAGATGCTGGACCCAGCCCTGGGTGGGGGGACCTGTGCCCACCATGCTCACGATGTGTGATGATAGCTCACAAATGTGACCTTCTCTCTGCATCTCTTTTTTTTGTGCCGGGGATCGAACTCGGGACCTTGTGCTTTCAAGGCAGGCGGTGGAACCACTGGGCTAAATCCCTGGCCCCGTCTCTGTATCTCTTTGGCCTTGATGTGCTCAGTGATGGGGTCAGTTGCATGCTCCTGGGTGGGGGATGGGACCATATGCTTCCTGAATCTCCTCCCAGACCTGCTAACTTGGGACCTGGGGAGATCAGGTGGTTCCTAGGTGGATTTGGCTTTGGCAGGGTTTTTCTATATTTATTTTCCTCCATGAGCTTTTAAATGAACATATAAATGGTTCGTGTCTACAGATACATGTCACTTTGGACTTATTAATTATTAGGGTGAGAGTGTGTGTGTGTGTTTAATTTTGAAAACAATTGAAGTAAATTAAAATTTTATTATAAAAATTAACATGCCTAAACTAGAGATAAATGTTAAATAATTCATAAGAAATAGCCTATATATTCAAACTCAGCTCAGCTACCCATTTCCTCGGCTAAGTGGAAGGAAGTTCAATGGTTTGGATGCCTATGACCCCCTAACATATTAAACCCTAACCCTCACGGTGATGGGGTCAGGAGCTGGGACTTTTGGGAGGTGTCGAGCTCCTGAGAGTGAAGCTTTTGTGATGGGATTGGTGTCCTTATAAAGAGGCTCCGGAGAGCTTCTTGCCCCTTTTGGGGTGGGGGCATCATCCATAAGCTGGGAAGCCCTCACCTTTTTCCGGGACTTCCAACTTTCAGACTCTGAGAAATTATTTTCTGCTGCTTAAAAGCCACCCAGTCTACAGTGGTTGGTTATAGCAACTTAGATGGACTAAGACAAGGAGTCATTTTGAAGGAGGAAATATTTAGGTTTGCCTGGTGAAAGTTAGGTTTCCCACCTCTAAAATATGTACATGGTAAAGTTTTAAAAAACAAAGCTACACAAATCCAGTAAAGTGCATGGACCAATGCACTTTTTGATGAAATGATTATATCCATGTGCTGGGGCTCCAATCAGGGCATAAAACATGACTACACCCAGAAGCCTCCTCCATGCTCCTTCTAGTCATTACTTCTCCTCATCCAGGTGTTTGTTATGCTGGCTTCTATCACTGCAGATGAGCTTGGCCCATTTTTATATTATGTGAGTTATTTGGGCAGTGCATAAGAGGTGACTGAAATAAAGGGTCAATTTTTAAACTAAAAAAAAATTGATTACAGTAAAAGACTCATTACGATGAATCCCATTCAAATCTTCCCCTTTGCTTTGAACACCCTCATCCCATCATCCTCGCCACTTTCTGCAGCAGCTCTGGAGTCCTCTTTCCTGAGGGTCTGTATGAGGTGGGATCACAAATACTGTGACTGCTGCCAAGCTCCATCCAATAGAAGGGCAGCTCATAAAAACACGACACTGTGTCCTCATCCACCTTCGTCACTGGATCTGGCACAATGTGACTCCTGGCTTTTCCCCAAAGTCAAAAGGACTGTAAAAGGGAAACTTTTTGAATTGATTAAAGACCTCAAGGCAGCCAGGACAGCACAGATAAAGATATTCAGGAAAGAGGACTCAGAGCTGCTTTGGAGAGGGCCAAGAACAATGTGTGTTCAAAGTGAGAGGGAAGATTTTGAGGGGGATTCATGGCAATGTGGCTTTACTGTAATTAAATTTAATTTAAACATTTGAATTTAATTTGAATTTATATATATCTTCTTTCACTAAGGGTCGCACCTGTGGATCTCATTGGATGTAGCTCTGGCTTTCTTTTATTTCTATGGAGAACCCATGGTTTGGATATACTGCAAGTTATTTATCTATTCTGTGGCTGGTGAACTTTTTCCTGGTGTTTGAATGCTGAAAAGCAGGCTGCTGTGAATATCTGGTGCATATCTTTTAGCACACTACCATTGACAGAGACCAACAGGCTTGTGGATACGCTCGTGCTGCACCTTAGAGGACACTTCCAATGAATTTCCCAAAGTGTTTGCATCAATATTTCCTCCAGAAGTGTGTGAAAATTCTCTCTGTTGCATATCCATGCCAATTCTTGACATCGTCTTCATTTCCACTTCAGCTATCCTGGTGGGTATGTACTGCTATGGAACTGTACTTCAAATCTGCATATTTAGGATGGTTAATAATGTTGGTAAGGTTCCATATGCTCACTGAACATTTTGTAAAAAGAGTCTGTTCAAGAATTTTGTCCACTTTTGTTTTCTTGAAATTTCTTTTTTTCTTCTTTAAATTAATGTGTGTGAGTTCTTTGCCTTTGTTTTTGATCAGCTGCATCTATTTTCAGTTTTACAGCTAAGCTTTGTTCATTATACAGTAAGTCCCTGATTTATGAACATTTGAGTTGCAAACTTTCACAGGTATACTGTATAAGACTCACTTTGTTGGCTTACAAATGAATCTGACTTACAAACATTCTCCCAGAACAGAACTTGTTTGTAAGTCGGGGAATTACTGTATATACTTTTACTGTTCTTTTAGTAGTTTCAGTGGCGCTTGTAACTTGCATCCTTGATTTATTTATTTGAGTGTAAGTTAAAATATTACTTTTACTACTTCCTGGATAATAGGGAGACTTTGCTTTACCCTGATTCCTTTTTTAGACAATTGTTATATTTTAATTATTTATGTAATTTAAATTCCACCAGATATTTTATTATTCATTTCTATATTCAATCACATATCTATCCTTTCCTATTTTCCTTCCTTCTTGCATTTCTAAGATTTTATTCTGAAATAGTTTTCCTTCTGCTGAAAAACTCCTGTTTTATTTCCTTTAGTATTATCCTGCTCATGGTGAATTCTCAATTCTTGTTTGCCTGAAAACACATTCACTTCACTTTCATAGTCCAAGGCATCTTTACTATGTATCAATTCTAGGTTGGAAGTATTTTCTTCCAGCATGGAAAGCTGTCCGTCCTTATCCCAGGCTTCTATTGTTCATGCCACAGAGACAGCTTCAGTCTATTGTTGCTTTCTGGGAGAAAAATTTTCATTTTCCTTCTGACTACTTCTAGTACTTCCTCCCCTTTGTTGTTTTTCCGCCAGTGTTAAGTGGCTGTGGCAGGCGGAGATCTACAAGCCCCCACCCCCCAGCCCTCATCTGATGTGACCCACTCTTCTCCGTGAGGAGGAGCTGTGTGTATGATAGGGAGATGGCCTTGCTGGGATTATGCTGTGGTGCAGAAAGTGAGTCTGTGGGTGTGGTTGGGGCCCCACTGTAGAGGACATTCAGAAGATCAAGGGGCGGATTGTGCACTTGGTCTGATTCAGTTAGGAGATGTCAGTTTTCTTTGTTAACAGATTTCATTTTGGAAGATTCATGCATGCACATGACATTCTTTGATCTTTTCACTCCTCATCACCTGCGTTGCCTCTGTCTTTCCCCACGTTTCACATTTTTGGGGATCTCAATATGTATATTTTGCTCATATCATTCCCTCCATTACCTGTCCTTACTCCCTTCCCCATATCTTCTTATTCACTTCCTTGTCTAAAAATAGTCTCCCTTCTACTTCCTTGTTTTCTGTCTTAGTTACTTTCCTAGTGGCTGAGACACAATACCTGACACCTGCATCTTAAAGGAGGGGAGGTTTATTTGGGGTCACTGTTTGTAGAGGTTTCAGCCCATAGTTGACTGGCTCCAAGGCAGGGTGGTGTGGCAGAGTGGCCTGGCAGAGGAAAAGCTGTGCACCTCTTGGGAGGAGCCAGGAAGGGAGATAAACCTTTCCTTAGTGTTCTTCTTCCAACCCTGCACCACCTCCTAACAGCAAATAAGCAGTAAGCCCCCATAATCCAATCACCTCCCAAAGGTCCTGCTTATGATCACATGAGGATCTAGGGAGACATCTAGTTTATATCTGTAGATATAAACTACAGCATCATCTTTTTTGGATTCCACATATTATGGAGAACATGAGATAATTGTCCAAATCTGGTTTATTTTGCTCAACATCCTGGTCTCCAGATTCACCCATTTTCTTGCAGATGACAGAATCTTATTCCTGTGTCTGAACAGAGCTGCCTGGGTCTCTGCTCCATGGTAAGGTCAGAGTTTTATCCTTCCACATTTGTGCTATTTGGTCACACAGCCATAGAAAAACAATCTTTATGATTTTAATTTTGTTTGCTGTTTTTAAAACCTTGCTGACAGTTCATATCCCTTTTGGAATTGTGCATATTGGTCTTATTTGCTTTGGAAATGTATTTGGCTGATATTTCTTCAAATGTTTCTTCCCCCCTATTTTCTCTTTCCTGTCTTCTATGCTTCCAAAAACCTATGTGTTAGACATCTTTAGAGTGTCTCCTGTGAATTTTCTGTGTATTTATGTCTTGTTATTTAATTCCAAGAGCATAAATTTACTGTGTCTCTATCGAGAGCCCACAGCATCCGTCAATCCTCCTACACCTTAGTGTGATTTACTCTCTAATATTTGTCTCCCTCATACCGGGAGATTTCTGAAACTTCTGCATAATTTCAGCATCTTAGTAGCTCTTTTCTGCTTAGTTCCTTAGCTCCTTGCTCCAGGAATACTCAGTTTGAGTTGATTCGATGCATCGAAGGGAAATAATTAGTGTACAGGAAATTGAATTTGGTTCTCTATGTTTCTCCTATTTCTAGGATCTCTTTCCCCCTAAGTACTGTGAACTCAGTGCCTTCACACTGAGCTACATCCCCAGCACCTTCTTTATTTTTTTTCGTTTGAGACAGGGCCTCATTAAGTTGCTAAATTGTCCAGGCTGGGCTTAAACCTGTGGTCCTCTTGCCTCAGCCTTCCAGAATGGAAGGGACACGTGTGCACTGCCTTGCCTTGCTTGTTCCCAGGATCTTTGTGTCATATCTGGCCATTCGATAATTCTGAGCTCTATCTTTTTTCTCCCCATTGAAGCTGTTTCCCTTAGATCTAGGCCACACTGTTCTCTTTAGCCTTTATGCCTCAAAGTACAAACTGAGAAATGGTGCTGGAGGGAAAAGCTGCAGAGGATGTTCAAGTCACCTCAGTCTGTTTTCTTGTCTTACCTTCTGTAAATTAGAGTTGTCTTCAGTGATCTCTGATTCTTCCAGTGCTTTAAAAAATGGTCCAGCTTTTAATGTCACCCACCTTGCTGCCCGGCAGCACCTCTGGGGCTGAATACTGCCTTTCTGTCCCTCTCTGAACCTGACCCTTTATGTGGCCTCTTCCATGGTGACTGGATTTTATAGTCAGAGCCACAGGGTGCTCAGGCCTGGCCTGCAGATGGCTTGATAAGACCAACTCTGCTACCAAGAAAGCAAGAGAGCCTCGTGGGGGAAAAGGCTTAAACTTGGGAGCCTGGGAGACTGGGAAACAAATCTCGCTGCTTATGGGCTTTGGGATCTTAATCACAGAAAGCTTCCATTTTCTGCTCTGTGCCCTGAGAAAATCACGCACACCTGGCAACAGCATGAAAAGCATAAAACCTTGCCTTGTACCCAAAAGTGCCCAGGGTGGGGTACAGTTGCTGTCTTTGTGTCCCCAGGACTGACCTGGCCCCTGACAACATCAAGGACAAGTGTCCTTGCTCCCTGGTGCCTGTGACGCAGTGGCAGGGCCATCTTGGAGGTGGGGGGGAAGCAGGGCCAAGCTGTCACGCTGCCTTTGCATCTTGAAGGTGTGCATGGGTCTCTGGGAAATTGAACCCGACACAGTTGCATGCTGAAAACCCCAGAGTGGCTGCCAGGGGCCAGTCCTCTTTTCGATGGTTTTGGAAGGCAGGGGATGGTGGGGGATGGAGACTTTATTTCATGTGTTTTCCACAGTGCTCCTGCCAGAACTGTAATACACCTGGCAGTCACACAGAAGGCTCTGTGGCAGGCCCAGAAGGGCCAATCAGACCGTGCCCTGCATGGGGGAGGCAGCAGGCATGGCTGAGCTGAGATTCCATGGCTGGGGAGCTGATCGAAAGGTAGTTGACGAGGTTGAGGAATCCAATTTTGCCTGGATTATGTCCCTGCTTTGCTTTAGAATGGAAAGCTGCCTCTGTCGGTCAAATAGAGGATGAAAATGATTTTGGTCTGGATTTCATGCCACTTTTCCGTCTAGCCAGCAAGATTGTCTCTGAAACCACAGGCATGGCGTGTGTCCCAAATACTTGAGCACACAAAGCGGCACAACCCTGCCAGTGCAGGGTGCCAGGAGCAGAAATGATAGTTCCATCAGCTGAGCTGAAATGTCTAGCAGATACTTTCCACTTATTACCTCACTGAATTAATTAAGGAAGCTTGTGGTGCTGGAGAATGAACCCAGGGCTTCTGCGATGAGGCATGGTCTTGCTAAATCACTGAGTTGCACAGGCTGGGTTTGAACTTGGGATCATCTTGCCCTGGGTTTATTGTGTAGCACCACATCCTGCCTCACTGACTTTATTTGTCAAAGCACCATGAGTTGGGTGTAATGCCATTATGGAGAGGAGGCTACAGAGGGCATTGGAGAGGACTATTTGAGGCTCTCCTGGTTCTTGATCCTTTTCCTGCCACTAGCACTGCCTTGTATCACAGAAAGGATGATTTAGTTTGCACCCTTATTGTGCACTTCTGCCTGCTTCAACCAGGGTCTCCTGGGCTGTTCTGTTGCTGTCGCCCCCGTGGCAAGGAGAGCTCTTCTGCCTAAGGCAGAAGGAGAGGAAGAGTCATCAAAGACACAGGGCAGTTGGAAACTGCTTTCTTTCCCTTGTGGATAATAAATTTACAGAGATATTAATTTAGGGTTAAAGAGAGAATATTGGATCATAGAGAACTCCTGAAATGCACAGCTTGGTCTTATGAGCAGAAGAAGTTATGTCTCAAAATAAGTGAGTAATTAATAACCTCTTCTCCCAAACACCACCCAGGTCTGTCCACAGCCACCGCCACCCTCTCAGCCTGCTCAGCCTTGCACTGCTTGGCTGTGGGCATTCTCTCTCCATGCCCTAGGCAGTGCAGCCTTCCAATGCCAGTGGGTTGGCAGAATGCAGGGACCTGAGCCTGACTCTGTGGGCCCCGAGCCTGGGCCCCGAGCCTGGGCCCCATAACTGCTCCAGGTCCCGCTCCTGCTCCAACCCCATGGCACTATAGATGGATTTCAGAAGCCTCTCAACCCCTAAGAAGTCAGTGTGCAGATTTCTTAAAAAATTAGAAGTAGAAATTCCATTCCACCCAGCTATTCCCCTTCTAGGTGTCTTCCCAAAAGAGTTAAAGTCATCATATCACAGTGATCCATGCACACCCATGTTTATAGCAGCACAATTCATAACAGCTAAATCTTAGAAGCATCCTCTATGTCCATCAATAGATGAGTGGATAAAGAAAATGTGGTTTGGAGTACTACTCTGCCATAAAAGACAAACTTACATCATTTGTTGGAAAACGGATGCACTTTGAGACCATAACGTTAAGTGAAATAAATTAGACACACAAGCTTCAATATCGCTTGGTTTATCTTATATCAGAAAGCCAAAGTATAAGAAACAGATTGATCTTTTGCAAATGGGAAGGGGACAAGGGGCAGGAGGGAGAGAAGAGGATAAGAAGAGGAAGGGAAATAGAAAGAGCTAAGATGTGCTGTGTGCATGAAACAATCCCCTATGATGAAGGTCAACATTATGTATTACAAACATGAATTAATAAAAAATTGAAAGAGAGAGACACCCCCTTGTGTTCTCTGCTTGGTCCCTGGGCCTGTACCCTGTGTCTTCTGTCCCCGATCCATGGACACTGACCTGGGCCAGGCACTCGCCCTTTTTGGGGTGCAGGGACCTGTGGGCCACTTCACACCTGTCCCTCAGCAGTCCTGCCCCTCCCCAGGCTACCTGTGACCTGGAGAGAGAGTCACAAATGGTGACTTCCTCTCTTTGTTGGCAATGAGAGTTCCAGTCTCACCCCGGTCCTCACTGTCCTTCAGCAGTTTGTTCAGAATGTCAGCTCAGTTCTTCCAGTGGGCTTTTATGTCACCTGCCATAGCAAAAGTTGTGCCCTTCCCTCCTCTCGGGCTGGATAATTGGTTTTGCCATGACTTCTGCTCCCCAGGAATTCAGGTGATGTTATTATTTGCTTTTTGGGTATTGTTGTAAGGCTAGCATGATGCTGTCCAGCTTTCTACATTTTAGGCAGAAGTCAGAATCTGCTCTGGTATTTTTCATTGCTAAATAGCTCTTCCCATTCTCCAGCTGTTTCCTTTCTGAGCTCCCTGTCCTTGGGCTGTGGCCGCAGGGTCGTCCCCTGTCTGTGGACGTCAGTGCCAGCTTCTCCTCCTTAGGCTCCTTTTCCGGGCTGGTCTTCACCCCCGATTGTTCTGCTTGATCATTCTGGTCACTGGCTTCTTGTTAGAGCATTTCTCAGATGTCTCGTTTTGCTGGACATCTACTCAGGATGGAGAGTGACAGGCAGGCTGTCGCCGCTCCACACGCCTGGATGGAGTGGGGTGCTGTAGGCCTCCCTGGAGGGTGATCCGGCAGGGTTGACAGGGACCTCCCTGGGTAGCCTCTCTTCTGTCTTCTCTTGGGTCCTTCCATCCTCCAGCAAGGAGAGGAGGCCCGTTTGTTCCAGAGCATTCCACTGAGCTGTAAAACGACCTCATAGACGTCTTTCTGCAATCCTACTTCCCCTCCTGCCTGTTGGACTCTTTTCCCAAAGCTTGGGAAATGGCTCCTCACTTGAAATGCCTAAATGGACTTAAAATTTTAATTTAACTCTGCAATGTGTCTTGGTTCCTACTTTCCCACGAACTTTCTGGGAATGAGAATGTTAGACTTTCAATCTGAAGCCCAAAATCTTCCTTATGTGGCTCCTTCTAAACCTCAAGTTGGATAGGACCTCACACTCTCCCTGGGCTGCTGAGTTAGGAAGAGGATGCTGAGCGAAGCCAGGCCTTAGCATCCTGCCAGGTGATTGCCTGGCAGAGCATTGTTAGGCCTCTGAATCTGTGATTTATTCTTTTTTAATTTTAATATTTGGTAGCACTGGGGATTGAGTTCAGGCCCTTCACAGTGAGCTACATTCCCAGTAGGGGCTTTTAACTTTTTTATTCCGAGACAGGGTATTCCTTAAGTTGCTTCATTGCCCAGGCTGGGCTCCAACTTGCAATCCTGTGCCTCAGCCTCCCTGAGTGCTAGGATTACAGGAGTGCACTACAACAGCAGGGAATTAGACTTTCCTCTGGACACAGGGCTCCTCTGCACCCACAATAAGCAAACTGAAATGGCCAGAGGGACAAGGCAGCCAGAGCTGAGAACCTTGGGTATGGCCATGCCCTGGGGAGGAAGGAGATGTGAGTGTTGTGGGATGTGGCATCCGGTTGAGGTCTGTGACAATCATCATCTCCTGAATCCTACTGAGAGTGTGTGAGACCCAGAAATAGTGGTTTAAATGCTGGGATCGATGAGGCTCCTGAGACGGGAACTGCCATAAGGGTCGGGGGTTCCTCGAGTTGCAGCAGAGAAGAGATGTGTGAGCCACCTCGGCATAGCAGCCCTAGTTAGCACCAACTGCCCCCTTGGACTTTTGTCACCAGACAGGGTCCCAGAAGGTCCCCAGAGTGGAGATGCGAACCTAGACTCATCCTGTCCACCCACAGGGCACGGTGCAGGTGCCTTGACTTCCATCACAGAAAGAATTTTCAACATGGATCAGTAAGAGGCATAAGGGGACTTATTAGGAAAATTTTTATTTGTTTGTCTGGTTTTTGAGACAGGGTCTCACTGTGTAGTCCAGAATGGCCTCACATTCACTGTGTAGCCCAGGCTGGTCTCAAGTTCTCAGCGATCCTTCTGCCTCAGCCTCCCAGTTGTTGGGATTATAGGTGTGCACCACTATGCCTAGATTTAGGCAGAATTTTAAAAATACACACACAGAGAAGCAGAATGCAGCCTCTCAAAAGGGAGAGAAGTGATTGTGGCTTCGATCTGGGTGTATTTATTTACAGGGGCCAGGGTGGGAATCTGTAGAGCTTATGGGTCTATGGGAGGAGAAGATTCCATGACAGAGGAGAGCACACAGCTCTTCCTGCTTTCTTTGGGGGAAGGTGACACCCACTCCCTGGTGAGCCGCCTCATGTGACAGAGCTGCAGCCGGGCCCTAGGGAAAGCCCATTAGAGGAGAAAGGGTGGTCTGTTCCCAGGTGGAAAAGGCATTTGCAGGTAAAGGAAGGGACTGATCCAGGCTCATTGTGTTTTTAATGAACTTAGGAATTTTTGACTGGGTTTGTGTCCTGAGCCTATAATTTTTATTAAAAATATACTTTTAAAATTGTGATTTTTCTTGTCTTCTTTCTACCTGTCTTATTTTTCCTCTCTTGCCTCAGTTTCATGAACCTTTGGAGGACACCTGCAGACTGGGAATGGGCTGTGTGGAACAGTGTGGGCTGGGATGGATGAGTGCAGACTGGGATATGCCCCCACCCAGTGGCTTTCCTGGGGACGCCAGGCAGGTGTGGGCTGTCCTACACCTGATCATAAGCAGGTGACATGTGCCCTCCACAAGGTCACCTGCACTCGGGGTTTCTTCATCATGAGGTTTACAGACAAACCTGCTCTCAGGCTGCATGAAACGTGTAACCTGCAGCAATGATGTCAGAGCGAATAGAACCTGATTATGAAATATGGAATATGGGATTGACCAGGACACCTAGTGACAGTGAGAGCGACTTAACATTGCTTTGCAGCATTGAGGGGCTCCAGAGGGTGGGGCTGCACCCCTGGGCTGCCCTGGGAGTCGGGAAAGCAGGGTGACCATGGGCACTTTCTCTGCCTAAGCCTTGGGGAAGCTGGTGACCTCCAAGCCCCTCCCTCCAGCGCTAATCTTCTTCGCCAAGGTTTGCTTGTGTTTAGAAAGTATGGTGCAATTTCTCTGCCTGCACACAGAGCAGGCTCTTTTCGTTTCTCTCCATTAGAGTCTTCCCTCGAGCCTCTTAAAAACTCTCGCTGTGAGCCTCTTAGTATTCCAGCGGGGCTGTCCGCGGTAATGTGTGAGAGGGTATAGGTGCCACTCGTGTGCAAAGAGCTAGAAAAATGAGCAGACAGACCCATGCTCTCCATGTTCATTGTCAGCAGTGCCGGCAGGATAATAAATCAACCTGTCTCATGTCAAGGGTCAGTTCGTTTGATGTTTAAAGTGTTTGGGCCAATCTAATCAGGCCCAGCACAGCCGATTCGCCTGCAAGCCGCTGGTGCCACTCGGACGCTGAGATCGCCCTGAGCTGCTGTTCTCCGACCTGATGACTTGGGAAGAGGGAGAGGGGAGACAGTCTCCCTCGGGGACTGGAGACTCCTCCTGCCTGCCGGGGCTTCTGAGCTGGGGGGAGGCCTGTGTGGCAATCAGGGAGAGTTACCCACCATTACACGGGGTGGGGGGCCTGGCTTTATAGGATGCACTTTGCTGAAGCTCCTGGAGGACTTCAGAGCAGGGCTGGCCACATGATTTGCAGGCTCAGCACAAATAAAATTGTGGAGCCACTTGTTAAAAAAGTGGGCAGGGGCCGGGGATTTAGCTCAGTGGTGCCGGCACCTTCCTCAAAAGTGCAAGGTCCTCATCGCTTTTACTGGGTTCTTAATGAAGCTCTAAATAAAGAAAAATTAAGCTAGGTGTGGGCACAAGGCTGTAATCCCTGCACTCTGGGAGGCTGAGGCAGGAGGGCTGCACATTTGAGCCCAGCCTGGGTGACTTAGTGACTTGTTGAGACTCTCTAAAAATAAAATCTGAAAAACAGCTGGGAATGTAGCTCCCCACAAAGGCCCTGGGTTTAATCCTCAGTAGCAAAAAAAAGAAAAAATGATAAAAATTTTGAGTTATCACAATTTTACCTTTCACCTTTATACTGCAATGCTAATTTGAAACACAAATGTAGAATTTAACTCACATGCAGAATCACAGACTATACAATTCATGTTTCATGGTTTGTTCTGGTGGGTACCTCCAGCCAGCCAGAAAAGATGTCACCATGTCCCCAGAGGTTAGTCATGCTGAATAAGAAGCAGGGAACCAAGCCTTGGGTCCGAGGGGAAATTTTTTCTGGAATGAAAATATGGTCTCGGAAGCCCAATGTGTCAGCGCTGTCTCCCTCTTCCCACTGCAGGGATCCCTGGTGCCAGTGGGGACAGAGCTTGCAGGGTTGGCCCCTTGGGAGCCCCGCGCCCCTGCAGCCCTGGACAGCCTTCCCCGGACTCAGTGTTGGAGGCAAAGGAACCCTGGCCTTGTGCCTGCGTCCTCTGGCTCACACAGCCCTGCTCCTTCGGGCTGTGAGGGAAGTGCCTGGCTTCATGCCAACCCTTTGGTAAAACTCTGCCTAGCCCTGGCCTTTGAGGGTTCTGGGGGGCTCAGGCTGGGAGAAGGGGGCTGTGATTTCTACCCAGTTGAGTCAAAGGAGGCCATAGACGATGGTGCTGGAGGACGGGGTGAGTGTTCTGTTATTTTTGTGATGATTTCCAAGGTATCTGGGACTTCTGTGTGGCCATGGCATGGTGTTCTCCTGCACTGCGGCTGTGTGGTGCCAAATCCCATGCTCACCTGGGACCTGGTGGGTTGCAGGGAGGCATTGTGCATGCATCTGTGAGGGGAGTGGTGAGTGTCACGCTGAAGGATCATTGATGTACAGTGATGGGGAAGGGAGGGAGCAGCACACGGCCATGGGGCCCAGTCCCATACGCCCTGGCCCCAGGTGGTGCTGGGCACACGTGTGGCCCATAACAGGGAGACCTGAAGGACCTGCCTTATAATTCCTGCACGAATCACTCAGGAACCTGTTGTTCTTGTATGAGGAGGGACTTTTGGGTTTTTATTGTAGTTTGGGGAAAAATAAGTCAAACATCCAATAAGAAGTGAACATTGACTCCCTGTTTAGGAATTTCCTTCTCTCATTCTTTCCCTCAATGCATGTGGCCAGGGAGAAGGACGGATCCTGGGGGTCCTGGGACATGCTGAGCTTCTGTAGGTGGTAATGCCCATCAAGGTAGGTGCCTCAGGGCAGGAAAAGCTTTTACTTTTGACCGAGGCCAATGGCACAGGACAAGGAGATGTCACTGGCCCCATGAGCTTGGCCAGGTGGAGGCCCTCAGAGAGCAGGACAGACTCCACCCAAGGTCTTGGCCCTCGGAGCCGTGACAGCCGCCCTGGGGCTCTGTCATGGTGTTCACAGGAGACCTGTGTGCAAAGCCCTTCCCTGGCACTGAAGGCCTCCATGGACCTCCCTGGTTCTGACACGTCCACTCCTTTTCTAGGGCCTCAATTTCCCCCTTAGAGCTTTGCTTGGTAAGGGCTTGAGTTACCTTCAGCTCCAGGGGCACCGTCAGCAGGGCCGAGTCAAGGGATCTTTTCAAACTTCAAAAACTGATGTGAGCCTTGCTGTCACTCCCCGTGTGTACATAGCAGGGCCTCTGAGAAGCCCAGAGCATGATGCCCATGTCATTCGACAGCTATGAGCTGATGGGCACAGGGTGGCAGCTTTCTGTCACGGTAATGAAACCTCTGCAACAAACAGCTCAGAAAAACAAAAGGTTCATGGCCACAGTCTTCGAAGGTTCAGTCCAGGGTCAATGGCCCCATTGGCGTGGACCATTGGAAATGGGTGGCAAGACTTTCTAATGCATGTCAGGGAGCAAAGGAGAGAAGAAGGTGCCAGGGGCCCACAGTCCCCTTCAATGGCCCCCATTGAAAACCAAAGGTTTCCTATGAGGGCCACCTCCCAACAGAGCCAGCTGGGGACCAAGCCTTCCATGCATGGCCCATTGGGGGACTTTCATGAACGTCCATGGCAACCCTGGCTCTGGTTACGAGACACATAAAAGGTGACACACAAGTGACCCCTTTACAAAGAACACGGTGCACCAGATCTTATCATCAGGTGACAACTTGGCAGCAATTCCATTGGTAAGTGTTCTGATCTGAAGCAGGCTTGTTCAGTGGCCCAGAAATGGAGGACTTGAGTTGACATGGAATGGAGAGTCACCCAGGAAGACTAGTAATCAAAACCAAAAACCATATTCATTCTTGGCTGAAGAAAAATTATGACCTCAAGAGAGGTCAGCACAACCCTCCTGAGCTGAAAAACAAAGAGAAAACCCCCAGAAGAGAATGTCAGCACACTGTGGGACAATTACAAAAGGCACTCACTTGGCTCCATGGCTCTCCTCCTGCCCACCTGATCCCTCACATAGTTACCTGGCTTGATCAGAGAGGCTGTCTGCAGCACCTTGCTTTGCTCAGCAGAGCCTGACTGGGATGGGAGACTGGGCTGGGTGGGCAATTCTGCTGAGAAAGAGCTGCGGTTCTGGACTGGGGCAGGAGGAACCAAACCTTAAATATGTAGGAAGGAACCCACTGGATAGATGCTCTCTGCAAAGCTCTTGGCTCAACAAATAAATACAGATTGATCCTCTTGTAGGAGGCAGACATTGGACACATAACAGTGTCTATGACAGGTGCTTCTTCCCTTTATTGAGAACTACTATGTGCTTTCTTGTCTTACGGTCAGGGCTGTTAATAGGAAGTTTTGTACTAAGGGTAAATGTTAATTTTTTTTTTTTTTTTTAGGAACAAAAATTTTCACAGATTCCTCTTCTGGAATCCCTGGTTTTCCTTGGCTTGCCAGACACATGGTTATGCTTTGCTTTCCCAGCATGGTCCTGTCATTGTTCATGATAACCTCTGTTCTCCACAACCCATTTTGCTTAAGTCCTTTAAAATGATTAATTGATGATGACCTTTGAATTAAAAAACCATATTTCCTGATTCCAAGATGCATATTTTTCACCTGTGAATGTTTCTGAAAGTTGAATGCAGCTTATAATTGATGGATGCTTTTAGCAGGGTCTCTGTCTCTCTCTGTCTCTCTTTTTTTATGAAAAGCTGATAATAAATAGATGGTGCTTCTTATAATTGATGGCACCTGGGACCCAAGGTAATATGGTAATTCTCTTTCATGTTGTAGAATGGGCAGCCTCCACTGCAGCCTGATAGTCATCATAAATTCCACTGCCCTACAATTGTGGCCAAGGAAAGTTGAAACAAGAAACCTCACCCAACCTATGCTACTTGCTCAATTTATTCTTTTATTTGTTTGTTTTAGGTCACTTTCTGATTTCTATTCAAAAGTGATTTTCTCCTCAGGTGCAAGTCACAGTGCCAGAGGACAACATAGAGCTCACCACCCCATTGTTCCCATGGGAAGGAGTTCACTGTGCCAACTCGCACTTGATCAGGCTTTGACATGAGCTGTCTCACCTTGCAGGAGTTTGGGTTCTGCCTAAGGACTTTAGGGTCACAAATTTACCAGCAGAGGACTCTTAAGAAAGATGTCCACTCAGACAACTTAAAAGCAAACATTAAAAAATACGACAACATTTCACCCTGAAACAGAGAAAGAGTGGGTGCTTGTAGACAAAGGAAAGATGATTAGCCAAGTTTGTTATTTGCCATAGGAAAACAGTGCAGTGATTTTTTTTTATACATTTTGTACACCAGAAAAGTAGCAACAATAATTATTACAATTATATCAAACTTTATGTCTTATAAATAGCTTGGTACCAAAGACATCTTTTTAAATAACACCTTGTTTTTTCCAGTAAAATTTTGTATTTTGAAGATAACCAATATAAACATATTACAATAACATATTTAGAACTTAACCCTTTAATGATAACCAATACAAACATTTTATAATAACATATTTAAGCAATGTTAATTAGGGGTGTGTCTTCCCATGAGTCTATAAAAATTATTGGGGCTCCCATTAGTGAACAAAGACTAGAAGTAACTGTTGTCTGAGCAGCTGGTTCTTTATACATCAAGGGGAGTCCCAGCATACAGCCATCTCCCTAAACCTAAAAGTTTTTATTTAATTATCTTGGCAATTTCCTTTTTTTTCCCATTTAGTTTATTGTTACATTTTAGGTATACAATACAGTTACATTCATCAATGGGATCTTGCACCTTTACATGATGTATCTCGGTTCTTACATTTTTCCCGTTCCCCTGCCCTCCCTTCACCCCCTCCATTCTTCCCTATTTACGAAGACTTTGTTTTCCATGTTTTTCCTTAACAATTCCCTTTTTATATAACCTGTAAAAACCAGATTATAACAATTAACAATTTATTTGTAGCCAATAACAAATATATATATATACTTTTTGAGTTATAGAGTGTAGACAGCAATGTGCATTACAATCAAAATTAATCTTTGATGTCATTTTAAAATTTTATATATTAATTGGTACATTTTAGGTATACAATACATTTACATTTATCATTGGGTGTTTGTACCTGTACATGATGTATCTTAGTTCTTAATTTTTCCCCCATTACCTATGTGCCCTTCACCACCACCACCCTTCCTTATTTACATAGACTTTGTTTCCATTTTTTTTCCTTTCTCATAATTTTTCCTTTCCTTTCTTCCCTTTCCCCTTCCCCACCAGCCACCCCTACACCTTTGGACCTTTTCCTATTTCAAATTATCAATTATTCATTTTAATCATTTTCATCCTTATTTACACTTTCAGTTTCTCACACTAGAGATGCTATTTGGTATTTACACATGTGTGCCCTATTTATTTCACTTAAGAGTATGGCCTCAATATA
>NW_004624846.1:5488364-5656430 GCF_000247695.1 Heterocephalus glaber
CCCCAGAATTTCCTTTTTGTGGCATGGAAGCCTGCATTTATGCCTTGCTTAAATGTCTTCTCATTTTTGTTTTTGGTACTGTCCTTGGTTTAATTCCTGCATTGATATTTCAAAATTGCTTAATGTAGGTATCTTTGTTGCTTGTGTTTAAAACCCTTATGGAATGATTGCTTTTCAGAGGTGTCTTCCAGATATGGTGTGTGTTTAGGTTTTGAGGCTCTAATGACTCTGAGGCTATTTTATTTTCCTTATACCAGGAAGGAAAACTGATTAGAACAATCACAACATGTTAGGCCAAATGTTACAATCAGCAATACCATAGCATCAAGTGCAGCTTAGAAAATGACAATTTGTGGTAGTTATTAATCTATCACATTTAACTATGTGAAGTATAATCCCCTGTGCCTGTGTTGTGAGGGACCAGGTAGCAGAAGAGCCGTAAGGCGGGGGTGGGAGGGGAGATGGAATTGGGCCTCGCAGGCACCCGACCGGCTAAGTGGAGGACCAGATGAAGGCAGGGCTTGAAGCCGCTCCTGGGACCTCACTGTGCCCTGGATAGGACCTGGAACACAGCCGAGGAGCCTCAGGCTGCTTGTCCGACCCACAGAGAGAAGCTCCAGGTGAAGGCCAGTGCAGTAATTTTTAAAGGGGGCAAAGTAAGGTTTTTAGATTGTCCCCTCCTAAACCCACAGCTCTTTTCTCCGCATTGCAGATGAAAGCACTAGGAGAGAGCCCAGCAGGTTGGGGTTTTCCTGTTGGTATTAACGAGGTCTCCACACAGGATGGCCAACTTGTCCGTTTTGACTGTGTTGCTTGCAAGCTGGTCCAGGGCACATCCGGGCCATGCTGTGGGCATTTAATTCAGGGACTGAGGCTTTTTAAAAATAGATACCCAGGGACCCAGTGCAGAAATAGGTGAACATCAGCAGGAAGAACAGTGGCATGATTTCCTGTTATTTTGCCCCATTTTCTCTCAGATTACAGTACAATGATGGTGTTTTTTGAAAACTAAAAAGCAGGATTTATTATATTTTAAGAAAAAAAATGAAATGTCAAATCTGGCACAGTCAAAAGATGTTATCTCCAGGAATCCTGGAAGCTTGCACATGGCCATGTGCCCAAGTGGGCCCCCACCCTACCATCCCACCACCCCCAGGCTGATTCACAGGGAACTTGCCATGCCCAGCAGTATTTGGGGAGTCTTTTGCTTGAATGGCCCAGGATGACAAAGCTGACAATGCTTCCACTCAGTCTACTTTTCTTTCATTTTCTCTACCGAAATCCTCCTCTGGGAATTACTGCCCTTGTCTCTGCCCCATTCCCAGTTCACCACTGATGCAGCCGCCAGCAGATTAATTGCCTGGATGGCTTTGCCCCTGTGACTCTTTCACCAGGAAGTCCTCCATGGCCCCATAGTGTCCTTGGCTTAGGGACAGCCTTTCCAGGGGCCTCCAAACCTTCATCCCCCAAGTTCTCGAGGCGGGACTCATCTCTGTCTCCCTACCCTTACCCAGCACCTATAGTACATTGATGTTCATGCAAAGGAGAGTATTTTTACACTATTTTATGAGTTCCAAGCCCTTCTGTCTTGGCATGGAGTAAGAGCTCCATAAACACAGACCGATCTGAACAATCGAGCCCGGTATAGAGGTCGCTCTTTCTCTCCTTCTGTCCCCTGTCTGGGTCATGAAATCCCATCCAGCCCCATTTTAGATGTCTTTTAAATCTGCTTCTTATAATGATACCTCTAAAGGGTGATGCAGAAGATGGTTCTTAAAATTTCTCTGGGTTTCCTTGCAACTGCTTCAGGAGATCTAACACATAGGGTTACCTTAGCACCCAAGACAGAGTGCAGGGCTCAGGGTGTGGGCATCATTACAAAACAGGCCTCATAACCCCTACGACATGCAGCACTCTAGGCTCATAGGAGATGCTAGAACTAATCAAGGATGTCACCCAGTTTGGTACTCTGAATTGACAGTGAGGACACAGGGACCCTAAGAGAAGAAGTTATTTGCCCAAAGCCCTACAGCTCAGGTCTCTGGACTCCTCGTCTTGTGTTTGCTCTTCAGGAAATGAGTTCATATGCAGTGATGTTTGGTACTGACCGGTAAGGGATAATACCCTTAAGAATGCTGATCAGTATTATCATTATCACACAATCACAGAGTGAAACACTACTCAACTGTCTAGACATAAAATCTAGGTCCCAGAATATCAGGGAATTGTTCCACCTTTCAATTACCTATCAAGGTAATCTTGACAGATTTATCTTCATCTTAATATTATAGATACTAAAGTATTTGAAAGTGTGCCTTCTCTGCATGAAAAAGAAGGAACATTGTCTTTTTTTAAAAAATAAATCAGATTGTTGAGGAAATCTGAATGTGTCTGCATCTAGTGCTCATTCCAGAGAGTGGAGAAATTACAAACCACTCACCACCAGCACACATCTGGTCACTGGTGCTTGCTCTGGGCTGAGCTAGGTAGATCAAGTCTCACAATGAGTTGACCCAGGGTGGTCCCCAGGCAGGTGTGTGACTTGCTGTGACTTGCTGTGTGACAGCTTCCAAGTGGAGGAGGAGACAGTATAATGTTAGATGGAAATAAAAATTAACATTCACAGGCTAGCCTTGGAGCAAAAGAACAAGAGAAGCAGGAAAGAGTCTGAAGCCAGAAAGAAACTGTCCAGAGTAAGACCTGGTTCAAGGTGACCTACTTGTGACCCAGGTCAGAGCACAGCACACCCGTCCAGTTTAATGGCTGAGTGCACAGTGCGCAACAGTGCCTGTTTATACAATGGACTAAACAAAATCACTGTGTTCCTTATGGCTGTTTCCTCCTATTGATTTCTTCATTGTGGTAAGTAAAAAACACAATACAAAACAAAACAAAACAAGATATTGAAATAAAAATGTCCTTGACTTCACTTGTTATAGAAACAAAGAAAAGAGAGCACCTAAAGTTATAGATGTGTGAATGTGTGCAGTTGAAGCCTCAATCCAGGGAGCTGAGGAATGATTTGTGTTCAAGGTGTTAACCATTAGGGGACAGTGTCGCTCATCATCTGCTCATCTGGCTGGGGTGCTCATCCTTCTCCCTGACCTCGCTTATCTCTTTTTTTTTTTTGGTACCAGGGATCGAACTCAGGACCTTGCGCTTGTAGGGCAGGCACGGTGCCACTGAGCTAAATCCCCTGTATGCCCTTTTGACAGAGCACAGACCTCAGAAGCTGACACCTCATGCCCAGAGGCTGCGTCTCCTGCCATCATCCGGGCTGACACACACTAGATGAACCATGAGGATAGAGTCCTCTCGACCCTCTCCTGAGCCTTTGAGATCATCATTGTATCTGTTTGAATCTCTCAGCCTTTGCCTAATTGTCTTGGCAAGCCAGCACATAAAATCCATAAGTACATATCAACATCAACCCATCAGCTCTATGGTTTGCAAAGATCATCTCTCATCTGTAGAGGCCATTTCCCTTTGCTGATGTCTCCTTTGCTGTGTAGATGCTTTCTGGTTTAATGTCCTCCCACTTGTATATCTTTGCTCTTACTGTCTGAGCTTTCGGTATATCCAAAAGCACTCATCACTAAGGCCAGTGTCAAGGAGCATCCCCTCTTTGTTTCCTTCTGTGAGTGTTAAAGTCTCAGGTCTTATGTGTAAGTCTGTTATCTATTTTAAGCTAACTTTTGGGTGTAGTGTAAGATATATGCCCAGTTTCATCCTTTTGGATGAAGAGATCTCTTTTTCTCACCATATATAAGGAGATGATCCTTTCTCTGTTACGTATGTATTCTTGCTGGGATTGTCAGAAAATCACGTCTAAAGGGCTAGTTTATTTTAGGACTCTATTTCATTGATCTTTGTCTATTTTTATGCCAGTACCATACTGATTTGATTCCTACAGCTTTTCAACATAAATTAAAATCCAAGGTGTTATGGCTTGTGTCTAGATGTCCCTCCAAAGCCTCATGTGGTCATAGGTGGGGTTTTTTCAGAGGTAGTGGGATCTAGAGTGTGTGACACTGGAATTGATTCATGGTGCAATGCTAGGTTCAAGGGCATTAGGATTAAGGGTGTGAATGCTACCCGCTCTAAGTAGCCTGGATAAGATACAAGGGATAGAAAGAGCTATGGTTGTCCCTTGCTTGCTTTGCTACCTTTTGCCCATCGTGAACTCTTTCTCCTCTGTGATGTCCCTCTGCCATGACACCCTGCCTTGGAGCCAGCTGATTATGGACCGAAACCTCTACAAACTGTGAACTAAATAAACCTTTCATTCTTTAACTTTGGATGTTGGGTATGTTGAGAAAAATAACTAAGACACCGGAAAGCCATACAACTCAATAACTTTAAAAAACCAAGTAATCTGAATAACAAATGGGCAAAGGGCCTGAATAAACATTTTTTTCAAAGAAGGCATAGAAATGGCCATTAAGTATATATATGAAAATATGTTCAACATGCCTAATCATCAGGGCAATGCAAATCAAAATCTAAATGGTTCATAGTTGGTAGAATGATTATTAAGAAAAAGTCAAAGGACAACAATGTTGACTAGGATATAGAGAAAGAGAAATCCTTGCACACTATTGGAGGGAATATAAATTGGTACATCCATTATGGAAAACAGTATGAAGGTGCCTCAAAAAATAAAAAATAGAGCTACCATCTGATCCAGTTATCTCTCTGTTGGGTCTTTCTCCCTCATGAAGTGAAATAAGTATCTTAAAGAGATATCTGCCCTCCTGCGTTTATTGTATCATTCACAAGAGTCAAGGTACAGCTTCGGGGGCCAGGGATTTAGCTCAGTGGTGTCACTGCCTGCCTCACAAGTGCAAGGTCCTGAGTTCCATCCCCGGTGCCAAAAAAAAAAAAAAAAAAAGATACAGCTGCAGCCCAGATGCCCATCACTGAATGAATGTATGAAGAAATGATGGTCTTTTGTCATTTGAGACAACACAGATGAAACTGGAAGAGACATAAGCCAGACAGTTAAGAAAAATATTGTATGATCTTATTAATATGCAGAACTTAGAAAAAAGTTGACTGCATAGAAGTAGAGAGTACAATGGTAATTACTAGAGGCAGGAAAGGAGATAAGATGGGGGAGAAATTGGTGAAAATTTACAGGATGTGATTTAAGTCTAAGTGTCAAGATCTAATGTACAGCCTGAGGTCCACAGGTACTGATACTGTGTTATATAATGAGAATTTTCCAGGAGAGTAGATTTCAGGCACTCTTACCACACATATGATACCTATGAAAGGTGATGAATATGTAAATTTGTTTAACCATAGCAATCATCTCATTACATATATACATATATACCATGTATATTATATATACATATATTATATTATATATATACATATATACATATATATGAACATCTTGCACAAAAAATCAGGTCAACGTTTTTGTACAATAGAAATAAATTAGAGGACACTTGTCAAACACTTTCTCTGGATAAAGCAGGAAGCAGGTTCAACAAAACAAGACTGTTCAGTTTGGAACACAGTTCCTGTTCCCAAGAATCCAAAGTTCGTAGGAGAGTTGAAATTAGACATGTCCAAAGCTAATATAAAATCTGAATGCTGTTCAGTACTGGCTTATTATGAGATTAATTATTCAGCTCTGATGACAGAGTTCCTCTCTCATTACACTGTAATTGCTTATTTATTTGTGTCTGACCCCACCTGCCCTGCTGTGAGCTTCAAGAAGACAGAAACCATGTTTACTTTTACATTTTGACTTCCTAGCACCTACTCTCTGTTCCAAGTACTTGAGAGTTCAGAAAGCATTTCTTGAATGAGTGAATGAATGAATAAGTGAATGAATGAAGTCAGCAATTATTTCAGGGAAGGATGGTTGGAAAGCAGCAGATGGGTAGGATTTCAGGGGGATACACGTGGCACATATGTGTCAGTCCTGTGGCACTGAGGTGCTGTCTGTCACTGTGGCCCGGGGGAAAGCTGGTGGCTGCAGTGGACAGGACCCACTGTCCCATCATGGCATAGAGTGGTGGCAACCAGCAGCTGCCCACAAGTAGGGAGTTGGCAGCTTCAAACTTGTGGCGCATGTGCACTGTGGAGAGGATGCAGAGTGTAGGAAGCGTTTCCTCAGGGGTCCCTGGCCAGAGGAGGGAATCCTGCCTGCCCTCACTGCTGGCCCAGCAGCCAGCTCTGTCCCTGGCATGGCCACCCACAGCACAGAAATCCTTGTCCTCACGCTGTGAGCTTTTCTGCTATGATGCCTCCTTGTCATGCAGCTAGAATCAGAGCTTGATTAGTTCTTCATTCCCAATGCACTTTGTATATTTTTACCTCAAAACCCTCTAGCAGCTGCTTTAAACTCACCTCTTGGTGGCTCTGGAGCTGCAGTGTCCCTGTAGCTTAGTTCTCCTTAGTCTTGCTCGCTCCCCACTGACCTCCTGTAGCCTGCCCAGATGTCCCCCGAGTCCCCTTGCTACCACCTGCCCTCAGGTCTCCTGACTCAGCCCTGTACTCTTCTGGGAGAACCCTGGCCATTGTCCCCCTCCCTCCCTCCCTCCGCCAGCTGGGCTAGGCCCCCACATGCTGTGTCCAGAGGCCTCAGGCACATCCTGTTTATTATGCGCTGTTTTAGTAATTGTCTTTTCTCAGCATCTTGGTTACTAGCTAAGCTGTGCTGATACCCTAACTGAGGGGAAAAAAATCAGTGATCAAACACACACATTGGCTCTGTTGGTCCCTCTGTTTATGCCTCCTTTAGAGTCCTTAGTCATCTAAAGAATAACTTTCTAGTATAAAAATCAGGATACAATATCCCAATACATTATGAAGTGTTTACACACTTTAATTTACAGTAAAGACTTGATTATATAAATACATGTTAAAAAGATCACTTTCTGGTTGTGTTCTTTAAGAAAATTGATTGGCCATGATAAAGTGACCAAAAGATTATTAATTGTTATTATTTTCTCGATAATATAAATATTATCTTCTTGTAATAATAAATAATTATTATCTTCTTGACATGTGACATAAAATAGGGAAAAATGTTTGAAGTTTTGCACATTTGCTATTATTTTCTCCTCTCTCTGGAACAATGCTAAAGGAAGGCATCTCTCCCTGTGCCCATAAGTGTGTAGAGTTCTACACACCGATGTAGAAACACATGAACTCACTAGTATACAAACAGGTGCAGAAATGCAGGGACTCATCAGTGCCTGGAGCCTGAGCTCCTGCCACACCACAGAGACAGGAGTGACTGCGTGGGAAGCCCCAGCTCTCTGCAACACATGGCACGTGGGATGGCTTCTGGGATTAGACCACGGCAGCATCAGGAGCACTCTGTCCTTGTGACAGGCATGAGCACACAAACTCCAGCAGAGGACACCCTCCAGCATGCCCACCTAGCTGTGTCTAGACAAAGGGGAGGGAGCCTGCTTCTGCAGACGTGTGTCTGTTGGCCTCTGTGCGCTGATTAGATTGTGCATTCGTGCATACACTGTTCTGAAGAGCAGACACTATCTAGCTGCTTCCTGGAGGCCAATAAACATACATGGTGTCTGCTGCACCCCACCAGGTGAAGAGTGGTGCAAAGCTTGCCTGTGGAGCTCTCACAGTGATCCTGAACCTGGGGCTTTGGGGATGTCCCTCTCCTGCAGAGGTGGAGGGAGACCTCACCACAAATAATTCTCTAAGTGACTCCAGAGAAGCTGTTCAGGGGTCTCTGGCTTCAGGAATCCCCAGTATCATGACCTTGAAGCCTATCAGGCTGCCAAGGAGAGCTGGGACTTGCAGATTACCTATAAATGCCACCATTTCATTTTCCATGACCGCTCCTGAAAGTGGAGTTTGAAGATGTCATGGGGACGTCTGTATGGAGATGGGCAAGGAACACCATGTGTGCGCTTGGGATTTTATGGGAAGCCCTAGAGGCAGAGCTCTGCCTGGTGCAGGAGGGGACACAGACCTTCCCTTGAGCTGCTGATGGGTCACAGCAGCTCTCTGGAGTCTGTCAGCTCTCTCAGCAGAGGAGAGAGTTCAGGCAGCCCTGCCTCAGGGCGCGGTGGGAGAGGGC
Organism: Heterocephalus glaber; assembly: GCF_000247695.1. Next base: position 5,496,439 of record NW_004624846.1, read on the forward strand.
TGCATTTTTGGGGTGGGAGTGAGGACTTTGCTCTGGATCATGGCCAGTATGTGGCCCAGCACTCTCATAGCTGTCTCAAGTGGACAGTAGTTGCATCACGGGCACTGTTACCACAGACCAGTGCTGTGAGTCTGCGTGCCAGAGACAACCTGGCTAAGCAACACCATCAGGGGACGTGGACTTCATCCAAACCAGACTGTGAGTCTCAGCTCTGTCACTGCATAATCTGTGCTCATGGATGCTTTACTTAGCATTTGCCCCTTCTCTAAAATTGGGACAATATTTTCCCTCTCAGATTGTCATTGAAGTAGGTATAAATTCCATGGCTGGCACCTGGTAAGTGGTCCATGAATGACATCAGTGTGGTTCCACTAGAATTCACCTCTCCATGCATTCTTGGACCGCTCATTCAGCTCTTAGTGAGTTCCACACATGGGCTGAGCCGACATTCTTAACCTCAAAGTGCTTTCTCACATCAGCCTAAGAATCCCTTGCTATGAAATTTCAGGGCACAGATTTTCCACTTTTGCACCATTTCAAACCTTTACAAACTGGTGGTTCTTCAGTGCATAATGAGTTTCTTCCATCCAGTACTTCTGCAGACATTGGTTACAGCTGAGCAGAAAATGATTTTGTGTAACCCTTCTGACCCCTGCATGGGCCGAATGTGCCATGTACACTCCTGCTGGGCTAGCAAGAGCCTCTGTTTGTTCCTCTCTGTGTGGGAGGCCTCACTGGGCTTGTGCCTCCTCCTGGGCCAGCCCTAGCCATTGCCACAGAGAGCTGTGACCCCACAGTGGCTGCCCATGTGTCTTGCTCTGCTCTCTCCCTGCCCTGGGTTGTAGCATTTCACCCCTGAATCGCATGGGAGACCACTGATGGTGTCCTCCCTCAGCCTATCCTGAATCTTGTTGAGAGGATGCACTTCCTAACACAGTCACGATCATTTTGCACAACTGCCACAGCTGTGAGGCTGTGTCAGACTATTCCAAGCCGGAGGGGAAATAGCACCTCAGGGCCAGTGAAAGGAGAAGGCTGGGTGGGGAGGCAGGAGGCCAGTGTGGGATTCTTGTTTTCTGAGATTCACCCAGAAGGGTCACCAGCAGGGAGGAAGCCAAGCGTTCACACCAAGACAGGGTCCACCCAGGGCCGGGTGATGTACCTGCTGGAGGCCTGGAGGAAACGAGAGGCGTGGTGTGGGGAATGGACCACTGCAGCAGGCCAGAAGCTCTTTGCCTTGGAGGAAGGACTCCATGTCTTCATTCGCTCCAGCATCTCTAGGGTGTTTCCATGTTCTCTGCATGGATCTATGCCTTTCCTGGGTTCAGAGATTCTCTAAGCCCCCAGGGTCCTTGGCTCTCTTGGCAGCCTTACAAAAAGGACTTGGAAAGTCATTCTCCACCGTGGGCACCAGCTGGCTTCCCTTTCTCTTATCTCCTTCTGGATCTCTGCCCCATCCCTCTTTGCATTTGTTACCAGGGGAACACAGAGCTCCAGCTTGGGCAGGGCTACCACCCCTGGTCTTCTCTCCCATGGCTCTGGCCACCCCAGTCCTGCTAGCCACTTCTCATCCCTGCTTTGATTTCAGTGACCTGTTTAGACACCTTCCTGGCTTCCTGAACTCAGCTCCCAGTGTGAGTCTTGATTCTGCGTATTGGTTGAATAAATATTGAATGAGGGGAGCCCTCTGATCTTCCCACCACTGACAGCTCTTCGAGAGCTGCTTCTCTAACCTTGATCTTCTCAGAACCTCACCAGCCATATGAGGAGGGGCTTGTGATTTTTTTGCCTGAGAACTTGAGTTTTAAAGTGGGCAAAGTCACATTCTTTTCTGTGAGACGTGAGCAGACCTCTGCTCAGCTTCTGAGTGAACAAGAACACCCACACACCATTTTTAAAAGTCTTTGTCCTTCCTGTTAATATCTAGTGACTTGGTGTCTCCAACTAGCAGTGTGTGATGACTGTTTTTCCCTCCTGCATTCAGGAGTTGACCTTTGTCACCATAGAGACAGCGTCCTGATGAGCACTGCCCACGAAAGCTGTCTCACAAGCTTTACTATTTTTCTCTTTCAAGGCCCCTCTTTTCACAGTGACCTTCAAAACCCAACAAGGGGGAAATGCCCTGCAGAGGCAGCGGAAAGTCCCACTCTGCGGGGATGTCATTGCAGCTCCCCAGAGTGTCGTCACCAGACAGGTGTTTTCCTGCTTTCACCCTACTCCAGAGGATAAATTACCCTCTTCTACCCAGTCAGACTTAACAATAAATTTGAAGTCATCGCCTCAATAGTCTGTTCCTCTGTGAGCTGCAGCATGGAAATTGCAGCTATGCTTTATGAGGTGTGACCATGCTCAAAACACCTGTGCTCATCAGGAGCAGTGGAAGGCACCACCTCTTAGTTCTGCCTTCATAATCCACATCCATTTGGAAGCCATTTAAGGAGCCCACCCACCACTTCCCATGCCAATGATGGCAGAGTGCACTAGAAATGTTTTCATCTGGGCAGCATTACCCATTTTTTCCCTTCTATTCTTTAATTTCAGTGAATACATGTCCTCTATCTCAGGGGCCTTGTGAAGCACTGGATTGAATCAAGAGGTGAGAGTCCAGCCCTAGTCCCCTTCTGGACACTCTAAGTCAGCAGTACCCAACATTTTTGGCACCAGGGACTGGTTTCCTGGAAGACAGTTTTTCTATGGATTGGGGGCAGGTATAGTTTCTTTTTTTTTATTGGTATGTTTGTGAAGCATAATTGCATTCCCCAGCACTAGCATCACAGCCTCAGCTCTGCCTCAGAGTATCAGGCATTAGCTTCTCATAAGGATTTGGGCTCCTATAAAAATCTTAAAAAAAAAACTTTTATTAGTCCATGTTTGCAGTACACATGATTACATTCACTTTGGGATTTGGTGCATGCACATAACACATCTTGTTTGTTTTTTTGTTTTTGGTGCCAGGGATCGAACTCAGGACCTTGCGCTTGCAAGGCAGGTGCCGGAACCACTGAGCTACATCCCTGGCCCGTACATAACACATCTTACTTCTGTCATCCCTTCCTTTCTCTTCCTTCCATCTCTTGGTCTCCTTCCTATTTTCAAAAGAGTTAACTCTCTACTTCCTATTATCCAACTTTTACTTTGATTTTTAATTTATTTCTACTTTGGGTTTCTCATAGAAGAGAAACCATGTGATATTTAAGCTTGTGTGTCTGATTTATTTCATTTAGCATCATTGTCTCAAGGTGTATCTATTTTCTTACAAGTGATTGAAATTTATCCTCCTTTATGGCAGAAATCTGATACCACTTCTGGTCTGATAGGAAACAGAGCTCAGGGGGAATAGATGTGATGGGGAGCAGCTGGAAATACAGACAAAGCTGCACTCCCTCACCCCACTCACTTCCTCCTGTGTGGCCCAGGTCCTAACAGACCATGAACTTTTAGTGGTCTGTGGTCCAGGTGTTGCGCACCCGTGCTCTGAGTGGCTCTGTTTTGGTCATTTGCCTTCTCTGAGAATCACTTTGCTCATGAAGAATAAGCACTGGACCAAGGGTGTTCCCAGACCCTGTAGTCCTCTTGGGTGTTTCCTGATGACTCCTGCAAAGGCAGATCTGAAAGTGGACCATGGCAGCAGGGCAGATTCACCTGTTACCATCACATTAGTGGTGGCTGTTCTACTTGTGTTTAACAGCAGCATTCACCAGTGGCACTGCAGATTACTCAGATGTACTGAAGAAAAGCAGGAAACAAGAAAGAACCCAAAAATAAGACTAAAAAGTCTTCTGTTCTACAGAAATAGGGGTTTGGAGGACATAAACTCATGGTAATTACTCTATGGTCACAATAAGTGTTTGTGTGAGCTTTGGTTTGTTTATTATTGGAGGTTGTCATCCAGTCTGTTCTCTTTAACCTGTCCCGTCATCTATGAATCGGAGATACATCTATAGTTGTCCCTCGATATCTACAGGGGATGAATCTAGGAACTCCCAGGAAACAAAACCCTCATATGCTCAAGTCCTTTACATAAAGTAGTATAGTATTTCCATATAACTTGTATACATCCTTCTGTACACCTTAAATCATCCTGGAATACCTAACACAGTGTAAATGCTATGTATGTATTAGAGAACAACAAGAAAAAATTGTACATATTAGCTACAGATACAACTTTTTTTTTTCTGAATCTTTTCAGTGAAGAACCCATGGCTCACTATGTCCCATGCAGAGTGCTCTGTGTTTTCTCCTAAACTCTTTATAATGAAATATTTTGCCTTCACATTGATGTACCACATCATACATTATCTCCTATGGCCTTTATTTAATACATTTCCAATTGTTTTCTACTGTAAACAATGTTGTGATGGAAATTCTTGCAGATGGAATCCTTTCCTATTTTAATTTTTGTTAAATTGTAAAAAAAATGGCTGGATTGAAAAGGAAACTCATAGTTTAAAGACTTTGAATATTTACTGACAAATTTCTCTTCCCTTCCGTTAGTGTGATATACACTAATGGTTCCTTTACACCATTCCCAACTTAATTACTATTAAAATAATTTTGGTCCATTTTAGGATAAAAAAACATTATGCTTTGTTGATTTGAATAGCACTTCTTTAATTTTTATTTTTAATACTAGTAAAGACATTAGGCTCCGAATTTCTTCTGATTATGGCTTTTGTTGCATTCCATAAATTCTGATATGTAATTTTCTTGTGAATGTCTAAGTAGCTTGTAGTGGTAGTTTTGCTTGATTTCTTTAACTTAAGAGTTACTTTCCAAAATTGGATTTATTATTAGTTTTAGTTCTGTGTCATTGAGGTAGCCTGCATAACACATGTATTCATTACATATTGTGCTTTCTATGAAATCATAATGGTCCTTTTTATTCCATCTGTTATCTTACAGAGATAATCTAGTTTTTTAGGTGCTCAAAGTCTTTCAGCACACCACCCCACTCAGGTATTTGCCTGAGATCCTCACGTGGTGTCCAGTGTCCTGAGAGTCGGCTGTCACCTGCAACTCTCTCCCTGGTCTGCCCAGCCATCCTGGCTTCCCTGTCCCTGCTTTGTGACCTCCACTGTGGGAGCCCTGCAAAAGCTCTTTTCTTCTCCCTGAGATGTTTCCCCCAGCATCTCCACAGCTCCCTTTCTACCTGGGTGCCACCTGTCTGGCAACACCTGTCCAAGGCAGTGAGCTGACTTCCACCCTGCCTAGCTTAGCTACTTGTTTATGTTTAGCTCTGTTCACTTAAATGTTGGATGCATAAGGGCAGAGATGGTTCGGGTTCTCATTTCACATTTTATATTTTTGCTTACTAGGGGTTGAAACCAGGCCCTTGAGCTACAGCTCATCTCCAGCCTATTTTACATTTTGTTTCAGACGGAGTCTCATGGAGTCGCTGAGTTGGCCAGGCTGGGCTGTTCAGCCCTATAAAATCTGTGCGTCTTTAGCAGTGATAACAATGCCTGACCCACAAAGGTCTCTGTGAATGTGTGCAGTATTTGGAAAGGCACTTGAATTTCTCAGCAAAGTCTCCCCAGTTAAGGGTTATTTTCTTAATGCTACCTCCTCTCAAAGCCCCCCTGTGACCCAGCAGGAGGGTTGGAGGGCTCTGTAGGGTTTGGGGGCAGCCAGCATGCAGGACAGTTTGCTGGGGGTTGCTGGGCTGGCCCAGAGACTTCTAGTTAAATAACTTTGCAAGTTACTCCTTGAATCTCATTTTGTTTATGCACCAAATGGTGTGAGTGGCAGGTTAGCGAGGAGTGTGTAGAGAGAAGGTATGTGGACAGACGATGAATGTAAAGAGGTCCCAGGGACATTTTGGGGTCACCCATGGGGGTTGGAAAGATGTTTCTTAGAAATTAGAGTTCAATACAGAGCCTTTTCATGCGTCAGAAATCTATTCCAACATCTATTAGAAACTCCTGATTTGACAAGCTCACTCTGAAATTCCGTGGAGTCATTCTTAATTTCTCCCCAAACCAGTATGTAGCTTTCTCTATGGTGATGGAGAGCCAAGACCAGCCCCGAGCCCAGGGTGGGTGTCATCCAGGCTGAGCAGGAGGCGCAGAGGAGGGGGCTGCACCTGTTTTGGACCACATGGGCTCTGAACTGTTGCAAATGCTCTGATTAAATCATATTTTTCTTATCCGCAATCAGGGAACAGGAAGTGATTCGACACAGCACACTGCATCAGTTATGATCAGACCGGGAACATTCTCCCTGATAAGCATTTTCTGCCAACCTGGGCTGGTGGCAATCAGCAGCAGAGGGGACCCGTTCTGCTGGCCTGGCTTCATGCAGTCTGCATCCTTGGGGCTCCTTCCTGCTCACAGCACACCCTTAGTCTTAGGGGCATCCAAAAGCATCTCCTTGCTGAATTCCAACCCTTTGGCTCTTCCACTTGGAGTGAAAATCAAGCTTCAAAAGGGAAAATGAAAAGAAGTTGACTATTTGGCAGAGTAATGGCAACATACACCTGGTTTTAAAAATGAAAGTCTACCATTTGCATTGTGCTTTATTTTTGCTTTGTAAAAGGAATCCTGCAGATTGGTTTGTTGTGCATGAAGACAAAGACCCCTGAGATGGGTACTAACAGCAGGCAAAATATTGAAGAAGTAACTGGGGCATGAAATTATGGAGGAAAGAAGCCCTGGGTTTGAATCCCAGTGTCACCATGAACCTGTTCTCAGGATGGCTTTGACGATAGACTGGAACCCTGGATACATAATCCACTTTATGGACTGGAAATCACTTTCTTGTAAATAGATTGGTTAATATGCTCGTGACTTGTATTTGTTTTTTAAATGTCTTTTTATTTTTTACTTGACACATACTAATCGCACACATTTATGGAGAATGGTGAGACATTTCAACACATGTTTGCCCTTTGCAATGATAAGGTCAGGGTTGTTGGCATATTTATGACCTTAGATATTTCTCATTTCTTTGTGTTAAGAACATTTAAAATCCTCTCTACTAGCTGTTGTCAACTAATTGTTGTCAACCATTGTTATCCAACATTATGTTATTCTTTCTATTCAATTATACTCCTGTACCCATTAACCTTCCTCTTTCCAACCCTCCACTCAACATCCTTCCCATGCTCTGATAACCACTATTCTATTCCTTACTTCCTGAGATCAATGTTTTAGCTTCCACATGTAAGTGAGAACATGCAGTGTTTGTCTTTCTGTGCCATATTTATCTCACTTAACATTCTCGAGTTCTATGTCATTGCAAATGACAAAATTTCCCTCATTCTCATGTCTAAATAATATTCCATTGTGTGTCTATACCACAGTTTCTTTCTCCAGAATATGGACATCTGGGTTGACTCCATATCCCGAATATGATAAGCGGTGCTATAATAAAGATATGAGTAAAGATGTTTCTCTTATTTACTGGCTTCATTTTCTGTGGATATATACCCATAAGTAGAATTGCTGGATCATATGTCAGACGTTTGTATTTCTAGTATTTTAAGGAGCTTATTTTTATACTGTCTTCCATAATGGCTATGCTATTTACATTTCCACCAGCAGTGTAGAAGGGTCCCCCTTTTCCACATCCTCTCCAACATTTATTCTTTTTTGATAGGGGACTTATTACTGATTCAATCTCGTTACTTGTTATTGATCTACTCAGGTTTTTCTTTCTCTTCATGGCTCAATTTTGGTAGGGTGTATGTGTCCAGATTTTTATCCATTTCTTCTAGTTTTCTAATGTGTTGCCATATAAACAATTGCTCATAATAGTCTCTAATGATGCTTTATATCCCTGTAGTATCAGTTGCAATGTTTCCTTTTTCCTTTTTGATATATTTATGTGACTATTCAACATTTTTTCTTGATTAACTCAAAGGTTTATCAATTTTGTATATCTTTACAAAAAACCAACTCATTTTATTAATCTTTTGTTTCCTTATTTATTTCTACTCTAATCTTCATTGCTGTGTAATTTTCTTCTTGTATTGAAGGTGTGGAGCAGTGAGACCACCCACACAGGCTCTATTGGAGTAACAAAGCTGTTTATCTCACTCAGGTGTCAGCAAACTGAGTCTGAAAAGAGAGTCAGCTCTCAGCAAAGGGAGAGCAGAGGCTTTAAAGGGGAGGTTGTTGCCAGGGCTTGGTCTGGAGAGGAGTCGCTGTTTTGAGGAATTTAGGGTGTGGAGATAGTGTGGCCATGTTCCTCAGAATGGGTGGAAGTACAGACGTATGCAGACTTCCTGGAACTGAGGGATTGGAACATGGTGCTCTGCTGCCATGTGTGTGACATTCCTGTGTCTTTGTTGTTATAAAGAAAGAGAGAGTTGGGGAGGTGGGTGCTGTTTCTCATAGCTTCTTAATGCAGGACATGTGGGCAGCATGGGTACCTTAATCAGGAGAGAGTTCTTGGAGGATGAGTAAAGAGGGGTGATCAGAACCAACATTTGTCGCATTGACTGATTAGTGATAGCCTGAACTCAATTTTGTAGGAACTGTGAAAAAAGACCTGAAAAGAGGTGGCCCAAAAATGAGGAAGAGGAGAACAGAGACAAGAGGCCAGTTAATGGAAGGAGTCATGAAGCCCAGCCCCAAATATTGGTCCAAGAGTCAGGCAGGCATTGCCTAATTTCTGAAGGCTTTTCAGTTACCCTTTTTGCTGCATCTCGAACTATACCTGACTGGTTAGTATAAAAGCAACATTCTTCTCCTGGGGAGATACGGAGCCAGTAATTTCTGGCTAGGGAAAGATTAACTGGTTGAACAGGGAATGAGTTAACTGTAGGGTCCTGAAGAGAGTATTAGGGACTACTGTGAGAAGTTGTGGGGATGCAACTGTGGGGCATAACAAAAGGAACAGGAGCAGGCAGAGGATTTAGCTCAGTGGCAAGTGCCTGCCTGGCAACACAGGGTCCTGTGTTCAATGCCTGGTACCAAAAAAAGAAAAAAGAACAGAAAGAATAGGAGGGCTGGCCAGACAAAAGAGCACAGAGAGGAGGAGGAGAAGGGGAATCTACTTAGGGCAAGGGTGAGCATGGGCATGAGAAATGATTCCATCCTTCAGGCAAAAGACAGTTGATTTGAAGCTGTAACAAGATTATAAGTAAGATCCACAAATCCACAGGAGAGTAAATAGTAGAAACACAGAGTGCCTAGGATCCTCTAGAGCCCTGAAACCAAGAAAGATTAGGGAACTGGGTGAATCAGCAGGAGGGGTAGGGGCAAGGCATTAAAGTGTCTTCTGGAATTTGGAGCAGCCTGAGAGAAGTAGGTGAGATTACATGTGATTTCTGTGAGGAAGGGCCAGATGAGTTATCATCAGGATACAGCTTTACTTGGAAGCCATGTACCCACTGGGGAAAGTCTCATAGATGGACAGCTACTGGGGTACTGCAGATGACTAGGAAGGGTCTTGTAAATTCCATAACACCATAACAATTACTGAAAGTTCTGCATCCAAGATGGTCCAGGGGGCCTCTGAGGACTTTGGGCAGCTTCAGTCTTTGGTGGGCCAGCCAAGAAGGTCTGAGAAGGAGCCAGTTGGAAGTCCTTCAGGTCATGACCCAGAGGAAGCTGCCGGCATTAAGCAGTATGACTTCTAGTGAGTACCTCCAGAGGAAGGACGCAGCTTGGGAGGAATCCCAGGCTGCAGACATTTCTTAGCCTAGTGCCCATTCTACTGTCATTTGAAGCATGGCCCTGGAGGGGTGCTTCTGGTTAGAGATGACTTTGATCCCTTTGTGGTAAACCCAGTAGTTGACCTTGGAGGGGCTTCTTAGGGCAGAGGCCAGCATCTGCAGCTTAAAAATGCACTACATTCAAGCACTTTCATCTCTGTTGTTGAAGACTGTAAAGGCCAGACTAATTAGCTCCAGTTGTGGGGTTTGAGGGCCAGTCTCCAGTCTTTGTAATTCTTTATGAATGTCTGGGGCTAATTGGGTGATGAAATACCTCTTAAGAATAAGTTGCTCTTCTGGCATTTCTGGGTCTAGTGTTGTTAATCACATAAGGGCAGCAGCCAGGTGGTCCATAAACTGGGCCAGATTTTCATCTCTAGTCTGAGTAGTCTCCTTGAGTTTATCAAAATTAACCACTTTATGGACTACCTTGAGAAATCCTTCTATGAGGTAGAAAATCATGGGATCTTGATTGGCAATGTTCTAGGATCCTGCCTGATAGTTCCAAAGTGGGTCCTCTCAAAAGGTCAGGCTGAAGGTGCTTCCAGTCATCCCCATAGGACTGGGCCAGGGAGAATACTTGCTCCCATTCGTCTGGGGAAAGAATGGAATCAATGATGCCATTTAAATCAGTCTAGGTGAGGCTATATGATAGGGTAAGGTATTAGAACTCTTGGAAATATTGGGTGGGGTCTGATGAGGAGCCCAGATGCTGGCTGACCTGGGAGAGATCAGGGGAGAGAGAGAGAGGTTTTAGGCTTTTTAAGATACAGGCTAAGGGGGAGGAGAGGGGAATAGAGGGAGAGAGGTTTCCGTGGAGAGCAGAGAGAGGTAATGAGAGTGGCAACAAGGGTCCACAGAGGCTGTCTCCAGTTGGGTCTCAGGGCTATAACATAACATGGGTGGGTGACCAAGGCAGGTGTCCCTGTGGTTGGCCAGAAACCAAAGGAAGACTGTCTTCCCAGAGAATTTCCATGACTACAGCTGGATTTAAGACACCCAGAAAGCAGAATGAGCCCCTCTGTCTTGGTGGGTGAGGGGATAGAAGGAAAAGTGTTACCTGATCTGAGGCAGCTAGTGAGTACTGTCTGGAGTTCAGTCTAAGGAGTTAATGTGATAGGGTTGCCTCATCAGGATAAAAAACTCGGGATGGGGCTTGAAAGCACTCCAGGGAGGATCACCCTATCCTGGGTTTCAGCACCAGATGCAAAGGGCAGAGAGACCACCTAGGTAGGCTTTGTGTGAACAATGAGGGTGCTTATTTCACTCCAGTGTGAATGGGCTCAGTCCTAAAAGAGAGTCAGCCCTCAGCAAGGGGAGAACAAAGGCTTTAAAGGGGAAGTGCTCACTGGAGGTTAGTCCAGGAAGGAGTTGCTGTCTTGTGGAATTTGTGGGGTGGAGATAGTGTGGCCATGCTCCTCAGAACTGGCAGTGGTGCAGAAGTACTGAGACTTCCTGCAACCGAGGGTGGTGTAGCTATACTTGGACTTCCTGGAACTGAAAGTTTGGGATATGGTGCTCTGCAATGTCCTCATCTTCCAGACATGACACTTCTACTAAGTTTGTGTTTAGTTTGTTCTTTTGTCAATTTTGATTTGGTTAGTTCTTTGAGTTGCATTGTTGTTTATTTGACATCTTTCTTTGTTCTTGATGCAAGCACTTATTGCTATAAACTTTCCTCTTGGTACTTTTGCTGTATCCCACAGATTTTGGAATGCTGTGCGATCATTTTCAGCTATTTCAAGAAATTTCTTAATTTCATTTTTTATTTTTTTCATTGACTATTAATCATTCAAGAGAAGTTTGCTTTATGCTCATGCATGTACTGTATTTAATTTCTAAAGTTTTTCTTGTTGATTTTTAGTTTCATTGTATTGTGATGAAAGAAGATGTATACTATGGTTTTAAAATGTTTTGAGTTTGTTGAGACATATTTGGTGGCTTAACATATGGTCTGTCCAAGAGAATGCCCCAAGTCCTGATAAGAAGGATATGTATTCTGCAGCTGTTGGATACAATGTGTGTTTGTTTGGTCCACTTGCTCTGTTTTGTAGCTTAAATACTGTGTTTCCTTGTTTATTTTATTTTTTTGTCTGGATGATCTGTCCTTTGATAAAAGCAGACTGTTGAAGTCCTCAATTAATAACTCTCCTTTTAGATTTAATAATGTTTTTGGTGTGTATAATTGTGTGTGCTAGTATGGATGCATATGTATTTATTATTGTTATTTCTTCATACTGAATCAATTCCTTTGTCATTATACAATGAATTTCTTCATCTCTTTTTACAGTTTTGACTTAAAGCCTATTTTATCTCATAAGTGTAGTTACTCCTGGTCATTTTTGATTTCCATTTGCTTAGTGTTATCTTTTTCCATCCCTTCATTTTCAGGTAATGTGTATCTTTACTGGTAAAGTGTGTCTTATAGGCAGCATACAATTAGGTGTTGCTTTTTTAAAAAATCTATTCAGCAAGTCAATATCTTTTAATCAGAGAATTTAATGTATTTATATTCAAGATTATTATTGGTAAATAGACATTCTCGTTAATTTAATATTTTTCATTTTGTATATGTTTTGTTTCTTTCTTCCTCTTTTGTTCATCTTTGTGGATTGGTGGTTTTATGTACTAATAATTTTTGGTTCTCTCCTTTTTGTGTATCATATCTACTAGTGTACTTTATAGTTTTACATATTTTTATGATGCTAGTTATCATTCTCTTATCACTAGTGTAGGGCTCTCTGAAGGATTTCTTGTAGGAGTGGTAAAGTGGTAGTTAATTTGCTCAATTTTTGCTTGTCTTTAAAAGACTTTAGTTCTCCTTCATTGCTGAAGGATAGCTGTGCTGAGTATAGTATTCTGGGTTGGTAATTTTTTTTTCTTTTATGAATTTGAATGTATCATGCCTTTCTGGTCTGACCTGCAAAGTTTCTGCTGTTAGTCTGAGAAGGATGTTAGTGTAACAAAGATGTTAAGGATGTTCTGCTGTTAGTCTAACAAGGATGCTCTCACATGTGATTTGATACTTTTCTCTTGCTGTTTTAGAATTATCTTTTTGTTTTGCAATTTTGGCAGTTTGACTATAACATGCCTCAGAAAGGACCTGTTTTGATTGTAAATCTATTAGGGCCCTTTGAGCTTTCTGGATCATTTTTCCATATGTTTCACAAGATTGAAAAGTTTTTCAGCAACTATTCTATTGAATAGGTTTTTTATGCCTTTCCCTTCCTCTTCTATTTTTGGAACTCCAATGAGATATGTATTGGTTCATTTAATAGTTTCCTGTAGGTTGTGCAGGCTTTTTTTTTTCCTCTCAAACTTTCTATCTCCTCTCTACCTTCCTTCCTTCTTCTTTCTTTCCTTCTTTCCTTTTTGATTTAGTTATTTCAAAAGATTCACTTTCAACCTGGGAAAATTTATCCTCTCCTTGATCTATTCTGCCTTTGAGGCTCTCAGCCATACTTTTATTTCATTTATTTTGTTCTTTTGCTCCAAGATTTCTGTTTGATTCCTTCTTATATCTTTATCTGCTGAATTTCTGATTCAAATCATGAATTACCTCCTAATATTATTGAACTGTCTGTATTCTCCTTTTAAAAAATTATTGGTATACTTTTGATATACATAATGATCACATTTATTATAGGGAGTTTGTACCTGTACATAATATATCTTGATTGTTCTTTTCCCCCCATTCCTCATTCCTCTCCACTCCCTTCTACCCTTCTTCCCCTCATTTGCAAAAGCTTTGTTTCCAGTTTTTTTCTGTCTATTCTCTTTTCTCCCTTTTCCTTTCCTTCCCTTCCCTCTCCCCCTTCCCTCATTCTTCTTCCCATTTGAACATTTTCTTCCTACTTCCCAATATCTATCACCCATTTTGGTCCTTATTTTCACTTTGGGTTTCTCACACAAAAACAATGTGATATATAAACATGTGTGTCCAATTTATTTTACTTAAACATATGATCTCAAAGTGCATCTATCTGTGTTCTCTTATACTTCTTGGAGATTTTTTCTTAAAATCATTATTTTGAATTCTTTTTAGGCAGTTAACTGATTTATTTTTCTTTTCTTTTTTTTTAAGTACTGGAGATTGAACTCAGGACCTTCATAACAAGCTACATCTGCAACACTTTTAAAAATGTTTTGAGACAGGGTCTCACTAAGTACTTAGCTGAACTCAAACTTGCAACCTTCCTGTCTCAGCCTCTCAGTACAATTTCTTTTTCTTTGGGATCTGTTGGTAGATAGCTTTGGGTCATAACGTTTTCTTGTTTTTTTCATGCTTTTTATGACTCCAAAATGACATTTGTGCATCTGGCAGGTCAGATGTCTGCACTACTTTTATGGGGTGGGTGCAGGTGTAAACAATTTTCTCTCAGTGATGTGTGTGAGGATGTTGGTAGAGTGGGCTGAGTTGGCTTTGGAGCCAAGTGGAGACCATGTGATTTATGCAGCTGTGATTCGTGTCAGTGATGTCTGTGAGTAGCTAAGTGGCCTAGGGTGCAGGGCCATTCAGCTTGCATCACTAGATGGGATCAGTTCTCCTGGGCAGGACAGGTTCACAGCTGCCACTGGGTGGCTGTGCCTGGCTCTGTGCTCACCAGTTTCCATAGGTCATGTGAAAGAAGGGCTGCTCTGGCAGGAGTGTTCAGGTAAGGCTGTGCTGATGTCCCTGAGCTTCACAGGGCTGTGTGGGGTGGGGCCACATGGCATGAGGCAGCATATGCAGCTGCAGGGACTTCTGAAGCCTGCCTTGGTGTCTGTATGAGGCCTCTGGCAGGCGACCTGCTCTTAGTGGGCTGCTCAGTTGATGCTGAGGGCCATGGCCAGGTGGCAGCATTTCTCAGCTGATTAACAGGGCTGGAGCAACCCTTGGCTACTTCACAGCACCCTGGCTGAGCAGCATTTCCAAATGATGCTATGTATCTGGAGCCTGGGTGGGGCGCAGCATGGGTGGGGACCTTTCTCTGGGCACAGTCGTGTGGTAAACCTGGAAGCTGCTACCCTGGGCTTGGGACCCAGGTGGGCTGCAGGCTTTTGCAGCAGCACAGGTTGTGTACACCTTTGAATCACCCCCAAACCATGCCTCTAACCCTGTTTGTGGAGATAGTGTCCTCTTCAAAATCTTGCCCTGGTGCTGAAAAGACTGAAGACCACAGAGATAGCACAAATGTCAGAGTGTGGAGCAAGAACAAAGACTGCAGGAATCAGTGAAGTCTCTTGTGGCTCAGGGGATGGGATGGTGGGTGCTGTGTGCATCCCTAACACTCCCCTTCTTTACAAGGTGTCCCTTTCTCTGTACACAGTGACATTGCTGCCTCATCCCCATGCTGAACTGCTTCAATCTCTGCAGTGAAGTGGCTGCTGCTTTTCCCTCTGTTTTGATCTTTGTTGTGGAGATGAGTGCACCAGGCCCCTCAGATCAGCCATCCTGCTGATCTCACCTCCAGTTATCAGCTGCAATGGTTTTGATGGGTTTTTTTGAAACCCCGCTCGGCAATTATTCTTTGTAATTAAAAAACACTTGGTTTTCTCCCTTCCCACAGGGGACCACTGGGGAAGGTACCTTTGCAATGCAAACCTACCCTTTTCTTTTAGATCTATGCAGCAAAAAAAGAAAAATGTCATGGTTCAAGTGCCTGTTGTCAATAGGAGAGTAGGCTGTTGAAAAAAATGAAAGAGAGGTACCTTTATGACTTGCACACTTGATTCCGAAGACTAAATGATGCAATTATCCGTTTACCTCTCTGGAACATGATTATCGCATTTCAAGCGAGCAAGTCAAAACATGTCCTATCAATTATAGGAGACACAGGACCCCGCACCATCCAGACTTTGGACTGGCTCGTTTGTCTATGCCAAGAGCCTGTTTCATGTCATTTTTCCCTTTACCTGAATTTTCATTTGCAAAATTTATTCCTGCAATGGCTGACCTATACAAAGTATAAAATTGGCACAAGCATCCCTGAAAGCACTTTTCTGAGTGTTTCTTTTCACCTTTTACATATAAAGCTTCTTTCAATAAAGATCTCTTCTATCCCCTTGGTTTCCAGGAGAATAGGAAATGGAAGGTACCTTTCTAGAACCTGGAGTTAAGGTTAAAGAAAATCAGAAAGTGAAATCTGCTTATTTTTTGTTCTCTTATGATTAAAGAAATGTATCCTCTCTAAAAGCTATCCATAAAGTCATGCAATATTTTGATTTTCTTCATAAAAATAGAACAAATTTCATAATTTGCAGCAGTACAACTGGCTCATGCATTGCCCCAAGGCATCAAATGCTACCTCCATCTTGCAGTCAACTGGTCTTTGGGGATGGAGCTAATGACCCTTGTCACAGCTCTTCCTAACTCAGTTTTGTGCTAATTTCATCTTCTCATACCTCCATAATACAGACTCCTAAAGCTGAGAGGACAAAAGGTAGTCAAGAAAGCTCTCAGAGGGCCTCTGTGGCTGCAAGAAGATATCTACTCTACACCAAAGACCGAAACGGTGACAGTGGGGGATTATAGTTAAGTGGCTTCCATTTGACACTACCTAGAAGGATGTGAGTGGTTTGTGACAGCACAGCCCAGCTCCTGTGTTGCTGTGGCTCTCCAGAAGGTGGCAGGGGAGAAGTCTGGCACCCCAGCTGCACCAAGGCAGGTGTAAGAATGGCCTTCTACTTTGTGGGAGTCTAGATGCAGAAGCACCAGACTGTAAGGATCTGGGACGACAGTCTTGAAATGCAAGGCTCACAATTGACACAGAGAGAAGTTTCCCAGCAGAGTCCACAGGAAGTGTCCACATGTCACAGAGATAAAGCTGGATGGGGAGGATTCTGCCCTCACAGTAAAGCAGGCTTGTGTTTGAAAGTCTCTACTTCCTAACTCTGCTACCTGAAGCAAGTTGGCAAAGCTCGTGAGGAACCTACTGGGCTTCAGTGTTTTTTTCTTCCTTAAATTCTTTTATTAGTACATTTTAGATAAACAATACATTTACATTTATCATTGGGTGCTTGTACCTGTACATGATGTATCTTGGTTCTTATTTATTCGCCATTACCTGTGCACCCTTCACCCCTCCACTCTTCCCATGGGCTTCAGTTTTATCCACTGTCAAAGGGGAATTTAGCAGCTGTGTGGCAGGACAGCTGTGCAGATAAAAACAAGACCATGCTCAAAAGCATCTTACTTGGTGGCTGGAGGAAAAAAGCATTAGGTGATCAGAAGGTGTTTCATGCACAGTGCTCTACTCATGCTACTTTTAAAATATATTTTCATTGTTTTTGCAAACTTTTTCAAAATAGCTGGGAAATTGAGACCCCTGGAAAGAATGTCCTTATGACAAATTACCTAAATGAATGTAGGTAATTTATACCAATGGAAGTGCTTTAGAAAAATGTTCATGTAAACTACTTCCTGGGCACTATGGGTTGAATTGTGTTCCCCAAAAGATAAGTCAAAGTTCTAATTCCCCAGAAGTTCATAGTGTGACTTTATTTAGTGTCATGGTTTATATCTAGATATCCCTCCAAAGCCTCATGCACTTATAGGTGGGGCTTTGGAGAGGTGATTGGATAATGGGGTGTGATACTCATCAGTAGGTTAGTCTACTAATGAGCTTATAGCTAAATGTGAGCTTGGGAGGTGGAGCCTGGTTAGAGGAGTGGGTTACTGGGGGTGTAGTCTGGAAGGGTCCCTCCTCCTCCCTTGATCTCTCTGTTTCCTGTTACCATACCATGAGCTGTTCTCCTTGCCATCCCCTCTGCCATACTGCCCTGCCTTGGAGCCAGCTGACTATGGACTGGAACCTCTACAACTGTGAGCCAAAATAAACCCTTCTTCCTTCAATTTGGAGGTGCTGGGTATTGTGTCTCAGAGATGAGAAGTAACTAAGATATTTGGAAATGGAGGCTTTGCAGGTCGAGTTTGTTAGCTGAAGTCACTGGGGTGGGTCTTGATCCAGTATAACTGGTATCCTTATAAAAGGGGGCAATTTGTTTGGGCACAGATCCTCAGAAGAGGATGTGGAGACACAGAGGGGACAGCACCATGTGATAATGGAGGCAGGGGTAGGAGTGACACCGCTCCAAGCCAGGGAGCACCCAGAATTCCCATTTGTTCTCAAGCAAGGAGATGGTGGGATGTCCCCTGCTCTCATAGTTCTTAGAGGGAACCAACCCTGCTGACACCTTCATCTTAGATGTCTGCCTTCTACAACAGTGAAGCTGGAAATTTTTTTAAAGTCACCATGGGGCCCCTGACTTCATCTCCTCACTCTAACATCTTTTGCTTGGAAAGAATACAATGCACCGGAAACCTGCCTCTGCGTGTTAGAGAAAGGTGACCCATGATGGTGGCTGGCAGGGGAGGTGAAGACAAATGCGCCGACTTCAAGTTCCTCCTGGGAACCAGCCTTGCCCGGGGACAGCGTGGTGACATGATGGTGGCCACAGGAAGTACTCCCTGGGCTGGAGCTGTGGGGTGGGAAACCGGTGTTGGGGTTTCATGTCCTCATCCCCCATTGCCTGGCCCAGCACACCAGGTCTGATGGTGCCCAGTTGATGGCCATCGGAGTGAGGAGCCTGGATGCCAGGGCACAGGGCCCCAGCTGAGGCTGCTTCCAGGTGAACAGCAGATCTGCACAGGCTGAACTCCACCAATGGCTCCAGAGAGGCTGGGAAATCTGCCGGGAAATCAGCTCTGCAGAGACCTGGCCACCCAGCCAGGCTTCCAGCTCCAGCAGACACAGCTGCTGGCTTGCTGCTCTCTCTGTCCCTTCTGGGTGGAGGACACAGAGCCTGGGCCAGTCTGGCCGCTGGGATGAGAGACAGTGCCCGCCCATGGCGGTGAGGGCTGGGTGGTGCTCCGGGTGTCACTTCAGGTCCCACTCCAGGGAAGCAGTAGTTCACAAGGGGTGGGTGCAAATCACATTGCTCCCACTCTGCCCTGGAGGCACAGG
Source organism: Heterocephalus glaber (assembly GCF_000247695.1). Next base: position 5,515,042 of record NW_004624846.1, read on the forward strand.
GAGTGGTCCAGCCACCAGGCAGCTCTGAGAGGCTCCAGCAGAGGGGGGAGCTGGGGCCAGGCCTCTGGGACTTCAGCTGAGGGACACAGGGAGCCTTCATGCTGTGCCCGATACCAGAGCAAGTCACACACTTTTGGACTTGTTTCTTTTCTTTTTTTCTTTCTTTTGATTTTTGAGACAAAGTCTCACCACATAGTTCAGGGTGGCCTCAAACTCACTACATAGCCCAGGCTGACGTTGAAGTCCTGGTGATCATCCTGCCTCAGCCTCCCAAGTGCTGGGATTACAGGTGTGCACCACCACGCTTGGCTGGGCTAGTGTCTATCTGTTAGTAGAAGGTTTTCATGAAGAGCACAAGAAAATGATGTGTGTGAAAGAGGCACTTTGACAGATCTAAGGTATAGGTGGGTTTAAGGGTCCTTAGCCTTGGGCTCCTTTGAATCCCTTCTGCTTGCTGCCAATCCTGAGCTGGTGACCTTGAGTAGCTCCAGCGGGCGGGTGGGTAAGGCTGCACCTAAATCATCCAGAAGAGCAGCTCTGCTGGCTTCAAGGTCTGCGTACATAATCAGCTCCCTGTTCCCCTTCCTCTCTGGCGGGGCCGGTGCTTCAACCCTTGCAGGAGTGGGAAGGTGCCGCCTGGCTGAGGGCTCACCTGCCTGGCACCGCAGGGTGCTCCTGGCACCCCTCCTCGCTGACTGCAGCACAGCTGGCTGCTTCCTGCCATGCTGCTCCTCACTGGGGGCTGCTGGCAGCTTTGAGGCTGGCGCTTTCTTGTTCTGCAGTTTTAATTTTTCCTGACTCCCTTGTTTCCCTATCAAGAAACCTGTTTTCCTGCATGGGGCTGGTAAAATGAGAACTCTGGAGTGCTTCCCACCCCCAGGAATGCTATGGACCTGGCCTGGTGCCCAGCTTAGATGCCTTGGGCAGTTTTGGGCAACTGTTGCTAAGGGGCCCTCTCCCCTCAAATTGTTTCATTAATTCTGAAAACCTGGGTAAGGGCCCCTTCAAGGCAGCGCTTGTGCAAATATATTCAAATGATCACCCCCATGATTTAACACGCAGAGGGTCAGCCCTCCTAGCGTAGGTCCCGTTTTGAAGGTGCCTGTCTGAGTGACTTCATTAGGCCGTGGTGTTAAAGGGAGTGCACACCCATGCATAACTTATACAAATGCATGCAAATGAAGTGCAGGGAGGACCCACAGCGAAATTCCTTGGAGGTTCCCTGAATTCCACCAGGGTGTGGATCAGCTGTGATTGTCACAAAGAACCTTAGCACACTGCAGGAATGCAGTGTTACAAGGATAAAGTGGGGGCAGGGGCAACAGCGGTGCCCAGAAAGCGCCTCCAGTTCTGGGGAGCAGGTCTGGCCCCGAGCTGGGCAGGCTGTTCCTGGGTTTGCAGCAGTCTGCCTGGTGCTCAGAATACAAATCAGCTCTCAACTTTTGAACCCCTTTGGGTAGGAAAAGAAAAAAAAATGGCAAAAAGAAGCCAATTCCACACCATGGAAGGATAGGTGTATTGTCTTTGCAGGAAGGGGGCTGGGAGGGGAGTGAGGCAAAGCCACCAGGCTGTGTCCAGATGTGCAGTCCTGGGGTTGCTCGAGGGTGGTGGCCCATGGGGGTCACACTTCTCTGGCTGATACTCAGGTCTCATGCTGGACCAACAAGGACAGGCGCCTCCCACGCGACCCCTCTGTGAAGGAAGGAACACGGCTTCCTGGGAATCTTCCATCTTCAGTCACCAGCATGGCAAACAGCTGCAGGTAGTGCACATATTCAGGACCCACGTCTGGGGACCCAAGTTCTCCTTTACCGGCCAGCCCCTCCCAGGATGTGCGGGACTCTGCACATTTCTGATCCGGATGGTGATGGATGGGGTGCATGGGTGTGAGCCTTGTGGGACCTGACTCTGCCCACGGTCCTTTCTGCCACCCAAGAAACCCATGCCCATGGGGAAGACTCTCCTCATCAGGGCCGCATTGGCTCACAGGGACAGCAAAGGCTTGAGGAGGGAGGAGATGCCGGCCAAACCCAGGACCCTGTTTTGCGGGCCACATGCCCACTGTTCCTTCATCAGGGCCCCGGGCCCCTCAGCTGACTCATGGTCAGCACGGGAGAGGAGGATATTGTCTCACCAGTGGAGCCTGGGGTCCTCTCTCTGTCTTGAGTGCTGCCTTCCTGCCCTGGCCATCCTGTACCGTGTGCTGCTCTTTGAGTGGTGTCTCTGGATGTGCCTGTCACCCTCCTAGACATGGCCTTTGCCAGCTATTAGCTGCATCCAGAACCCCATGCAGCCTGGGCTTCTGCCTTTGTTGCACATGTCCTGCTGCTGGGAGCTTTCTGTCCCCTGCACAGCTACCCTGTGTCCTCCAAGACTTGGGAATTCCTCCAGGAAACCTGCTCCCAGCCTCTCTTTCCTTCTACTCACCTTTAGGGCCACCACTCTTTTCTGGAGCTGCCCGCCATTGGCTATGCCCAGGACAGAGATTGTTCTTATTCCAGTTTATATTCCAGTGTAGCTCAGCAGGGTACATCGTGAGAATGATCATTAGTACTTACAGTTGCCTTTCTTATCCATGGTTTTGCTTTCCTGGGTTTCATTTACCCAGTGTCCACCACAATCCAAAAATATTAATTGGAAAAGTCCAGAAATAAACAATCCCTATGTTTTAAATTGCATATTGTCCTGAGTAGCAGGATGACACCTTGAGGTCTTCTTATTTGTCCTTCCTTTGTCTGGTGAGTCCACTTAATATACACTACCCACCCATTAGTCACTCAGCAGCACCCTGGTTATCAGATCCACTGCTGAGCTATCATGCCTGTGTTTAGAAAATCCTTACTGTACGTAACAATGGCCCAGTGCCTAAGAGTAGGAATGTTGACAATTCTGATCTGTTACAGAGGACCTACAGATGTTTCCTTTAACAGGAAAGGTAGAATTTCTCAACTTAGTAAGGAAAAGAGAAACAATCCTATGCTGAGATTGCTAAGATTTATAATAGATTATTGCTAATCTCTTACTGCACATACTTTGTAAATTTTAGTTTGCTCTTTTTCCTTTTTCCAATACTGGGAATTGAACCTAGGATCTTCCCACTAAGCTACCTCTTCAGTCTATTTTATTTTGAGATAGGGTCTTGCTAAGTTGGCAAGGCTGGGTTTGAACTTTCAATCCTCCTGACTCAGCTTCCCCGAGTGCTGGGATAACAGGTGTGCGCCATGATGCCCAGATCTTAATTTACTTTATCATAAGTATGTATATACCCACGTATGCTGTGTAGGATGCAACAGTGTATGTAGGACCCTTGGTTTTGGGGATTCACTGGGGTTCTTGGAATGTGCCCCTCTGGGATGAGGAGAGTGCTGCATTTAACACCTACGCTGTGCTCTGTGTTTCCAGATGTGATTTTGACGGCATTCCGACCCCTCTATGGGTTTGTTCTCCGTTTCTTGTTGACGAATGGCTGCCCAGGGCCATCTATAGTCTCACTGGTGGTGACAGTGTGCATGGAGTTGATACTTAGATCTTTCCCTCTCTTCAACACTCACTTACTGGGCAGCTTCAGTGTGCCGGACACCGTGTGCCTGGGCCAAACAGGGCCATCTGACACCAGGCCGCCTAGTAGCTGGTAGTTGTTTAAGGACATGCATTGTTGAAAAAATCTGCTTCCACAGCTTAGGTGACAAGAGCACTCTTCTCTCTGAGTCATGAGCCAAGAGGAAGGCCGGCACAGTGGGGACCGTGCCAGCTGGAAGGGAGGAGTCACCACCCACCCTGAGCCCTAGGCAGAGCCGCCCGCTCCTGTGCTGCTGTTGAGGTTAGGTGCAGGGCTTCACTGCACCGGGCCCAGTGAGCCAAGGTGTCCGCCCTGAGGGTGTCCCATGCAAGGGTCAGAGAAGGTAGGACACAGACTGTGAGGAGTGGGGTTCAGGAAGGCATTGACCGAGGGCAACAACTCAGCTGGGTGATGTCAGATGTGAGTCAGGGAACACCATCTTCTGATAGCCACGGGTGTCTTGCTGAGACCCTGGGCCATTGTGGGGACAATGTGGCAAGAGGAGGGGCTGGGGAGGGCAGGTGCACCAGGTTGGAGGTGGGTGGTCACCAGCACAGAGGGAAGGGCTGGAGGGAGGTGTGTAGAGGGAGGCCTGGGACTCTGGAATCTCACGTCTTCCACAGGGGCCCAGGAAGTGGGCTGAGGAGGAGGGCCCTCAGTGATCCCAGGACACACAGCCCAGTTCTCCAAGAGTGAGCAGGACCCATTGGGAACACGTGCCCCAAATCTGACCTGTCACCTGCTGTCTTTGTGTCCTGAGCCTCCCATAACACCAAGCAGTTTCCATTCATGGGATCAGTGTCATTTCCCAGCAATAGTGGCTCCCTGGTGGCACCAACAATCTAATGAAAGGTCACTTTGTTTCTGGGTGGTGCTGTCAAACTAAAATCTCTTGTAGAAAGTTTGGGTTTAGGTTCCACAGAGGATTCAGTGTAAGCAGATGGAGGAATCTGCATGAATTGAGAGCCTAAGATCTGGTTGTGCCATGCCTGCTGGCTCCCCTTGGACCCTGGTCAATGCCTGGCCTAGACATCTCTGGAGTTGGGCACATTCTCTGCGGTATCTGTCATCCATTACCCTGATCTGAGGCTGCAGAAAAGTGTGTGTTTAAATAAAATATTTATTACAGTAAATGACACATTGTGATGAAACCCCCTCAAGATCTGTCCCTCGCTTCCAACACACTCATCCCATTGTCCTTGCCACTTTCTGCAGCAGCTCTGGAGTCCTCTTTCCTGACGGTCTTTTGTTGCGCTGTCCTGGCTGCCTCGATGTCCTGAATCAATTCAAAATGTTTTCCTTTCATGGTCATTTTGACTTTGGTTAGGAACCAGAAGTCACATGGTGCCAGATCTGGTGAATAAACTAGATGAGGACACAGTGTCAGGTGTTTATGAGATGCCTTTCTGTTGGATGGCACCGGGCAATAGCTGTCTCTATATTTTTTATCACACTTTATAAAGACATGACATTGGACTGAATTTTTTATTTCCTGCAATCCAATGGACTAGAGGCTTCTCCTGTTCCAAGTGTGTGGAAAGTTATGGACCTGCCCAAGGTTTTGTCTGGGAGAAGTGGTACAGAGGGAGGGCTTTGAAAAAAGCAGTGTAAAGAAAGTGGCTTTCTGCTTCAGGAGGAGAGGTCAGGTCCTCCAAGAAACTGGTTCCACCAGGCAACTGAGGGCTGGAACCTCCATTTGCAATTTCTGTTCTTACCTTTGACCAAGCCCAAGGGCTGTGTTTCCAGAAAGGTTGAAAAAACATGGGTCTTCCAGAAGCACTCAAAAGGAAAATGTTGAGAAAATTTATCACCATGCATAACTCCGTACAGGGTGATTCAGACAGGTTGTAGGTGAGGGAGAGCTGACTAACATGCTTGGGTACCTACTGTGTGCCAGATGCTGAGCTGGAGCACTTTCTGGACCATGAACCAGATGGGCTTTCCAAAGCGTCCTGACCCACATGTTCCTGGGTGACACCATAGAGATGCAGTGGCCCCCAGGGACCTCCGGCAATGAATGGGGCCCTGACAGCTTCCAACTGGGGAGATGGGTGAGCCCCGGACATTGTCCTGCACCAGGCACACACTTTGGAAGCACGAGTGGAGAGATACATTTGACACTGAATACCAGGAAAGCAGAAGTCACTCCAGGTGCATCCAGCAGGAAGGAATTAATGCAGGGAATGGGCTACAAATATGCAGTTGGTCTGGGGTGGATGGAGCCAGAGGGCCACTGTCTGCTCTCAGCAGCCCCAGAGGTGTGTGAGTTCATGGCTTAACATTTAGGAGATCAGGGAGGGACTAGAAGATACTTCAATTCCAATATCAGCTGATACACTTCCCTGAGTATGTGGTTTTTCCGGAGGTGGCTGGAAGTTTCTAGAAAAGCCCTGCTGATCACACACACGCACACACACACACACGCACACACACACACACACACGCACACTCACATATATATGCCTGCTCACACAATGACTGCTGGGGAAGATACTGTTTTTCCATTTCTGCCTTCTAAATTTCACAGGTGTGGCCCTCTATGGGTCTGGTGGTCAGGAAGTCTGGGAGCCTTGGAGGGTGTCCCTGTGGAGAAGAGGGGGCTACCGTATTCTGCTTCCAAGCCCTGGCCTTCAAATGCTGGCTCCTACCTCTGGAGCCTCTGCTGCCCTGGGGACAGACAGCAGGTCATGCTGCCAGAATGGAGCTCTGCGTGCTAGAAGCTTGAAACCGCAGATATCTGTCCTTCCTGGTTCTGGACATGGCAAGCCTAAGCCAAGGACTGCAGCACCTCCTGACCCAGGGGGACTCTGCTCTGCTCTTCTTACATCAGGTGGCCCCAGGATTCCTGGGCAGAGGCATTGTGGCTACAGTTTGTGTGGTCCCTTCACCCTGCCTCTGCCCTGTGCATCACACACAGCCTCCCCTGACCCTGTCCCTCCTTTTAGAAGGTCACCAAGCACATGCGATTGGAGTCTACCCTAATGACCGCATCACAGCCAGTGACAAAGACCATTTTCAGATCAGGTCAGCTCCATGGGTACTAGTGCTCAGGACCTCCATGGGTCCTGTTGGGGGCGCAGTGACTGCTGCTCCCCGCTGAGCCATGGAGCAGGGGGACTCAGGGTCATCCCTATTTAGAAATAATCCCATTGGTATTTAAGTAGGTCCCAACCACAGGTGGGACAAACTGTAGGAGGCCATCACTTGGGCAGCGGAAACGGCCTGACCTTGAAGAGTCCCCAGAGGTCTTGCCCAAGGTGAGCTCAGGGCCAAGGAAGCCTTGGAGCCAGCTGGCTCTGAGGTCACCAGGGGCCCACCCCTTCCCTGCGGACCAAGCCTGAGCAGAGTGGGCCCCCTGGGAAGCCTGGCTGCCCCTCAACAATGCCCTGTACAGGAGATAATGAGGGCAATTTTGCCCTTGAGGCTGTGCTGCCCTCACACAAATGAAGTCCCCTGCCAGCAAGGGCCTGGCACTTTAGAATGCAGGTCCCTGAGCAGGGGCAGCAGCTGTTAGCAGTGATTTAGGCTGGGATTGACAGGCACCCTGGGGGAGGACAGGAGCACGTGGGCAGGGGGAGGGGACACAGGTCCTCAACCAACCACATCCACAGTGACTTCGGAATAGCGTGCAGCGAGGCCCCTGAGCATTGCCACCTCCCCCCTCCCAGAAACAACAAAGGGGACATCTGGGTCTGGATTACAGAAATCCTGAGATAATTAACTCACTTAGCCAGGATGCTCTAAGCATGCGCAGGAACAGGGTGGGGACCCGCAGGGGATGAGAGAGCCAAACCTCCAGTGCAATGACACAGGCAGCTGCCAGGTTGCTGTGCTGTCACACTGGGGTGCAGGTGGGGTCCCCCAAGACTTTTACGAGGAATGGAGGATATGGGGAGGGCAGCAGGTGTTGGATGAGCACAGAAAGTGCTCTGGACATGTGGTGTCAGACACTGTCAGGGAACGCAGGATGCATTTCCAGGCTAGAAGGAAGAACTGTCAGGGGTGTGCAGCCTCGGGGTGGGACAGCAGCCCCGGTCTCCCTCCGAGGGGTGGCTGGGGACCTGAAAGGGGTCTGGTACTGTTTGAGCCCAGCCTCCTGTAACTGCGTGTTCTTCACGTGGCTCTTCAGAGTGTCGGCCACTGGCTGGGACAGGATGGCTTCCCGGAGCCAGGACATAGGCTGTGCAGGTCCAGAAAGCCCAGGCTGATCCCACCTGGGCTGCCTGTCTGCTACACTCTGGACTCTCAGGTGGAGACCCGGGGGTGCTGAGATGCTCCTCCTGTGACCAGGGTCACAGCGGCTCCTCTGGCCCAGAGTTGAACCTCTCTGTGGCCACATGGCTCCTACTAGGGAGTGTGTGTAGGGGCAGAACTGTAAAGGAGGATGTGATGAACAAGTCTGTGAGCTCTGAAGAATGGACCCCACCACCTGCCCTCAGGAGCCTGGTGAGGATGGGCAAGGGTACAGGAACAAGGAGGGTGTGAAGGACCAAGTTCCCCTCCGTGGCTCCCTTGCACGGCCAGGTTCCCTCAGCAGGTCAGAGGGTGCTGCCCACAGTTTTGCCTTAATGGTGGGAATCAATGGCCCCCTTCACTGAGAAGCAATGGCTAGGTGACTTTGTAGGTGACTTTGTAGGCAGGTGTGGGGCCCAGCTGCAGGGAGAGCTTGCAGGGGAGAGCCCCTGGAGGTCTTGGTGCAGCCTGTGTGGGTGCACATAGGGTGCTGCTGGGCCCTGGCCAGGGACAGTCCTGCTCTGTCTGCTGCTGGGCCGCTGGCAAAGCATCTGGGTTTGGACCTGAGACCTCAGTTTATACTGAGAGTGGAGAGAGCAGACAGAGGCTAGGCCTGTGCTCGGGGTGACCCTCTGACAGCAGAGGGACCTGGGAGCTGCACCAGGAAGGGCCCTTTGGCACTGTGGTTGTGAGAACAGTTTTGAGGGCCCCACCAGGCTGTAGATCCCTAGATGTGACAGAGGGAGGCTGTACTTCTCCGTGTCTGTCCCCAGGCTTGAAGGTCACATCCTGTGGAGTGGTTGGTGGCTCTGGTCCAGGCCTGGTGGCCCCAGTGTCCCTGGTGGGCTCACTGCTGCAGCTGCAGGTGCAGACTCCTGGGTCCTAGCCTCTGCAGAGCTCGTCCACCTGGGCAGAATGGGCTTGTGGGGCCAGGGATGAGTGCTCCCACCTGACTTCAGCCCCTCCTGACCCTCCTCCCTGGATGCCCACCCCTTCCTCGGCCCCTGTCCCTAGTGGTCCTCCTGGCCACCCTCTGAAGTCTTCTCCCTGATGTCCCTGCCACCACTCCCTGGCCCTGGACCTCAGGCTCAGACCTGATCTGTCTCCCTGTGATTGGCTCCGTCTCTGCTCACTGACCCTCCTGTCTGTCTTCCTGTGCGGTTCCCACCTGCTAGACCTACCTGCCCTGCACCTAGGGCTGCAGAAGAAGGAAGGAGATAAACTTGCAGGGTCGGTGTATTGTGGCATGTGTGCATTCACATGTGAGAACACAAGTGCATGTGGTATGCACATGTATAGCACACATGTGCATGTGGGCATTTTATATGTGTGTTGTACTGTACACGTATGTGTGGCAGTGCAGGTGGCATGTGGCATGTCTGTGTGTTTGTGTGCATGTGCACTACATTTTATATGTGCATGTGTCTACAAGTATGTGGAGTATACTTGTGTTTCATGCTTCTGCATATGTGGGTGTGTGCTTGTGGGGGTGGTGTATGTGTTTGCATGTGTATGATGTGTCATGCAGGTGTGTGTATGAGTGTTGTTTGTGTGTGCATGTCTGTATGGAATATGGGTGCATGCATCTGTGTAGATATGTAGATTGGTGCATGTATGTGAATGTCTGTGCCATGTGTGTTATACCTGTATGTGCGTGTGTTGGGTGCCTGTGTGTCTGTGTGCATGCATGTGATGCTGTGTGTTATGTGTAAGCACATGTGTACTTGTGTGGTATGCATGTGAGTGTGTGCACACCTGTGTGTGTGCCCCTCTGTGGGCCATACAGCAGGGCAGGTGGGGCTCCAGGCCAGCAGATCACTGGTCAGGACCTGGTGGGGTGAGGCCCCCTGCAGGACCTCCTCCCCTGTTCTGGGCCTGGCTTCTGCACATGGCTGGGAGGAAGTGGTGGGTCCCCGATTGCTGGGTGGGATGTGGGATGTGGCCCGATGAATACTGTGTACTTTTTCTCTGGGTGCAAGCTAGGTGGGAGCTGCCACGGAGCACCGCACTCCTCAGGAATGGAGGGACCCAGCCTGCCTTTGTCCTCGGCCATAAATCGCCAGCAGCAAATAACATTTCCAAACAGGCACGGGGGAGCTAGGGCACAGACTCAGTGCTTTTATTGCAGTTTTATGGGAGATGGCAGAGCTGTTACCAGCAGCTTTACAGGGGTGTCAGAGGATGGTGTAGAAGGCGTCCCTGAGTGTGCCCTTCCCCTTTGTCCTCAGCACCTCCCACCCAAGCTGCTGCTCAGCCTGCCATGGGGAGGGCAAAGCACCAGCCCTGCAGAACAGCGTGATGCGCGGTGTCTTCTTCCACAGAAAATCCACTCCTAGTTCAAATAGTTCCAGGTAGACCTATTATTGCGTTTTGCTTTTGGATCCAGGACCTTTGCAGTAAGCTACAGCCCCAGCCCCAGCCTCAGCCCCACGGGGTCCCCTGAAGTTGCTAAGTTGCCCAGGCTGGGTTTCAACTCAGTCCTCCTGGCTCAGCCTCCCAGAGTGCTGCGGTGACAGGAGTCCACCACCACACCCTGCTTGCTTCGGTTTTGTGGGCTCTGCGTGCGTTCCTCAGTCAGAGCCTTGTTACCTTGGGATGAATAACCTCTATCCGCAAGCAGGCGTGTGTCTCTGCCACACAGCACAGCTCTGCTCATTGTCACACTTGTCTTGGAACAGGTGCTGGTGGGGTTTCAGCTGTTGTGCAAAATTTCTTCTAGCTGAAATTTGTGCTGCTCAGGCCATGGAGAGGTGAAATTCAAAGAGCTTTCTCCCCAGGAGATTCAAATCCTCACGTGGGGACTCCATCTCTGCTGGGATGAGGGCTGCTAGGCCACACCCTGTCCCTGCTGACCCCTTAAAGCCCTGGAGCCTTAACTTGTGGGCATATTGAGGAGCCCGGAGACACACTGTGGGGGTCAAAGGCCACTGTGGACAGAGGTGGAGGGCTGGGCATCAGCTCTGACCACAGCTGGCGTCTGTCCGTTGTAGCTGTACTCAGGGGAGGCTCTTGGTCCTCCGAGGATCCTGACAGAGAAGGGCACTGTAGTGTGACAATGCTTCTGACCCTGAGAGGTGAGCACCACTCAGGCTTTATTAGGGGATGCATTTCCTGTCTCCACAGTGTGGCGGTGTCTTCCTCCTCTTGACCTTGAAAATTAACATGGGCATGGGGAGCAGCAAGGACAAGGCCACCACTCATGAACACTCAGCTTGTGGTGGTCACCAGAGTCCCTGGTCAGGACTGCTGGGCACAGACCCCATGGTCCAGGAGCTTCGAAAGCCGCAGGTCCTGAAATGGAAGAAGGCAGGAGAAGCTGAGGCAGGAGGGGCTGAGGGGAGGAGGTGCTTGCCTCAGTCCCCAGTCCTGTGCACCGAACCCAAAATGCCTGTTCCCGGGGATCCCTTCAGGAAGACAAAGTGGATGCCTGGAGTTATGAAGTGAGATTTGTGGCATCAGCTTGGCATGGAAAGGACACACCCAGGTGGGGTGGCTTCCAGCTAAGATCTGCTCGTCTTGACTGCTCGAGTCTTTCTTGCTTGTCCACTGCACAGAGCCGGGGCTGGTGCGTGGCTTCTTCCCTTTGCATCTTTCTGTGCCTCTGTTTCCCCTCCCAACTGCAGATGAGGGTGGTGCTGAGGCTGTGTTCCAGGGAGGCCCCAGGGGCAGCTGTGTCAGGGGTGTGGATGGAGACCAAGTTGGAAGCAGTTCCTAGCGTCCACCATGGGTATCACCTGCCTGGTCTGCCCACGACACCAAGGTTCCCTGCTCTGAGATCTTTGCCACAGCAAGGCAAGGAGCAGCATGCTCCCCAGTGTGCCTGTTCCTGATGGATTCCATGTGCATCTGTGAGCCTTGCATGGGAGGGGAGGAGGAAATCAAAGCCTTCTCATTCCTCCATTCTATTCCGGAGACAGTGGTGCAGAATAGACACTCATACTCACAGGCATACCCATCCACACATGCATACACACACAAACACACATCCATACACACATGCATGCACACTCACACAAGCACCCTCCCACATAGACCCACCTGTACACACTTGCACGCACACCTACAACATTTGTACACGGGCACACTTATGCACACACATACACACTGGCACAAGGCTCACCCGTATACATGCATGCACACTCACACACCCACTGTACACTCATGCATGCAAACTCATGCAAACACACCCATACCACTGTACCACAGGCATTCCCCCACACAAGCACACTCATAGACACAAGCACACCTGTACACACAAGCACCCATACCCTCACCCACAGAGGGGCTCTGTGTTGTGGAGAAAGGACACAGATTTCCTTGCACAAATGAAGCCTCCAAAGTCTGTTGAGGATGGGGCCACCCCTGTCACTGGCTGGCTTGAGGACACTGGGCTTCTAGGCTTCTGTGCTCACTTGAAAGGTGAGGAAATTGGAACCTAGGTTTGTGTCCTGGGAGATCGAGTGGCATGAGGGGCAGACTCACCTCAGCTGGCTGTGAGGTCTGCATGGGCTGAGCAAGGGTCAAGGGCATCAAGCACAGGTCGTCAGGAGGTGGGCTTGGGTCCCTGCCCCAATCCTTAGGGCCACACCATGGACTCTTAGCAAAGCCTGGGAACTGGACAGAGACCTCTGTTCCCACAGCAAGAGTCCTGATTGCTTTCCCTACCCTGGGTGTCACCTTGGGAATCCAGCAAATCCCACCTCTGGCAGGAGAGGGGATCCTGCTGCTTTATCTTTGTTCCATTTGTGGGTCTGAGTGGCACTGGCACATCCAGCTCCCAGCTGGCCATGGTGTCCTCCTCTGCAGCAGCAGGGAAGCAGGGAGGCTTCCTCCTTGGGCCACGTCCAGTGCCACCTGTCCATGGAAGTCTCCATGCAGCTGCGGCTGGTGGTGTTGAGGAGTCAACATTCAGGTGAGCAGGCACTGTGGGCCCCGAGGAAAAAGCTGAGTAGCGAGCAGGAGCTCCTGGGATCACAAGAGCAGAAGGGACAGTCTAGGTGTTCTCTACAAGGTGCACACAGGGCCAGGGATGGATAAGCCAACCACGCTCCCCACGCCCTGTGCAGGTTCCTGCACTGGGGGAGATGCAAAATCCCTCTTCTATCTGGAAGCTCTGTCCCTTTCTTAACAGGCAGGAGTGCTCACAAGAGCTGGTGCATTGCCTCAATCCCAAGCAGAGCCTTGGGGTCAGAGTTCTACCTGGAGCAGACGGGCAGGGCAGGGCAGGGCAGGGCCTGGCGTGCAGGGGTCCTGGAGCTGCTCACTGAGCCCACACACCCCCTCAGCCCACACAGCGGAGGCTCTGGGTGTAGGAGCTGAGACAGGATCCAAGAGATGACATTTGTCATGTCCCCCAGGACCCCTAGACCCATACAGGGATGAGGAGCCCCAGGAGCCACTGTCCAGAGAGGCGGCAGAGGCCAGCACCTCACTCCAGTTCTCTGGCCATCCCTTGCCTTAGGACTCCCACTCTTTGAATCTTGTTGCCACCACCCAGAGAGGATGAGGGGGAGGCGAGGAGGCACCAGATGTGAAGGGAGAAAGGCAAACTCCAGGGACTTCCTTCTGAGACCCCTTCGGTGTGAAGCGGGTGGGGAAGCTGGACAGGGTGTCGAGGTCCTGCTAGGCTCTGCAGAGGGCCACCTCCCTGGGCTGCATGGAAATCTTGAGGGTGCATTAACACCCCGGGGACCAGCCCTAGCCAGTGTGCATGTGCGTGCGTGTGTATGTGTGTGGGGGCACCGCTTTCATGCATGTGCACCCCAAACAGAGACAGGTAGTGGGAATGGAACAGTGTCACAGGCTGTCACCTCCATGCGCAGAGTGGGTGTGTGTGCATGTACCACCGAGGAGGGGGGTGGAAAGCTCCACAGGGTGCTGATTGCTCCTCCGGGTGGCGCCACCTCCTCCACACCTCTGTGGGGTGTGAACCGCGTGATGCCGGGCACTGCAGACATCTGTGCCACACCCTCTAAACATGAGATGGAGGCGCCATCTGATGCCTGCTCCAGGCTTCCAGGAAAAATTGGCTGTGCTGTCCTTTGTGCTGCTTTGAGAGAATTTCATGTAGGAGAGGGACCAGGTCCAATTTGGCTGTGGTGGGGCTTTGCCTCTGCCTGCAGTGGGGGCTGTGGTCTTCCCCATGCCCTGTGCTTATCCTGCTGTCTCACCCTGCTATGGGCAAAGGGGATGAGGAGGCCACTGCCCTGACCCTCTGCCTGACATCAGAGAGCTCAGTCTGCGCCAGTGTAGGAAGGCCTCGGCAGATTTATGGGTTGGAATATGGTATTTTATTGCAGGCAAGCCACAGGCAAGCTGAAGTTGTCGTGCCGGACATGGCTGCAGGCCCACCTTGTGCCCTGCCGGTGTCTCCCTGTCATGCCCCTCTCCACTCCCACTGTGCCCTGAACAATCCACTCCCACTTCCTCTTCTCTGCCCACACAAGGGAGGAGGCACTGTGACCTTCACACCACTACGGAGCCAAAGGACTAAAGGCCTCACCCCAGGTTCTGAGTCCTGAGTGACCGATAGAGGATTCTGTCCCCAAGGGATCTGTCACCAGGTGAGCAGCAATGCCTGGCAGTGACCTGATACATGGACTGTGGCTGAGGCCCATCGGTCCACTCTGCACTCTGGAGAGGGCTTCTTAGGCCGCAGCCATGTGCATTTTGCTCTGTGTGGGTGAGCATGCTGAGACTCCGAGTGCTTTCCTGTGCATCTGTGCCTGGGGCCACCTCTGCATGACCTCAGGACACATCTGCACAGATCTGAAGCCACATCTGCATGGAGTGGTTTGTTTCCCTGAGACAGAGCCCTTGGGGCAGGACTGACTCATGGCGTGCTCTCCTTTGCCTGTGATGTTAGGTATGTTCTTAACTAGAGGAATCAATATACTAATGATGAGAGTTCAAGATTTTTTAAAAGCTCAAGAAGACATCTGCTTGTCTGCCTCCTTCCAAGGCTGGTGTTAAACTGCCAGCTTCCAAATTATACCCGGACCCTAGAGAACTGAGTGGCTCCTTATTTGTATAAATACATGAAAAATAACCGTCATAGTCCAATTGTCTCTGGAACAAAATGCCTTGAACTAGGTGATTTGTAATTAATAGAAATTTATTTCCCACAGTGCTGGAGAGTGCTCTTGGCTTCCAAGATGGTCCCTTGTTGTGTGTCCCACATGGCAGATGAGATGTGAGGACCAGGAAAGTCTCTGGAGCCTCTTATATAAGGACACGCATCCCATTTGGTTCACGGATCCCTCATGGCTTAATCCCCTCCCCAAAGCCCCATCTGTTGACACCAATACCTCGGAGGTGAAGTTCCAACATATGTGTTTGGGAAGAATCCATACATTCAAACCATAACATTCTGTTTCCCAGCATCATACAGTTGTGTTCCTCTCATAGGCAGTGTACATTCATTCCATCCTGATAGCGCCAATAGTCCTATTTCAGTCAGCATCAATACAAGAGTCTGAAGCCCAAAGTCTCAGCTAATCAAATACCCGGAGACTCAAAGGTGGGTTCTTTTGAGGACAAGTCTCCTCTAGCTGTGAGCTGGTGGAATCAAACTTGTTTTGCAGGACAAACAGGACAGACATTCTCATTCCAAAAGGAAGAAAGGAAGGAAAGAAAGGAGAAGGAAGAAAGGAAGGAAGGAAGGAAGGAAGGAAGGAAGGGCAGGTCTTGAGCTTTAAGAATCAGTGCTCTGTCTTCCAGGCAGAGTGTGCAGGGTCCCATCCCCACAGCTTTGCATGTAAGGTTGGTCCTCAAGGATCCAGCCTTGCTCCCTAAACTCTCCTCTAGGGGGGCTTCCTGCAGGGCCAGACATTGGAGGAGCCTGGAGTCCAAGCTTAGGGAGCAGGACCGGTGACAGGAGATAGTGCTGGGCCCATGACGAGAGGGATGGCCTCGGTGAGATGTCTTGGAATCTTTCCTCCATTATCATGGCTTTAGGGCCTTGCTTCTGCTTAGGCTGATCCATGCTCGGGTCTGCAGGACACATCCAGGACCCTGTTTCCGCCTCAACAGGCTTTCTTGGTTTCCAATATGAATAGGCTGAGAATTTTCTCCATTGTTAAACTGCACTTCCCTTTTGAGGAACAATTCTGGTGTTTTAAAAAGTTTCATCTTTATTTATTTATGTTTTCCGGTACTGGGGATTGAACCTAGGGCCTTTGCACTGAGCGACATCCCTAGCCTTTGCTTTATTTTCCGACAGGGTCTCTCTCTAAGGAGCTAAGTAGTCTGCCCAGATGGGGCTCAAATTTACAATCTCCCTGACTCAGCCTCCAAGATTGTTAGGATTATGGGCATGTGCCACAATACTGCCTTTATGTCCTTTCTCTCATCTCCCATTTTTCTATGCATAGTCAAGAGGAACCGGGCCACTGCTTCAACACTGGCTTAGGTATTTCTTCAGCTCATATGCAGTTCATTTGCTCAACTTCTGTCTTTCACACCCATGATGTATGAACGCAAGTCAACCAAGGTCTTTGCCACTTTGTGACAGGGTAGCCTTGGTTCCACTGCCCAATGGCAAGTTCCTGTCTCTACCTGAGCCTCATCGGAATGGCTTTTGCCGGCCACATTTCCTTTCTTGACCACTTGAATGCTCTTTGGGAAGGTTGTGGATTTCTTTTGGCTCCTTCCTCTCCAGAACTGCCCTTAATGGTCCAGCCCAGGCTTCTGCCTGGAATAGAGTTTCAGACTTCCACCCCCTTCCATCACCCACTTCCAAACTGCTTCCTTATGTTCAGACATTTGTTGCACCAGAGTCCGGGTCTTGGTACGGATTTCCTGTCTTATTTTGTTTGCATTTCTGTAAAGCTACCATAGACCGAGGGACTTGTCAACAACAGAAATGCCTTCCTGCAGTTCTGGAGGTGAAGTCAGGACCAAAACGTTGGCTGATTCTGGCTCATAGATGGTGTCTCCCTGTGTCCTCATGAGGTGGAAAGGGCCTGGGAGTGTGTTGAGTCCTTTACAAGAGTACTCATTCCATCATGAGGGCTCTGCGGTCACCTACTAGTCTACTTCCGGAAGGCCCTCTTTGGAGTCCATCACTGCAGGGTTAGGCTTTCAGCACAGGAACTTTGAGGGGAGGCTGCCAGCTTTCAGACCATAGCAACTTCATCTGAAGGCAAGTTTGGCCAGGGTTTGGGGCCTCAGTTGACCCTTCCATGGCATATCCATGCCTCCCAGTGCACATCAATGATACCATTTTTTGCAAATTTACTAAGCATTTTCTGAGGAATGGATGTGGTTCATTGCTGCTAGTGTCCTTGCAAGCACTGAACTCCTCGGTGATGTGAAGCTGTGGAGAGGGGCAGGGTGTTGGCTGTGGTCCTCTGGCCCTGGCAAGCTAGCACACTGACTTTCCAATGATTTTGCTTTAGCATACTAGTCTGGCTCAAAGGGCATCAATGAGCATATTTTTATTTAGTTAGGATTTGTTCACTGAACTAGTAATTGCAAGAGTTGTGTGGTATCCAGAAAGCCATGAAAGGGCTTCAGGACTTCCACCTTTCACAGCATGTCATCCTAAAAGCAGAAAATTGGTGCCATGGTTCAGATCTAGAACTCTTCCTGTGTTCAGAGCTGGGGCTTTTGGAAGGCAACTGGCTCATGGGGTGCTATGCTCCTCAGGGCATTCATCCATGAGTGAGTTTACAGCTGAATGTGCTGTGGGAACTGGGCCTGGGTGTTAGCTGCATCACGAGGGGTATGACATGAGGATGCATCTCTTTTCTTCCATCTCTGCATCCTGGCTGCCATGATGTGAGCAGCTCTCCTCCACCAAGCCCTTCCACCGTGCTATTCCAGCCTTGGAGCCAGCTTACCATGGACTGAGCTACTGGAAACTGTAAGCCAAAATAAACCTCTTTTCCTTTAGTAGGTGTTGGGTGTTGTGTCACAGCAATGGGAAAGTGACTGAGGCAATTCAGGTTCCAGAATGAGTAATATGGGTTTCAAACCCAAGACAAGAGGCCCTTATGTACATTGGTACACACTTTCCCTGACTTCTGCTGGGCTTTCTCCTCCACAATGCTCCCTCCAACCCTGACTCAGATATCAGGTAGATTCAGCTGTTGGTGCCACTGAGACAGTTGGCCCAGGCTGAGTGGACCTGGCTATGGGCACTGTGGGCTCCCAGATGACCTGTGGTTCCACAGCAGCTCTGAAGGAGCAGCACATGGGGGCAGCATCCAGGGACACCTTGTCTCGGGGCCACGGCCATCTGCCAGCGTCCCCACCGGTCCTCATTCTGCACCCAGGACCCCAGGCCAGTCTTCACCGTGCAAGGTCCCACATGTTCACCACAAGTCCTGGGAGGGTATCAGTGATGACCTGTGCGAGGCTACGGTCACCATCACCTGCAGAGCACACAGGCAGCCCTGGGGCCAGGCTCAGCTCCCCTCCCATGCAGCTGGATGGACGTAGGTCACTGCCACTCGCAGGATGAGTCGGACGTCCTCTAGAGGCTGAGGTTGGCGGCCAGAGCTCCAGCAGACTCTGACGGGTCCCTGCCCACCGACTTGGCCCGCACCCTGCTCCCAGCACCATCTGCCGGCTCACGGCTGGCGTTCTGTCAGCCTTCACAGCGCCGTGATGAGCCTCGGGAAGCTGGAGCTCGGCTTGGCAGAAAGATGAGTTTGAAAGCCTCCCTCAGGAGCCCCCTCCCCGCCCCCTTCTAGGACCAATTTATCTGCCAGTCCAGCCTCCAAGTGGAGCTGGGGCCAAGCTGGCGACCTGCCCATGCATATCAGCCTCTGTGACCAGATGGCAGGAGAGCAGCCCACAGCAGGCAGGGCAGGGCTGGGGAGACCCGGTGTATGAGCGGGTGCAGCTGGGGGTGGGAGGACAGGAGGTTCTCCCAAGGCGCAAAGGAGGCGTGGGGGACAGGGACACCCTGTTCCTGAGGGAGACACCAAGCTGCAGGGTGTCTGTGTGCGCATCTGTGCACACATGTGGTTGTGCACTTGTAGTTGTGGATGTATAGGGTGTGCACATATGCATGGCTGTGCACGTACATTAGATGTGCATTTGTGTGCACACAAATGTAGATGTGCTTGCGTGTGCATGTGGCTGTATGCATGCACAACAGCACACATGCAGGTACGTGTGTGTTCATGTTGGTGGGACATGTATGTGTGTGCACACGAGCACACATGTAGGTGTGCACATGTGTGGGTGCACACATGGGCTGTGCATGCCTGTGCATGGTCCTGGTGTGGTGACGAGAGGGTGAGCAGTGGCCCTGGGTGCCCTCTGGCTTTTTGGGATCCCGGCAGGTGTTCCTGTGTTCTCCGAATCTGGCTTGGCCGTGCTGCAGGCCATGCATGGTCAGCTGCACTGTCACATGGAGCCCACAGAGCCAACCCTGCAGGCTGCTTGCTGGCAGGATGCAGCTGGTGTCCCTCATGCATCCTCCTCTCCTGGTGTGATCCCCCACCCAGCCTCTGGATGGTGGGGAGACAGGAAGCGAAGAAGAGCGAGTTCTCTGGGGGGGCCCTAGGCCCGCAATGCTGCTGGACAGCCTCCCTCAGCCAGCGGGGGCCCTTCTGTCATCTGTGCTCCGGGGCACTCTGGCTTCCCGGCCCCTGCCACTCTCCTCACTCCCCTTCCTCCTCTGCTCCCTAGAGTCCCGGGCTTTTCGCACCCGTTCCCCACCAGCTTCTGTTCCAGCCCCTGCTTCTCTCCTGCACTGTAGGCCACCCCCCAGCCACCCTGGCCCCAGGTCCTCTCTTCTGGAGCCTCTCAGGGGACTCACAGGGCCCTGGGTCGCGTCTGGCATGGGGCTGTCCCTATGCCCAGCCCACACCTGCCCCTCTGTAGGGGAGGACCCAGTCCCCACCCGTCTCACCCAGGAATCCAAGTTGGTCCTGACCACCCAATGCCCGAGACCCGGGTCTGTGTCTTCCCAGTCTTGATCCCTTCCAAAACCAGGGGTTGGTCTGTCCTCTCCAGTTGGGTGACCCAACTTACTGTGCCTGCTTCCCCTACAGCGCACATAGAATCCGTTCTCCATTCTCCAAGCCCCTGGGAAGCCATCCTCTCATTGCCCTTGCACTCCCATGTGGTGTGTAAAGTTCTCCTCCATCATGCTTCCCTGCCCTGCATGCCTGCCAGGCCTCTCTCTGCAATCCTCACGGTGCAGCCTGCATGGCACTTTATTGCTCTCTCCGTGGTTCCCATGAGCTGGCCAGGGCCCACCTCAGCCATGGCTGTCACTGTGGAGCCCACCTGGCTCTACTCAGACTGGCCCAGCCAACCAGGGAAGGGCCACTTCTCCTTGTCACCCTGAGGCGGAGCTGTCTTCACATTTGGCACTCTGAGGGTGGCCACGTCCCTCCTATTTGTCCTTGTACCACGATTGTGAGTCTCACTCTGCCTCCCACCGTCCTCTCTCGGTATCTGTGATTCTGGGAACTGCACCTCCCCCTGCTCCAAGTCTTGGCCTGTGGCTCAGTGCTCTGACATGTGTCCCCCTGTCATTCCCGAGGCCACCTCTCTGACTGGACAGTACCCAGGCTGTGCCAAGCCTCCCCTGTGTTTTCCCCCATGAAAATTCCTGTAACACTGGGCCAGCAGGCTGTGGTTCTGTCCCTGGTCTGTGGCAGCCAACTGTTGGCCATGGAAAGTCTTGGCTGCCCCAGAGCCCAGGTTCATTCTCGTCTGTCCTGCTGTTAGGTCCGGGGGCTTTATCTGGAACTGGAGCTGGGTTTGAGCTTCTCACCGCTATGTGTACCTATGAGCTCCCGAAATCCTGTTCAAACACCTCTCTGAGCATCCTGTTCAAATACAGATGCTGATTGGAGGCTGGGCTTGGGACTTGGAGGCTGCATTTCTAAAAGCACATCCAGGGGAGGGGACTGGGAATCTCCAGTGTCCCCTGGCACTCGGCCCTTACACCATTCTCTCTGGACACGGCGTCTGCAACCCTGTCCCTGTTTGTGCTGCTGTGGTAGGACACCAGGAACCTGGTGATTTATGCAGAACAGAAAAGTCCTGGACGCTGGGAAGTCCAAGGTCAAGGCAAGGCCTCCTCGCTGTGCCCTCACACAGCAGAGGGCAGAAGGGAGCCACGACCAATTGCCCTGGCATGGACCGAGAAAGGAAGCAAGGCCTCTCTTAAGCCTTTCCCACAGAAGCTGGGACATGCACGAGAGTGCAGTCCCCCAGGCCTAGACTCCACCCGGTAGCCCTCAAGACCAGCTGCTGGGCCGAGGACTGTTTGAAATGCAGGAGGAATTAGAGGCACTTCAGCATCGCCAGCCCGCTCTACGGTGCTGACAGGGCCCGGCCTGGAAACAGGAGGTCAGGGCCCGCGGTCCCGGGGGCCGGCCTGGTCTCTGCTCCTGGCTGCCGGCTGACAGCCCTGGCACATGTGTGGCAGGATGCTGTGCACACACTGGTTCACGTGGGGCGATCATTTCCATCTTGGAGTGTGAGTCCTGTTGTCCCGGGACTCAGCCACACATCTTCTCCAGTGTGCAGAGAAGCTGGGGAGAGGCTGTGAGGCTCAGGACCCCTGCAGGGGTGGGCGCCAAGCGGGCAGAAGCCCTATTTCCTGTAGGTCTCTGCCCTCAGCAGGGCTCCCTTCCTGAAGCAGCTGCTCGGCCCACTAGGGAGGGTGAGGACAGCCATGCTACTGAGTCCCAGCTTCGTATGTATGTGTGTGTGCATATGGGCGTGCACTTTATACACACATGAACATATGTATTTCTATGAACATTCAGCACACACAGGCACACGTGTGCATTTATAGTGCACTCACTTTACACACACAAGTGCATGTGTCTGCATTTATATGTGCCTGCATATATGTGTACATCTACATATGTGTGGGTAGTGTGCATTTACAGTGTGCATGCATACACATGCATTTATACATGTGTGCATTTACACGTTACTTATGTGTTCGTGCGTGCATATTTGTGTTCGCATGTGTCCGCACTGTACACATGCACGTTCACACATGTGCATCTGTATGCACGTGTGCTGAGTGTGCACCATGCTTCTGTGTGAGCAGCAGGGGCTGTGAAACTATCCTGGGCTTGGCCCCCACTCTCTACGCCTTTGTGTGTCCCCTTTGGCTTTATGAGGCACTGCCCGAGTCACCTGCTGCCCCATCCCTTTCGACCCTGTCCCGTCTACCCGTCTGTCCTCAGAAGCACACACACCATGCCAGGGCCTCGGGTGCTCTTGGTCTGTGTGGGTCCCGGGAGCTAGGATGAACTCACAGGCTGGTCCTCAGCGGGGCTGCTCCTCTCCCTCAGTCGGTGCAGAGCAAAGTCAGGATGCATTTGTGTTTTACAAAGGAGAAGCAGAAGAGGGACAAGAGGTGTGGGGGAGAAGGAGAATGATGAAGAGGAGAAGAAGAACAAGAACAAGAAAGGAGGAGGAGGAGAAGAGGAAAAAGGAAAGGAAAACCAGGGGAAGAAAGAGATAGTGGCGGCAGCAGGGCCCCGGCCAGCTGGCCCTAACCTAAGCCCAGGGAGAGCACTGTCTAGCACAGGCTCCTAACCCAGTGCTGGCTGGTCAGCGTGGACTTTGACTCCCTCCTGTCTCCTCGGGTCCATCTGGTCAGAACCTGCCCTGCTGGCCCAGTGGGCCGCTGAGGACTCACT
This sequence comes from Heterocephalus glaber, assembly GCF_000247695.1. Next base: position 5,537,467 of record NW_004624846.1, read on the forward strand.
CTCACTTGCTCCCACTCAGAATCAGTGCTGGGCTGAGCTGAGCTTTGCTGCCGTCTTTGTGGGATCCCAGTGCCAAGGCAATGCTCCACTGCCCCTGGCTTTGAGCTGGTGCTACCAGGAAGAGCCTAGGACTCACCCCTGGAACCCCACTGTACTTGCCAGGATTTGTAGGCAGCTGCTCTCCCTCGGTTCTTCCCTGGAAGTCTCCATCTGACTTGTGCGGCCTGGAGAGCTCCCTCTGAATGTGCTGCCTGGGAGGGGCAGGTGGTGCCCCTCCCCCCTAAGCAGGTCCAACCTGTGCTGCGGAGCCCCGGGCTGGTGTGGTGGCTTCCTGGGTGGCATCAGCATCCACCCACTTTCCGAAGCCAGGAGAGAGGGTTTCCCTTCCCTGGGCAGCAGGACAGTCTGGACAACCCCTAATGTGCATTGTAGGGGCATCTTTAGAACAGAAATCGGGTTCTATTGTGAAAAGGACAGAGGTTGTTCTGGCCCTGCCACCATCTGGTGCCCCCCAAATGTGTCATGGATGTGGGCAGGGAGCTCATTTTCAGTCCTTCCCCTCCCCACTGAAGCTGGTAATGGCTCAAGAGAGAAACGGTTACTCATCAGAACGGTGTCTAAATCGAGCAGAGCTCCAGAGCATTAAACGGTTTGGAGGCACCTTGGGTCATCCCGGCAGGTAACCGTGGATTCCACCAGACTGGGGATTTCAGGCGCCAGATGATCTGGTAAACAGGGGCCCATCACGCTGTGTGAGAGGAGATGCACAAACCTCACACTGGAGTCTCATCCCTCAGACACAGGCTGAGGGCTCTGTGGCCTGGGGTGGTGTCCCTCTCTCCATGTAGCTGAGCCCTTCAAGCAGCAGACACCGTGCCTGGGGCACCTGTGCCCACTTCCCTCTTGCCGGCCACCAGCCGTGCAGTGCAGAGACCAGCTGCCTGGGGCTCCTGTTCTCAGATATGAATCTGTTCTCAGAATGTGAATCTGCCATGTGCTTATGGGTTAAAGAAAAGGAGTCAGGCTGCCTTTCTGCCTGTTAGAAGGAGCCTCATGGTTTCAAGATTGTGGGGAAGCCCTGGGCTCTCAGGCCAGGCCTCCTCCCAGGGCTGACTGCTGCCTATGGTCCATCCTTTTGGGGGTGGCTTTTAGAGACCCAGGGTAGGGGTTTCACCTGACCAGTCATCCAAGAAAGCAAAAGGAAGTGGGCAAGAAAACAGATCTGGCTTGGTGTGGTGGTGCACGCCTGAGATCCCAGCTCTTGGGAGGCTGAGGCAAGAGGATGGCGAGTTGGGAGGCCAGCCTGGGCTGCATGATGAAGCCTTGTCTAAAAAAAATAAAGAAAAGACAATAGATGTGGAGTCCTATTGGCTCCCCAAGTCTCAGCTAATATGGGGTCTCATCCCCACCCCATCTTCCCTGAGCCGTGTGCACTGTGGTGACTGTCTTGGCCTCTCTGTCCATTAGGTGGAGGAAGAAGAGAAGCAGTACAGGTGATTTGGTCGCATGCAGCCTCTGCTCTCCAGGCCAGCAGCATGTCCCAGAGGGTCTGCAATTCCTGACCCCAGGGCCCAAGGCTGCCGCAGCTAGGAAGGACTCAGCCTTCACTTGGAGGGGAAATCAGGTGGAAGTCACTAACCCCAGGGCACCCCTGCCTCTCCCAGCCACTGTCCTCTCCATGGAAGGTAGGGACAGGGAACTTGGGTTGGCCCCTGGCCTTGGGAAGCAGCACCCCCACTCCAGCACCAGCCCACCTAGGGGCAGAACTGTGTCCTTCTGCATTTCCTGTTGAGTCCCCGACCTCTGGATGTAGCTGACCTGGGAGATGGTCTTGAAGGTGGTGACAGGGGTAAAATGAGTGTGGCCCTAATGCACCATGAAAGCGTCCTCATTAGAAGAGGTCAGAACACAGAAACACAGAGGGACGACCAGGTGGGACACCTGGCAAGCCCAAGAGAGAGGCGTCAGGAGGAGTGGGCCTGGTCTCAGAGCTTCCGGGGGTCTGTGGCCATGTGGCCTGCATCTGGTGGCCTTGTGACCATGGCTATGATGGAGACCAGGGCAGGGTGACCCTCCGAGCTTCTGGGAAAGGGCCTGGTGTGGGGCAGGCTCGCATCCCAGCTGGGGAACTGACCTGGCAGCCACACCGAGATGACCTTGGGTCACAGGGAAGAACCAAGTGGGCGCCCTTGCTCAGCAGGCTCCCAGAGGCCCCTCTGCTGGGCACCAGAGATTTCCGTTTGCCACCGTCTGAGGGGGTCTTCCCACGAGAGGCAGCTCCTGTCTCCAGGAACAGAGGGCCCGGCCCTAGGCCATGACCCAAGGCAGCTGTAACTGCAGCTGCTTCCTGCACAGTGTCGGGGACGTCGTGACAGGTGAGGGTTACCCAGAGCATGGACCCCTTTGTGGGCCTCCTCCTTGCCTACCCGGCAAGCTTGCATTTGTGAGGATGAAAAGGTCATCTTGGCTCCCAGTGCAGGGGGTTCTGGCCCTTGGTCAGCTGTCCCCAGTGTTTCTGGGCCTGTGGCTGTTCTGACAAATAACCACAGCACAGATGGCTTCAAGCTGTACAGTGTTCTCTTAGCGGTTCTGGGGCCACAAGTCTAAACTTAGTTCCAGGGGGCCAACATGGGGTGTTGGCAGGGCCACGCTCTCGGGAGGCCCTGGAAAGAGCCCTCCCGCCTCCCCAGTTCTGGGGACAGCTGATGACCCTGACTCGGGCTGTGCACTCCAAGCCCCACCTGAGGTCCTCTGGTCCCCTGGTCTACACCTCAGCATCCCTCTGCCCCTCTGATAAGGTGCAGTGTCAGGGCCCACGACAATGCAGGGTCATCTTCCCCAGTCACAGTCACCCTCTTTCAGGGTTTCAGGGGCAGGGCCTGTTGTCTCTGGGACCCTCACATATTTGTGGGCTTGGGGGGAGGCAGTGCTGCAGAACCAAAGGCTGAAGGTGAGGAGGGCGCTGTCCTGTGACTGCATCCCGAGGGAGAGGAGTTGGCTATTCCCAGCCGGCCCTGTTCTGGACCTCAGCTTGTCCTTCCGTAAAGTGGGGATGACACCGCACCTACTCTTGAGGCCATGAAGCAAGGTGTGCAAGGAATTAGGCACAGAGCCTGCATGGGCGGCCGAGGAGGATAATATGGTCTCTCCTCTCCTCTCCTCTCCTGAGCTGGACACTCTGAGGCTTCTCCTGCCCTCACCCTTCTCTTAGAAGGTGACCTGGCTTGCTCAGCTGTGTCCCGTGGACCTGAGACTCAGGGTAGGATCTTCTGGGGGGAGAGTGACGACAAAAAGGGGAAGCTGCGTTGATGGCGAGCCCACCTGGGTGCCGAGGCGACCTCAGGGTTTGGGGTGGCTGGAGATGGGGCCCAGGCGGTGCAGGGAAGCCATGGGGAGCCCAGGCCCATGGCTCCCAGGGCTAATGAGCCAGCGCAGAGCCCGAAGATTCCCCTCTGCAGGGACAAGTGGCTGCGAATCTGCCTAGCTGCTGAGCTTGGCTTGCTGCTCTCCACTCTCCATGGCAACCAAGGAAGCGGGGCCAGGACTCTCAGAGCGCGGCAGCGTGGGCGCTGTCTGCAGGCTGCGCTCAGAGGAGTGCGCCAGCAAACAGCAGCCCGGACTCCAGCCTGGCGCGCCACACATGCCTGTCACCGTCACACAGGAGCTCCCGAAATACCACGCATCCTGCCTGTCCTTGCAGCAGAAGAGGAACAAGAGACAGAGAGCCAACGCAAAATTCCTGATGACACACAGCCAGCTAATAGGAGACGGGGTGGGCCCAACACCAGGGGCTCCTGAGAAGTCTGCCCTCAGGGAGCACTGACCGTGGACGTCCTCTGTAGCCTTGGTTTGAATTCCCAGAGGGGCCTCGTTGAAACCCCAGTCATTAGTAGGACCCTAAGGAAGTAGGAGATATTATGGGTTCTAGGCAATTTTAGGAGACCCAGGAATTCTGAGGACATCTGTGCGCCCTGAGTTCATTTTAGGTCTACCAGTACATTTTTAGCAAGGAACTACCAAACTACCAAAGTGCAGATGGCTTGTTCCATGGGCACCCGGATGTGGTCTCTGTGGGACAGATGGTTAGAGCAGGAAGAGGTTCAGAGCCCCAGAGTGCCAAGCCTGAGGGGGAGGGAAGTCGTGGGTCTGGGGGGCACCAGCTGGCCACCTCTCCTTCCGGTGGACACCCCTGCCAGGCAGCTCAGTGTCCACCCTGTGACCTGTCCTGTCATCGAAGTTTCCATGCTGGCAACGGCTGCTTTTGTGGACTCCCCACACTGGTGTTTTGTGTTTTCCACCAGATCCCCAATTCTACGGCTCTGCAGAGTCTTGCTTTCCCTTCTCCCATGTGGCAAAATCTTGGGTATTGGAGATTCCTCTAGGTGTCCCTCTGGGCCAGTGCTGCCTGTGAGCCCTTGGTAATGGGGACAGGCGTGGTCCCTGCTGTTGGCCTGGGTTCTGAGGGCCCACATGAAGGTCTGGGCACATCGGGGAGTCCCACTCACCCCTCGGGCATGAGAAGAGCCGGAAAGTCGAGGCCAAGAAGCTCAGGTAAGTGGCCCCATGCAGGCCCCCAGAGAGGGAGGGAAGAGAAGACCCCAGAGTGTGTGACAGCTATAGTATGTGACAACAAGAGGACATCTGGGGCCACAGCCATGTGGAACCCTGCTGTGAGAGAGTGAGGGGCTGCCCTGGCCTCCCTCCAGGCAACTCAAGATAGCTCCTGCGTGGTTTTTGAAAGCATTATCCACCGCAGCATGAATATCCACCAGGGCTGGTGGACTTGTTAGAAGGGGCCCCTTCGCTGCTGGACAGAACTGTGGTCGGACAGCTACACTTGCGCAATGCAGTGCTGAAATCTACTTGCCGGTCCCAGCTTTCCAGGAGTGCTGCTTCCACCCAGGGCTGCTGATGGTGACCCCCCATGCAGTAGAAGCCAACCTGTCCCTCGGACCACAGGGTCACGGCCAGGCTCCGCGTGGAGCGTGTGGGGAGCTGGGTTTCCATGCGAACGTTGCCCAGGGTGCATGTGTGTGGAGAGCACCTACTTGTGCTAGGCTGTGACAACTGTGCTTCCCTCTCGCTCCAGAGGTGATTTCGTTCTGTTTTACATTTCCAGGCTGCTCTGTGACATGAGATGAAACTCGTCTGTAATAATCTGAAGCCTGGAGCCTGGATAGATTTTTCTTAAAGCCCCATCTGCTTTTTAATCAGTGCAGATTCCTCAAAGATTCTCCACTAAAGGCTCATAAATCTTGGCTTTCAGTGTTCAAGGGCAGGGTTCGCCTCTGGCTGTGTGGTGAGCTACTCTGTGGGGAGTGGGTGCCAAGGACAGGACTCTGGCCACCGCCCACCAGAGCTGGGTGGTATTTCAGAGCTCCTGCTGCTCACTGATTTCCAGCCCTGGAGTTCCTGCTGAACACGGGACCATTAGAAGAGGTGTGGGGCTTCTGAGCGGAGGTTGATCTCCATGGAGCTGAGGCCTGGCTGAGGGCAGTGATACGGGCCAAGCTCAGGGATGCCCCACCTTGGTCTCTCATGATGCTGCTGCCTTTGTCTCCTCCAGGGGGACCCTGGGCTCCTCCACCTATGTACCTGGCCCCCAGGTATGCAGAAGAGGCCACAGGTGGAGGGCCCCTAGAATGTGGTCTAAACCAGCTCGTGCCTGCAGCTTGCAGCCAGAGGTCACATCAGCAGTCACACACATGTGGCTCAGAAACCCAAGATGCACCTGTTTGGGAAACAGGAGCTCCCTGTCCTGGGGGTCACCCATGGCGGGGGGGGTCCTCACACCATCTGCCTCCATCCTGCCACCACACTTGCTCCTCTCTCAAGGGTGACAGATCTGCTGAGTTGGGGGTTAGAGATGAGGTTCTCCCCCGCCCTCCCCAGGAGCCTGTCCCTAGCTCGAGTTTGGAGCAGGTCAGCACAGGAGACCATGGTTTCCACATTGTCCATCTGGGGTCAGGATCAGGAGTCATTGCTGCTGGCCCTGGACCCTCCCTCTGGCTGTTCCAGTGTCCTTGTGGCCCTTGGTTGGTTCCAAGCTCTGGCAGAAGTGGAGGAGCTGCTTGTGGCTCTCAGCAGCATCCAACACTGTTGAGTGGCAGTCACACCAGGGGCCCCCGTTTGCAGCCTCAAGCCCTGACCCTTGAGCCCACTGCCATTACACCCAGGCTTTTCCTGTTGGGGTTATCTCTCTGCTCCTGTAACACGCTCTTGTCATCAGCCTTCCTCAAAGGAGGCGCAATCTCGGCCTCGCTGGTGCCAGCCGCGGGCTCCTCCTTCCAGGCCTCCAGGTGACGTTTTCACCAGAGTCCAGGCTGCTCTCTGCTGCGTGGCCACAATGCCCTCCTGAGCCCTGGTGCTCCCTGAGCAGATTTCCTTGCTGTGAGGCTCCATGTGTCTGTGGTTGCTGTCAGCGCTGACCTTCCAGGGAAGGGCCTGCTGGTTCCTGCAGTGAGCGGTGGGTGGGGACTCACGTGAACATGAGGCATGTGCCCCTCTTCCTTGCTAGACTAGAGCCCTGTCAAATTATGAGTGGGACATAGAGGTTCTGAGGCACAAAATGAGGAGCTAAAGTTGTATGGCTAGAGTAGGATGGGGTGTCAGGGTGTCAGTCCCTGCCAATTGTTCACATTCCTACCTCCACGTGGACCACGATCCGGGTCTCCTGCTCCACACCCGCTGCTCAAGGCCTGCTGCAGGAGACCCATTTCCAGAGCATCCGGCACTGAGCTCCCCCAGACAGCGCCTCAGCCTCAGCAGCTCTCGGACCAGCAGGGGACCCTGGGCTGGGTCAGTGCAGCATGAGTCCTTCATTCAGAATCAAGGGTGCAGGGCACCCCTGGGACCTGTGGGGTCCCTGCACCACTCAGCTCACCATGCTGCTGATCCTCAGGTCTTTGGAGGAGCCAAGTCTCTATTCTTAACATGCTTTCCACCTGGGTACAGCTGCTTGGAGGAGCTCAGCAACACCACTGCCCAAGATTCCCGTACTCACTGCAATATGGCTAGGAGCTGAGTACAGCTGGGTGGGTGTACATTGTCTTTGCTGTTGACCTGTCCAGAGCCTCGCGTCTGTTCACCTCACTGCCCCTTGTCTCAGGGCTGTGGTTATACCAGAAATCCATAGAAGTGGGACTTTGCCAGCTGGGCCCACTAGCACAGGCCTGTAATCCTAGCATTTTGGGAGGCTGAGGCAGGAGAATTGCAAGTCCCAACCCAACTCTGTGGGACTATGTCTCAATACAATAAAAAAGGGCTGAGGACATAGCTCAATGTGAAGCTCCTGGGTTCAACTGCAAATGCTGCAAAACAAAATAAAACAAAACAAAACTTTGCTAAGAGCTAATGAAAAGTCCAAGAAGCCTCGCTGCCAACCCCACGCTGAATTCTTCACAGTGAGTAATTTCTCCACTGCATAATGGGAAAGGCATCAATCCACTTAGACCCCTAAGGCTTCTGTTCTTGGCTTAGATATAGGTAGAGGTTGGCTCTCAATTCTTCCTTGAATGTAAAAGAGAAGAGTACTTTTTCAAGGTTAATCACACCATAATTGATGAAATCCTCAGCCTTTGCAGGTATAAAATCCAATGCACGGCTGAAATTGAACATGGCAAGACAACATTAGATGATCTGGGAGAGGTGACATCCATCCAGGACTCCATGTGACAGCCACACCCACAGGTCCCATCCACCACAAGGGGCTCAATTCATGGAGCTGCAGAATCACCCGGACACAGACTGCTGTGTTTCTTTGCTACAGTGTGAGGTTCTGTTTGTGATGTTTAAGAGAACCAGAGAACTTGGAGGAGGGAGGTTCCCTATGGGGCTGGATGAGCCAAGTTTGGGGACAGTCTTTGAACAAAGGCAGGCCTCCTTCCATGCCTCCAGGTGGTGACCTAGGCCACGTGTGTCCTTGCAGGTGTTTCAACTTCCTAGCTACAGATCAGCAGGCTCTTCAGGGGTGCTGTAGGCAGAAGTTGGGGGCCACCCTTCAGAACACCATAGCAAACAATGAATTCTCAGGAAGGCATTTGGGCAAGGTGGCTTCCAGGATCCTGTCTAAGCCTGACACTTGTACAAGCAAAATCCCTGGGAACTTAGCTCTAAATTAGATGTACACTACACTCAGCAAGGCTTTTCATCTCTGGGGGCAGCAGCAAGGGGAACAGGTCCCTCATTAATGCTTCCTCAAAGGGCTGGTAGTTAATGACATCGTGTAGGTCTCTCATCCTCAAATTTATCAAAAGCTGCTGCAAATAGAAGTCTATTTTGCTTTTGTGTTTTTCATTTGCCTACATAGTCTCTTGTGAGTGCTGTGTGCTCAGAGGGGTCCGGAGAGCCAGTCTTGTGGATCATGTGGGGTCGTGGACACCGTAGGGACCTGTCACTCTGTCCTTGAGGTTGGAGAGGCTGTGTTGGTCTTTGCATCACTGGAGTCTCATAGAGCCTCTGCAATTAGACGTTAATGGTGGATATTTCTTAAATATTGCCCAAAGCCATTCTTAGTATGAGCTGAGCTTTGGTATTTGAAAGAGGTGCCTAAAGGTCCAGAGCAGCTGAATAAATATTTCCTCGGGGTCACAATATTTGGGCAACCAGATTTGAATTTGAACAAAGTAATGTTTGACCCCAGGTGCTGGTCTTATTCAGCACACTGGGCTGTCTTATATGTCATCAGGACTTGGTTCTATCTGTCCTCAAACTGTCTCATTTAAGCTTCGTGCTTCACTGTCTGCATTTCAGACAGCGCTGTTGACATGTATGTGCTCCCCCCACTCTGCCCCTTACTCTCATGTCCCTCAACTGACAGTGTGCTCTGCTCAGTGTAGTTCAATTCAGATCAACAGCTAAGCACTGTATTGGTCAGTGTTGCCACATAACAAATGACACCAAAGCATAGGGGCTTAAACAAAAACATTTAGGCTAAATGTTTCCCAAACTTATGTGGTGTCACAACTTGATAAACCCATCGTATCTTGGAAAGTATCCAAAATCTAAAACGCACTGGGTACATCTAGCCTACCTGACATCCTACCTCAGCAACATCCCAAGCTGTAGTCTCGATTGCTTCCCCCTATGCTTTTGGGGCTGACTGGAAGTGCTGCTGTAACCCAGAATCACACATCAACAGTCTGGAGAATGGTCCAAATTCAGAACTTCAAGCAAGGTTTAATAAATGTTTATAGTTTCCACACAATTGTGAAGTTGAAAAATTGTCTATAGAAGCAGTGCCCATCAGGGAACTGGATGGCAGTTTCTGTGGCTCAGGGCCACCAGGTTTCAGCTTTCTCCGCAGGACCCTCCCAGCCTGCACTGGGAAAGACCACAGTCATCAGCAGCCCATGGCCATTTGATCTCTTCTTTCTGTTGGAGGAGAGTCAATCCCAGCCACATGCAAGGAATGGGAGGGGGGGTGGGAGCCAGAGGCATGAATACCAGGACCACGGCCACCTACATGCCTGCTGCATGTGGACACCATGCTGCAGCTGAGGTCTGAGGCTGAAGAAGCCTCAGGTGCTGGCCTCGATAATTTAGTACAAGAAGAACCTAGGTCAACACATTTATTTTCATATAGTATTATAAGCACAATAGTATAAATACTAAGAATATCATGAAGGCTAAGAGAAAGAACAACCCAACTCAAAAGGTGGAGAGAGAAGCCAGAGGGCTTCCCGGAAGAGGTGAAATATGAACTGATACTTGAAGAATAAATAAATAACCTAACTGGATTCCCAGAGGGATTGGCTCAGCTGGCAGATCCAGAGTCTGGGGCTCCTGTTCCTCCAGGAAATGTCTGTGTTTCTCATCCCAATGCCCCAGAGAAGTGGCTAAGGATTAGCATGGCTGAGCACTGTGGCTCAACTCTAGCAGCAATATTAATATTTTGCGTAAAGGAGCATTGTTCCCACAGAATGCCCCAGTCAGCTCACATTATGCTCTTGCCAAAATACCCTTGTAAACATCAAATTTTGAGAAAGTGAGGGGAATTATGTTAATCATATTCCTAAGAGCACTCAAGCAAAGGGCTGTTTATTGAAAATATTGACACGATGAAAAAACTGCTGGAGTGACATGGCTCCGGGCTTTCCAGGACGTCATCACGGGAAGGCAGAGGCACTTGGCTTTGATGCAGGGCTGGGCTGACAGGTTGTGCTCACCTGCAGAGACGTGACTGCGATCAGCCTCACTGGGAGGAGACAGGCTCTGGGGTCACTCTGGTTGGGCAGGGTGCTGGGCATGTCCTGCCGGGGCTGGGGAGATGGTGCCCAGCTCCAAAGGAGGGGGCTGCTCAGCTCCTACGTGGTAGACTGGTTCCCAGACCTGTGTGCTGGGGAGACCAGGTCAGGCTCAGCCACAGGACCCTGCGCTCCTCACCCATGGCCAGTGCACTCTTCCCAATTTGCACTGCAGGTGTTTATATGGTGGGACTGAAAAACGCAGCTGAGTGTTTAAAGCAAAAGAAATGTGTTACAGTTAAGGATGCATTGCTGTGAAGTCCCCATCAAAACTCTCCCTTCACTCATCCCATCATCCTTGTCACTTTCTGTAGCAGCTCTGGAGTCCTCTTTCCTGAGAGTCTTTAGTTGTGCTGTCCTGGCTGCCTCCGTGTCCTGAACGGATTTAAAATGTGTCCCTTGCATGGTCATTTTGACTTTAAGGAAGAGCTGGAAGTTGCACGGTGCCAGATCTGGTGACGAAGGTGGATGACTGTCTCTTCGTGTCTGCCTGGTCATCCCCTCCTATGTGGCTCTCTGCTGATCTGGGTGCATGGCAGGAGAAGGCTACCCCAGTAAGCCCGAGATGCCCGTGTGCCCAAAGAACCCACTCACAGAATCTGAAGTGATCGCCTCTGACTGACAGGTACCCCCTTCCCACATCAGCCAGAAGGGCTGAGCCTTAAAACAATCTTTGAGGCCCATCTTTGTGGAAGAAGAAGAGCTGCTCTTTACCTATTTACCTATGGTTGGACACATAGTCACAATGGAGCACTCCTCTGTCATAAAGAAGGATAAACTTGAGTCATTTATAGCAAAATGGGTGCACACTGAGATCACCATCTTAAATGAAATAAATCAGACATAAAAGCTTAAAAATGGTATGGTTTCTCATATGAGAAATACAAAGCATAAATAAATCAAAGAGTAAGAAAACAGACAGTAGGAAATAGGGAGGTAGAACTCTGACAAATAGGAAGAGGATGAAGAGATGAAAAGAAGGGGAAAGGGGTACAGGGGAGGGATGCAGGAAGAAAGAAGATGTGTCATGCACATGTGCAGCTACCCACAGTGAGTGTACTCGCCTTGTTCCGCAAACATAGACAAATGAAGTTCAAATAATGACAGTGCCCACGGTGAGTGGGGCCACAGCCCGACAAGTGTGCAGCTGGTTTGGGTGAGGCCTCAGCCATGACCCGACATGTTCTCACTGTGACTCCTGGAGAAGGAGAATCAGGAAGGTTTACGGCTACTTGGGATGCTGGGGTCATGGGTAATTTTGTGTTTTCTTCGTTTCCTAAATGTTCTGCCATATGGAACTATGGCTCTCATAACAACAAGACCCAGCAAGGTTCTTCTGTAGATGAAAGCCCCTTCCTTCAGGCTTCAGGAGGGAAAGTGCTGGAGGCACCACAAACCTTGACAGTGTTGTCCAGGCCTTCCACCACCTGCCGAGGGAGAAAGGGAGGGACACAGTGGCAGCCAGGTTGGGTTTGGCGGCCACACACCCAGCGGAGGCCTTTCCCTGGGAAAATCCTTGTGACCTGTTTAAAAATACTCTATTCAAACCAGCACAATGGCTGGTATTTATATTTGGTTAAAAATAGCATTTTTTTTTATTACAAAAGAACTTAGGAAAAAAATCCTGAAAGTTATAAGAAACGTATAAAGACATTTGCAGAAGTCGCTGATTATATATTTGTGCAGAGCTGTGGGAACATATTTATTATGTTGTTTGAAGATTCGATGTGAAACTCGGGAATGAGAACAATGGTCTATAACAAAGCCATCCAGATCAAAGTCAGCGCTGACCTAGGGAAAACAGCTGTAGAACCGGGGTTGTGCTCCCAGCCCAACAACCCACTGGAATTTATCCTCTCTGAGATCACAGGTCTTCAGCAAGCACTTGCTCGATGCTGTATTGCTTACCCTATCTCCCCAAGTGCCTTCCGCTTCTTCCAGTGACTCTAACACTTCAGCCCTTCCGGCCAACTTTGCTCCTGGTCTGTTGGACCTGCTGGGCACCCATAGGCTCTGCTGGGCTGGCCGGTGGCCCTTGGATGCTTGGAGGGTCTGGCCCATGAGAATCAGGGATCTTGGGTGATAAACTGCAAGTAGCAACGTCTCTCTCAGAGCTTGCAGAGGTATTAGTGGAATAGCTTTTTTGGTTTTTGTTTACACAGGGAGTAATCACAGTATATGGTGAATATTTAAATTTAAAATGTGCTGCAGTAGAAGACACATTGCCATGAACCCCCCTCAAAATCCTCACCCTCACTTTGCACACACTCATTCCATCATCCTTGCTGCTTTCTGCAGCTGCTCTGGAGTCCTCTTTCCTGAGGGTCTTTACAAGGTGTGATAAAAAAATATAGTGAGTGCTGCTGCTGAGCACTATCCAACACAAAGGCAGCTCTTAAAAACACGATGCTGTGTCCTCATCCACCTTAGTCACTGGATTTGGCACTGTATGACTCCTGGCTCTTTCCCAAAGTCAAAATGACCATGAAAGGGAGATGTTTTCAATACATTCAGGACATTGAGTTAGCCAGAACAGTGCAGCTAAAGACCCTCAGGAAAGAGGACCCTAGAGCTGCTGCAGAAAGTGGCAAGAATGTCAAAGGGAGGGGGAAGATTTTGAAGGGATTTATGGCAGTATGTCTTTTTCTTACAACACTTTTAAAAAATTTAAATATTCATTGTATTTTTGAATCATAGCTCATTTTCTCTCTGTACCATGGGACTTGCATTTGACAAGTCTCTGAAGCTGTGTCCCCAGAGACACGATTAAGCTATATGTCACACACTCGGGCACCGGAGCTCTCTCCTCTCTGCTCAGGCTCCTCCTGCAGACAGGGTTAGGCAGGCCCACTGCCCTTCGGAAACACTCCCAGGTGCACCTATACCCCAGGAACCTAAGTGGCTTAGCTCTGGTGACCTCCAGCAAGGTCCTAGGCAGGAATCTCAAGAACCCAGCCTGCCACCAGGTTTTTCTGATGAGCCACCCCTGAGTGGATGTCGCTGGGCTCTGCATGGTGGGGACCAGGTCACGTGCCCACTCTCAGAGCCACAAGCACAGCAGCACCTGCCTCCAAAGACTAATAGGAAGGAGGCGCGTTGAAAACAAGAAAGATGAGACTGAAGTACAGATCCTGGAGTAGACTCCCATTAGAACATTGAAAGAAGCTCCTTTTTTTGGTTGGAAAGCTAGAATTTGGATGAATCTCAATAAATGTGTGTTGAATGAATGAATGAATGAATGATAGATGAAGCAATATGATAGAACCAGGATTCAGCTCAAGTTCTTTGGCCCCAAATTGGATCCTCTGCCCACCTAGCCCAGGCCCTCCCAGCCACATGGCTGCCTACAGCCACAACTTTGTGCACCCAGAGCTTCCAGATCATGCAAAATGTGAATCCAGTGTACCAGTCTCATCAGGCTGTGTGACTATTCATCAAGGTCTTCTCTGCATCATGCATCAGGAAAGTACATTTTCCACCTGAGAGTGGAGCCCAAGAGGACTCTGTGTCCCCTGTAAGCTGGGCTGTTCCCATGTCCTTGCTTTCTCCTCCTAAACCCCAGCCTCATCTGTGGTGGATGAGACCTCCTGATTCCATGGGGCTCATGGAATGAGAGTGAAACGGCTATAGGCCACCTCTGGGAGAGCATCACACATGTCCCTGTGCTCCTGCAAGCCTCTTTGGTTAGGGCCCTGCATGGGCATTTTCTTAGTTAATTTCTCATTGCTGGGATAAAATACTTAACAGACACCCACAAGTTAAAGGAGGAAAGGTTTACTTTGGCTCACAGTTTGTAAAGGCTTCAGTCCATAGTTGGCTGACTCCAAGGCAGTATGGCATGGCAGAGGGAACTGATGGAGGAGAAACAGCTCATGGCATGGCAGACAGGAAGCAGTGTGCCCTACTTCTTCTTTCTCTTTCTATTCCATCTGGGCTACAAGCCTATTGGTTGGTGCCACCCACACCCGCAATGGGTCTTCCCTCTTCAGTAAGTCCATCATCGACACCCAGAAGTATGCTAAACTCATCTAATTCACACAGCCATGGCCCAGGCACCTTCCAAAAGCTCCACCTATGAATGCATAAGGCTTTGGGAGAGATCTATATGTAAGCCAAACAACCATGCCCCACTGGCCTGCTGACTCCTACGTTTTGTCACATGAGTCAGAAGTACATCCTGACTATGTCTGAGCCTTACACTTCTGGTGTGTTATTTGTTAGGGCAGTAAGTAAGGTTATTCTACCCAACACAGCCAAATGGCCAAATGGTTATTTTCTCAGTTTTGTATTACACCATATTTACTTTTACTTGATTTTATATGGTATCTAATAAGAATGTGACTTTAAATTTAATGTTCTTTCCTTTGTATGATATAGCTTTCCCTTTTGATGGAATAAATACAAGGCCTTTCTCTGGGCATAAGACCCTTTTTCACCATGTCACAGTGAGGCACCCTGGGCACAGGGGTGTATCTGAACCTTAGAAAAGTTATGCACTCACAGTACAGAAAAACATCATTTTGTTCATTCTTTTTTCTCTTCCTTCCTTCCTTCCTTCCCTCCTTCCTTCCTTTCTTCCTTCATTCCTTCCTTCTTTCCTGCTTGCCTTCCTTCCCTCTCTTCCTCCTACCTTTTCTTCCAAGTTTTCTGAATACCTAATTGGTATGACAAGTGGCATTAGACATTGTGGAATCAGGGATAAAGAACTGGATAGTGCATGCTTGTAATCCTAGTATGCTGGGAGGCTGATCTCAATTCTAACCTGAGCAATTTAGCAAGACTCTGTAAAAAAAAAGGATTGAATTAAACCATATGCAAATTTCATGTTTATAAGTGAAAAAGGATCAAATACTGACAATTCAATTTAATATTATTCACCTTAAATGAGTTTGTGTATTAACATTATCTCAACTTTTTATTTCTTTTCTTCCCACCCAAGTCTCACTTACTTGGAGAGTTCACAGTTATGTGGAGATTTGTAAGCCAGCTCAAGTAATCTTGTGGGTTAGAAGGATCTAGGGAAGTAATAAAATGCAGTGTTGTCCTCAAATTACCCACAGTCATTTAGGGACAGCAGTCAATGACAAGTGAGATGATAGAAATAACATGTGGCTCCTGGTGAATTCAGGTACAGGGCACTACAAAAACACTGAGGAGGTTGTTTAACTTGGGATTTGGGTTTGCTAATGTTCTCCAGGTCTGTAATTTCTCCTATGGCTTTGGGCTTTGCCCATATTCTGTACTTAGGGTGATCATTCCTCCAGTCTTGCAGGCCTGCTTCAACCCTACCATCCAGAGGCAATTATTAACAATCAGCTTTCATTGACACATGCTGTGATTTGGAAAATAAATGACTGAGTGGCCGTGGTTGGTTCCCAGCCTTGGTCTTCCTCCCATGCACTTTTCTTCCTGGTACAGAATGTGCGGTGCCACAGCCCAGTGAGGACAGCACTGGGGAGTAAGAGGATGAGAGGCAGTAATCCTTCAGGCCCTTCTCATGGGGTGCCTGGTAGTGGCGACAAAGGTCCACTGGAAAGGAAGGCCAGGAACCATCTTGAGTTAGTCAACTCTTCATCCCTGTGACTAATACTTGAGAAATTCAACTTAAAGGAGGAAAGGTTTCTTTTGCCTCACAATTTTAGTGGTTTCAGTCCACGGTTGCTTGGCTCCATTGTCTCTAGCCAGAAGATGAGGCAGGACATCATGGCGGAAGGGTGTGGTGGAGGAAAGCTGCTTACCTCATGGTGGCCAGGAAGAAGAGAGGGAGAGGTAGAGAGGAAGGAGCTATGGACTAGATAAAGTCCTCAAGGTCATGTTTTCCGTGACTCACTTCCTCCAACTGAGCCCCATTTCCCACAGGCATTCAGCTGAGTACTCATCCATGGATTAATCTATGAGAAGGTTGGCATCTTCGTGATCCAATCACCTCTCTAGGCCTCTTTGAATGCTGTTGCATGGGAACCAAGTCCTCAGTGCCTGGGTCTTTGGGGGACTTCTCATTTAAAGTGAGCCATGAGAAGCCTTGGTAAAGTGAAGGCTGAGACAGCATCATACTGTCAACACCTTGTGCCAAGAAGTAGTTTCTATTACCTTCATGCCATGATGCCAAGAGATTGCTCAAGGATACTCCAGGAAAATCTCAATCTTATGATCTTTGGTATAAAGAAATGGCAAAAAATTTTGTTGTTTTTTTTTTAGCACAAATTATCAGCAGTGCTTGGAGACAAATGGAATGATAAGAAATACAGAAACATATCTCAGTGGCTATTTCCAGCTGTCGCCTATAAATAAGATGATACAGCATATTCTATCTGTCCACCTACTTGCTCATGCAAAGATCCATTTTGTTATACATAAACAAGGATCGGGTAATATACTGACCCATTTCCAGAGCTGGAATCTCATAGAAGATCCTGTTATCAAACAACATCACACTTCAAAAACCAGCACCTTACTCTTTGAAGCTTGGGTTCAGTGTTTCCCAACACAATTAATCAGGATAACAACATAAAAGATGATAAAACTAAAAAAAAAATTAGCATTAAGTGTTAATGTGATAATTGAACTTACTAATGAAGGAGGCTTAAAGACTGGAGTTTTAGTTCCTAGTCCTAAGGATTGAAAGGTGGGAAGAGAGGGGTCTGAGTGTCCTAGTGTCCTTGTTATTCAGGTCACAGGTGGGGACATGGCTTGAAGCACCGTTCTAGGTGGAGCTTGTCATGCAAGTAGTTTTAGTCACCCAAGGGTCCCCTAAGCCTCCTTTCCCTGGAGGACCTGCAGCAGACAGCAGGTTCCAGGACAAATTCAGAACCACATCAAGAACCCTCCTGGGGAAGGAAACAGAGACGGGATGCATGTAGAACAGGGGTGGACAAACTTCCTCAAGGAAGAGCCCAATGATCAATGCAGCTTGCAGAACTTGTGACTAGACTCTTCCATTGCATTGAGAGGCTGCAGTCATCAATGAAAGTAATGAGCAGGCTGAGCTTCAGGACTTTATTCACACAAATAGGAAGAGTCTATTAGGGTTTCTATCTGGATGTCCCCTAAATCCCCATACAGATCTGGGGCTTGTGGAAGGTGACTGGATTATGAGTGTGCCACAGTTGGCTTAATGTCAGGAGGGTCAGAAGAGGTGGGTCACTGGGGCTGCGACCTGGAAGTGTATATCTCCCTCCCTGGCTTTATGCTTTACTCCTTAATTCCTGGACACCAGGATATGAGCAGCTCTGCCATGCTGTCCTGCCTTGGAGCCAGGCAGCCATGGCCCGAAAGGTAAGCCGAAAGCAAACCTTTCCTCCTTTAAGTTGTGGGAATTCGTATGTTTTGTCTCAGGGACAAAAAAGTTATTATGATAGGGCCCCACTTTGCTGACTCCCTATCTAAGTGGATGGCTAATATTAGCAGAGAATTAGCATGGATTCTAGATGCTGCCCATGTATAATCCATCAGTCCTTTCATAGCCCTCTGAGGAACTTGTCATAGGTATAGCCCAGAATTGTTCACTAGTTAGTGGGCATGATGATTCTGCTATCCTTGCCCACCAGGACTGCTGACACCCCGAGCTACCCTGTCACACACAGGGTCCTAGGGAGCCTCCTACCTCCCCCTCCTTCTTCACAGATGCTCTGGTGGTGGAATGTAGCAAAGTGCACATTGCCATCTGTGTTTACAAGGCCTCCCTCTTCCTTAGGGCCCCCAGACAACAGGTACAGTGACTTTGCAAAGATCCCTCTGCATTCAGTGAGCAGGGAGAGGTGTTAAGAAGTGCTGTGTGCCAGAGTGTGCCCCTTGCTCACCTAGTATGATTGAGACTAAGTCACTAGGGCTCACCAAGCTCAGGGGACCGGTGAGCCCTGTCTTTCAGTCAGGTAGCAGGCTCAGGGGCTCCATTGAGTTTTCAGTCACATTCTTAGGAAGTGTCGCAGGTAGAGATTTAGCCCAAGATAATGCACCTTGGGATGTGTGTTTTCTGGAGGCCACTGCTCTACAAGGCCTGTCAGAGTGCTAATTTGATTGACTGAATGATTGATTGATTATGCTGGGGGTTGAATCCAGGACCTTTGCACTGAGCTGCCTTCCCAGTACTTTTAAATCTTTTTAAAAAAATTTTGAGATAGGGTTTTGCTAAATTTCTAAGTTGACTAGGATAAGCTCGAATTTGTGATCCTCCTGCCTTAGCCTCCCCAAATGCTGGGATTACTCCAGTGTGCCACCTTGTCTGGCACAAGTGGCCATTTTAATCAGAGCTGTGGCATAGCTGTCATTGTAAGTTAGTGAAGACTATTTGGTATTTCTCTCTGAGCAGCAGATAGTCTCATTTCAAACCAGTGACCTCCGTCATCATTTGAATTGTGATTGTTACTTCCACCGATATTCAGAACTGTTTATTCCTAATGGGATGTGATGGCTTGGACCAAAAATGTCCCTCAAAGGCTTAGGTATGCAAAATTGGGACTTTTAGAAGGTAACAGGATCATTCAAGCACTAAACTTGTCAACGGATTAATCCACTGACAAGTACACAGCTGTATATGCTGTTAGGAGGTGTGTCCAGTTGGAGGAAGAGGGTCATGGGGATGTGGCCCACAAGGGTTTATTCTTGTCTCCAGCCCTCTTCCTCTTCCTGGCTCTTCCTGTTCACTCTGCCTCCTGGTTCTTCTGCCATAGTTTTCACCATGATGCTCTGTCTCAGAGCCCTCTTGGAGTAGCTGACCATGGACTGAACCCTCAAAAACCATGAACCTGGCCAGGGATTTAGCTCAGTGGTTTTGCAGCCTGCTGTGCAAGCGCAAGGACTCTAGTTCGATCCCTGGTACCAAAAAAAAATAAAAAAATAAAAGAGCCAAATAAACCTCTCCTCTAAGTTGTTTCTGTCAGGTATTTTGTCCCAGTGACAGGAAAGCTGGATAGTACGAGGGCTAATCCCTTTTTACACTGGGACAATTTGCTTTGCAACACATATTACTATCGAGTTATAATTCACATCTCCATTTTGGGTCTCATTAGTTGCCAGAAGAAAAATGACAAAAACAATAAATAGAGCATTCTTGAGATTTGCACTCAGAGGCAGTAGGCATGGGCTCAGTTCAAACTGGGTACTCTGTGTACCGGGAGCAGGGTTGCACCGATGATCAAGCAGAGAGAGGATGCAGGACTGTTCAGAGCCATGTGGAGCTGGAAGGAGCTGGGGGGACTCAGCCCTCCTCTGGTGGGGGTCCTGCAGCCATGCACCTGTCTTCCTGTCTCCCTGTGCCCCTGCTGTTCCCCTCCTCAAGGAGGACACACTGCCACTCCTGACAGGCACCAGCACTTGGGGACAGCAGGAATTGTTAAAGAGCTTCATCATTTTTAATGAGCTAGGAAACCCAAATCTGCTTCTTTGATGTTCTCACTTTGCTCATCTTGGAGGCGTTCACAGCTCTGACTCAAGATCTCTCTGCAGAGCAGTGTGAGACGCCAGTGAGTTGGCTCTGGAGAGAAATGGGCCAGATGCTGCCAGGGCCCAGGGTGACACCCCACACTGTGTTGCCCTCTGTACCCCAAATGCACACAGGTTCCGGATTGTCCCAGAAGCCATGACCACTGCTCTCCAATCCTCTCTCTCCAGGGACCCACGAACCTGCAGAGCTAAAGTGTCATCACATCACTATTCCACTGCCTGGACTCTGAGGCCAGCACACCTGTTTTCATGTTGCCGTTAAGTTCTCCAGGCGTCCCCAACATTGGCACTGAATGTGGGGGTCATGTAGGAGAGACTTTGGTGCCCCTGAACCACACTGGAACACACACAGCAGGATCTCATTGAGTGTCCGTGCAAAAGGCTTTGAGGACACAGCTGGGGACTCTGGCCTTCCTGTAGGGGAAACTCTCCTCTTTCTCCTGGAGTCCCATAGTCATTGAGTTACAGAATTCGCCAGGCCCTGGCCTGATGCTGGGGAGGATAATGCCACAAGTATATGTGTAGTTTCTGTGCCAGTGTGACAGAGGAGGAGAGGGCAGTGTGGGGACATAAGCCAGGGAGCTGGGGAGGCCAGGCTGGGCTTCACAGGGTGGCTGGGATGTGCAAGGGAAAACTCAGATGGGCGTCGAGAGCCACTGGGTTAGTGGAGACACCAGGGCAGGGGAAGCCATGCTGACAGCTCAGTATTCTGTGACTCATGATTCAGCACAGATGCTGAATTACTACACACAGGCCCCAAGCTCCTGGGGGAGATGCTGGGCTGGCTCATCACTGTTGCTCCCAGAGCAACAGAGCCAGAGAGATGCGTGTGCAGACACACGAAGTGTCCGCACTCGGGACAGCTCCACAGAAGGATTTTTCCACTTTAGGGTACAGTAATATCACACCCACTCAGCCTTTTTTTTTTTTTTTTTTTTTTTTGTACTGGGGATCGAACTCAGGTCCTTGTGTTTGTGCAGCAGGTGGCAAAACCGCTGAGCCAAATCCCCGGCCCCACGACTCAGCTTTTAACCTTCAGCGAAGTGCTCAATAAACTACACAAGATGTTCACCACTTTAACATAGAACAGGCTTTGTGCTCAGTGGCCTTGCCCAGCTGGGGGCTACAGAACTGTTCACTCTGGGCATGACTATGGTGGGTTCAGCTGAGCCGAGATGTCCTGGATGCTTGGTGTATTAAAGGCATTTTCAACTTAGAATACTTCCAGCTCATGAGGGGTCCCTCAGGACCCTACCCTGTCATAACTTGAGGAGTGGCTGTGTGCAGAAAGGTGTTACTCCAGAGGCCACCGGAGTGTTCAGGGTGGGGTGGCAGAAGGCGGAGGCTGCCATTCATGTCTAAGATCTCCTGCTGCACATTCCCCTTCCCACAGAAACCTGGACCTCGCGCTGTTCCCCTGGGGACTCTGCTGTACCCTGGTGACTATGACGCTCGTATTGGATTGACTCCGAATAGGGAGCTGTTAGGGGAGGAGACTTCATCGGACCCTGGTGTTGGAGGTGAGGCTTTGAAGGTATTAGGAGGAGGTGAGGCTGTTAAGGTGGAGCCCCTGTCACCAAATCCAGGTGGCCTAGAGGACAAGGGCAAGAGATTGCACCTGGCCTCCTTGTCCTTACTGCATGATGTCCTGAGCATCCTCTGGACTCAGCCAGCAAAGGCCATCACTAGACAGGGCCCCTCCAATTTCCAGCTCCAGCACTGTGAGCCCAAATAAAGCTCCTTTCTCTATAAAGTCACCCAGGCCATTGTGATATGGACAGACACTCGGGTGGGGTGAGACCTGCTACCCAGGGAGGGGACTCTTCACCTAGTACCCACTGAATGCCAATTTCATCCGAACACCTGAGGGGACAGAAATCCAGAATAACAGTTCCTCTGCCAGGAAGCAGTGCCTCTGACTCCAATTGCTACTGCTTGGCAGTGTTCACAGTGAGTGGAAGGGAATTGTGAGGATTGATTTCGGGTTGTATGTAGGTTTTGGGAGTGGTTTTACAGCCATGACCCAAGAGAACCTGGGTATAAATGTGGAGTTCTCATGACACAGGTGAAGAGGGGCCTGGGATTTGAGGACTTGCACCCTGAGCCCCAGCTAGACTTGATCTTTTCAGCTGAAGGGCTTTTAGGGTGGGTGGGCAGGGCTCACATTTTGGGTCTGTGCCCGTTCTGTGGGAACAGAGCAGAAGGAGAGCTGGAGGCAGGGGATGGCAGGGCTAGGGGACCAGGGATGCAGGAGGAGAGACATGAGGTGTTCTAACTCACTGGACCAGCAGAGCAGGAGGATGCGGCTCAGGGCTGGAGAGAGGCTGGGTGAGGAAGCTGAGCGTGGAGACGAGGGAGTGCCGCTCAGGACTGCAGCTGCCGGGGCGAAGCCTGCTTTTGGCCTTATGCATTCCTCTCCTTTCCACATGCTCCCCACCCACACTTCCCCAGGGAAATCCCAGCCCGGGCTCTTCCCTGTAGAGGTGGCCTCTGGGTGTCCTCATGTCCTCCACGCCCCTTCCCTAATTCCATGCAAGGAAGCTTGGCTGTGCTCAGGGCTTTATAGTGCCTCCTTCCTTCCACCATTGGGTGCAATTCCACCCAGACTAGGCCCCCACTGGCATTTATCTGATATTTTTATCTCGGTCTTTTTATTAGTGTGTTTATTGCGTGTTTATCAGTGTGTGTGTGTAGTTGCAGGAGTTGGTACATGCATATCATTTCTTGATCATTATCAATCCCCCCACTCTATCATTTGCCCCCTTCCACATCCCCAAAGAGACTGCTCCCCTGTTTCCTGCCATCTCTCCTTTATTTTGCTTTTTATCGTGTTTATATTGGGTTTCTCATATAAGAAGCCATGCGATATTTGACTTGCTGTGTCTGGCTTATTTCACGTAACGCTATTGTCTCACTCACTTTCCTCATTGCTGGGACAAAGTACCTGACACCACCCCTCAAAGGAGGAGAGATTTATTTTGGCTCACAGTTTGTAGGGGTTTCAGTTCACTGTTGGCAGGCTCCAGAGCAGGACAGAGTGGCAGAGGGGCATGGAGGAGGAAAGCTGCTCATGGCATGGTGGTAAGAAGCAGAGAGCAGTCAAAGGAGGAGCTGGTAAAGGACTTCCAGGTCACACATAAATGCTTCCAGGTCACACTTCCAGCGACTCGCCTCTTCAGACCAGACTCCTAACACCAAGCCAGCTATACCACTGGCATAAGCCAATCAGCCTTTCAAAAGTCCGTCTATGGGCACAGGAGTCTTTGGGGGGACATCTAGACAAAAACCGTAACAATTATGGTTCCCCAGACCCACACTTGCATTTAGTAAATTAGATTCTTCTTACCGTGGAGGTGGAGGCCAGAGGTCTGGCACCCAAGCGATTCTCCCAAGGCTCAACACTGGAGCAGCAAGGCCTTAGAGACTTCCCTGGTAGTGATAATCCTGGCCCTCTGCTCCCCTCTGAGCTGCTCTAAGTTGCCCGCACTGGATCTCAATGGGGATCACAGCCTCTCATGCTCCATTTGCCCTCTGCAGGGCTCCTGCCAGGGTGCCTGTCCCTGAGCCACCCTGTGTCCCTGCAGCCCCCCGAGTCACTACCTTATTCCAGTGCTGGTTGATGGCATCTGGTGCCTTCCAAGATCCTGAGCCCCATGGCACTCCTGCTGTAAGTAATGAATTTTCCGTGATTAATTACAACTAACTAGGCTTCTCTCTTCCCCAGGCACTGGATCTAAATATTTACAAGGAATTCTGATCAGAAGCTCGCTGTCCAAATTAATATTATTTCATCTAAAAATACAGGAGTGTTTTCATCCAAAATCAGCTGTTGTTTGGAGTCCAATCAGCATATTGTGTGACAAAATGGAACAGAGGCTGCAGCTGCTGCTTGCTGACAAGCATGCTGGCTGGCCAGTTCCAGAGGATGGGATTGAAGCAATGGGCTGGCCTGGGAAGTTCACTGAGACTTGGAGGTAGCTGGCAATCTGTCTCTCCTCACTCTGGGGCAGGCTCTGGAGGCTCCCAGGAGAGTGAGCATGGATATTGGACACTGAGCTGGCTGCCTGAGGTCAGGTGTGCCCAGCACCCATGGCTCAGTCCACTGCCAGCTTCTACTACCTGGATGCTCCCTTGTCCTGCCAAGCCTGTCGTACTGATCTGGTCCAGGTTTCCGTGGGCTCCCTTCTCCTGAAAGCAGACTCCTCCCTGCCTCAGGGCTGAGTCGTGGTTGTTGTAAGTCAGCCAAGGCAAAGACTCCTTTCCTTCTGCCAAAGCCCGTTTTAGGCATGAGGTTGTTTTTTTTATTTTTGGTGGTAGTGGAAATTGAACCCAGTGCCTCTGCACTGAGCTACATCCCCAGCCATTTTTGTTTTTTATTTTGAGACTAGGTCTTGAGACTAATTTGCTGCCTTAGTTACTTTTCTTGTTGCTGAGACAAAATACCTAACACTTACAAGTTAAGGGAGGAAAGATTTATTTATAGTTTGTAGAGATTTTAGTCCATAATCAGCTAGCACCAAGGCAGAGTGGCATGGCAGATAGGTATCACAGAGGAGAAACAGTTCATGGTGGGCAGAAAGTAGCAAAGCAACAAGAGATGATCACAGCTTTCTATCCCTTATAGCTTACCCAGACTACTTAGTGCAGGTAGCACTCACACCCTTAATCCTGGTGTTCTTGATCCTAGCATTGCACCATGAATCAATTCTAGCATTACACACTCCAGATCCAGCCACTTCTAAAAAAGCCTCACCTATGACCACATGAGGCTTTGGGGAGACATCTAAACACAAGCCATAACAAGGAGGAAAGGTTTATTTTGGCTCTCAGTTTGTAGAGGTTTCAGTCCATAATTGACTGGCTCCAAGGCAGGGTGGCATGGTAGAGGGGCATCATAAAGGAGAAATAGTTCATGGCAGGCAGAAAAAGCAGCAAGTAACAAGCAACAACAGCACCCCAGCAGCCCTCTTTCTGTCCCTTATATTCTGTCCAGGCTACACACCCTTAGGGCATGTAGCTTTCATATCTAGGGTAGGCCTTCCTGTTATCTACACTCAGAACTATGCCAAGCCAATCAGTGGACTGATTTAGCAATCACACACCCTTGATCCCAGCATCACACACTTAATCCCAGCATCACACACTTAATCCCAACATCAGACACTCTTGATCTAGCACCTCTGAAAAGCCCCACCGATGACCACATGAGGCTTTGGGGAGACATCTAAACACAAGTCATAACACTATGGAAAGGTCCCTTGGCAGAACCCAAGATGCTAAGCAAGATATAGACTTCATCCAGCAGAACTTTTATGGTTTAGATCTAGACTGTCTCCCCAAAATCTCATGTGTTCAGATGTGGAGCTTTTGGAAAGTGATTGGATCATAGGGTGCTATATGCATCAGTGGATTCATCCATGAGTTCATAGCTGCATGTGCTGTTAAGAGGTGGGGACTGGTTGGAAGAGATCACTGAGGGTGTGACTTGGACAGCTGTATTCTTGGCCTCAGCTCCTTCCTTCTGTCTCTTCTTCCAGGCTGCCTTGGAGTGAACAGCTTTCCTCCACCATGCCCTTCTGCCATTCCATTTCTGTTTTGGAGCCAGCTGACCATTGACTGAACCTACCCGAAACATGAACCAAATAAACCTCTCTTCCTTTAAGTTGTGGGTGTAAGGATTTTGTCCCAACAACAGGAAAGTGACTAATACAATGACCAAGGGAGGAGATGCTTGCAACAAATGTGCTCTGGATAAACTGAAATGAGTCATCATAAGTGTATTTTTATTAAAAAGAAACAATTTAGTGCAACTTTATATTTCCTAGCTGGTCAGCATTAGAGCTTGGTGATGTCAGTAGCATCATTGCCAGCAATAATTTATCACATTTTGCACATTGATTCCCAGGGAAACTGTCCTGAAAGATTTTCTCTTACCTTGGACCAGAGTCGTGAAAATGGTGGTGGAGTCTGTGCACCTTGTTCTTTGCATAGCAGCCTCCACTGTCATCACCATGTCTGTGTTGTATTTGCCTCTCTCCCTGGGGATTGTGCACTGTGGAGTTTCAGAGACTGAGCAGATATCAGGAGCATTTGTCTATACTGGACCCTTGGGGCCAGGTGAAGTTTAACCCCAGAGGCCAGGCTTTAGCACTGAGCTTTCCAGTGGACAGAAGGAATGCATGTCAGTATGGATTCAGAGGGGAGTTAAAGGTAGGTGGTTATATGCACAGAAGAGCTGGTGTTTGACCTTTCCTTATGACCCAGAAGCATGGCAGGTCCAGGGTTTAGTGGCAGGGGCCTTAGATGAATACAACTTTGTTCTTGGTATGGGAGTTCCTTACTTATTTTGATCCTTTTCTGTAAAATCCATGAACTTAATATGAGCATTTATTCCAACCCTTCCAAGGCTGCTCCTGTGCAGACTGTATCTGTACTTTCAGGAGGTCGGGATCACTCTGTGAGCCAGAAAGTCGCTCCGGGCACCCCAAATGTGGTGATTGGGACTGCTTGGTTGGCTTTTCCCACCTGCGACATGATGGAGCCCACTCTCACAGTGGAATGCATCACCATAGCAGAGCTCAAACACAGGGATGTCCTTACCCACAGGGGTAGAGTCGTCACTGGGTGCCTGTGGTAAGTTCTGGTGTCTGCTCCAGGCTGGGGTCAGCACTATGTGCCCTGCCCAAGACAACACTGCCAGAAACCAGCCTAGCTCACAAGCCCACAGATGGCCTCTGCAGGGACACGGTGGGCAGTATTTTCTCGTGCCTCAGCTGGAGAAGGTCTCCCTAGTGGAGGTCAGGGGTTGTAGGCAGGCAGGACCGTTCCTGAGGAGTGGCGGGTAGCGGAGAGCCGTTCAGCACTTGGTGGCCCATGACATCAACTCTTCTTAGCTCTGTGTTTTGGTGAAAGTGTTAGGGAATTGGGCTGGTGTCTGAGGCCACAGAGGGAACCTGGGAACATGAGTATCTCCAGGTTGGACACAGAACTCATGTCTCACAAAGGACAAGTGCTTTTGGCAACCTGGATACCAGCAGCCCTATTCTTGCAACTCGTTCCAATTTGGGATATAGAAACACTGGATTTTCATAGATGTTGGCAGATAGGAAAAGAAAGAGTGATTCCTATCCAGTATGCTCATTTGGGTGCCTGCCTAGTCTCTTGGGGGTCACGTTACCTCTGAGTACTTCTGGCCTAGTAAGGAGCTGGATGGCAGGAGACTGCAGCAAATGGACCCTTATCTCTGTGGGGTCCAGGGGGTGCCAGGGACTCTCTGACTCTGTGGCCCAGGGATCCAGGTCCACCACCCGCCATCTATCCTGGTTTCATGTGACATGAGAGTGGCCATCCTGATGGCCACGGAGGCCTCAGCCATGTTGCTTTGGGACTCTAGGATTGCTGCCACCACACTGCAAGGGTCACTTCAGCCATCACCAACCAGGCTGCCCTGGCATCCTCGGGATTTTCACCAGCCCTCCCTAGTCCGAGAAAGCACAATCCATGCCTTCAGTGCTGGCACAGCCAGTGTCCCTGCACATCCTGCCTGTGGTGCTGTTAGCCTTCAAAGCCCCTGACTCCAAGTGCCCTGTCCTCAGCCCCCAAGCATGGCTTCTCCACGGCCATTGTGCCCACAGGTTGCTAAGTGGTGAACAAAGAGGCAAAGCTCTTGATCCATGCATTACTCAGCAGTGGCTTTGGTGGCTACTGGGTGGGCTTGGTGGAAGCAGATTCATTACTGATTAGGTAAAATGTGTGATTGAAAACTATGGTGAATGGTTAAATTTAAAAAATTTATTTCAGTCAACGATACAAGGCTATGAATCCCCGTACCTTTTGAATACTCCTCCCATCATCCTTGCCACTTTCTGTAGCAGCTCTGGAGTCCTCTTTCTTGAGTGTCTTCGGTTGTGCTGTCCTAGCTGCCTGAATGTCTTGAATCCATTGAAAATATTTCCCTTTCATGGTCATTGTGACTTTGGGGAAGAGCCAGAAGTCACACAGTGCTAGATCCGGCCACTAAGGTGAATGAGGACGCAGCGTCGTCATGTTTTTGCAGTCTGCCTTTCTGTGGAATGGTGCTGGGCAGCAGCATTCACTATATTTGTCATCACACCTGGTACAGACACTCAGGAAAGAGGACTCCAGAGCTGCTGCAGGAAGTGGCAAGGATGATGAAATGGATGTGTTGGTAGCTGGGGTGTGGTAAGAAACTTTTTAACATTCACCATATATTTTAATCGTTCCTTATACTTGTGTGTCCCTCCCTAGGCACAGAACTCCTGGTTGCTCTGAGCTTGTGGGTCCAGAGTTTGTGCTGAGTGGTAGCCACTTCCTGGCTCAGCCAAGGGACAGGGCCAGTGGCACCAGTGCAGTCAGAGGCCACCGAGAGGAGCTGTGATCTGTGCAGCTTCTCCTTGGTACCAATTCTCTGACCTTGGAATCACAGAGTTGGGCTGAGGCATGGTTTTCCTGTCTACAAATTAGGACAACAGCAGGTGCCTCCCCTGGCTGGCTCTGTTACTGTGAAAAGCCAGCAAGGAGAGGGACATGAAAGAAAGGGCCCACTGCCGCCAATGACATTGACAAGCATGCATCCTGAGCAGGTTCAATAAACAGGGCTTTGCACTTCAGCCACCACATGGGGGTTAGATTCCCGGCTTCCCTTCTCCCTGGCTAGGAAGTAACTGCATTCATAAACCCTGATGTCTTCCACAAAGCTTACCAGATGTTTTAAAGCCAGGCCTTACTAGAGGCTTGTTAAGAACAATAGGGATATGAAGATGGCAAAGCTGTGACCGAGCCTTCCAGGAAAACCCAAGGGAATTCTCCCTCTCACTACTAACTTGTCTGGAGAGGGAGGGAGCCCCTGCCCACCCACATCAGTCTGGACGATCAGAAAGCCCCCAGCCCAAGTCTGTGGGAACACAGTTTCCTCTGCTCCATTTCCTTAATCCAAAGGAGAGCGCCCAGCCTCTCCTGATGTTGACAAATCGCTGAGGGCCTGATTATAAATGGCCACAAATGCCATGAATTAGAGATGGAGGCCCAGCTGGAATGGGGCCCAGGATCCTGACAGCTGGATGCCTCGCTAGGTCCTGAATTCTGATTCCTTATCAGGAGAGCTCTGGGTGCATGTGTTTCCTGCAGGAAACCTGCATTTCTCTTTCCCTTTCCCTCTTCTGGGTCTGTGCTGCAGTACTTCCAGCTCGTAAAGCTGAAATGTACCGCAGTTGGCTGGGTTGTGTTTCTGCACACACAAGGCTTCTCACTGAGGGGTGCAATTGCATTTGACTCTTGCAGCTCTGAATGCAAAGCCCTGTGGTTGGCAGGTCCTGAGCGCTTGCGGAGCCCCTACTGTGTGTGTGAGCATGATGGGCTACAGGGCAGACTGGAGAAGAAAGGCAGCTGCTGGAAGACAATGTCCGTGAGGAAAGGGGAAGGGGCTGCTGCCTGCTGTGGTCTGGGTGGCAACATGCTGCCCCCTCTCTGGGACACATTCTGCAGAATGCACACTTCCTCCCTTGGCAGAGAGTGAGGAGCACGAGAGCCCTCTGCAAAGCAGGCATAGCCCCTGATCCCGTCCTTCTGCACTGCAGTCCTGGTGGTTTCAACCCACCCCTGTCATTTCCAAGCTGCTCTGTCCACACAACCCGCCCCGTGAGCACCCGGAGGAGGAGCTTGCTGTGGTCTCCATAAACTCCAGGCCCAGGACACACAGAAAGTTTTGGACGATTATATTCAGACTAGAAGTTGCTTGTCCATTGCTTTCAAGGCAAGGCAGGTCCATATGCATAACAGCTTGGGGACAGCCCCAAAGATGCCAGGAGCCATTGTTCTGAAAAAAGAGCTTGGCTTTTTGTTTCCTATAGGGACCACCAATAAGAGTGAGTGTTCGGCAGACCTGGGGCATTTCCTAGGCTCATTTTTGCCAGCCACCTGCAAGCCTAAGGGCCTGCATCCTGTTCACAGCAGGGAGAGGAGGTGAGAAGTGCAGGAAGATTACAAGGAGTTTGCCATTCCCTGGGGCAGCGTTGGGAGTTTCCACTGGGTGCCTGTTCTCTGGCTATTCTCCACCAGAAATAACTCTCACTGCCCTTTGGTGCCTCTCTCTGAAGCACCTGCTCTGCATGTCTTGAGTGCTGCCATGAACTGTCCTCTTCTCTTGCAGATAGGGAGCTCTCAGCATGCTCAGGGTGCCCCGAGTGTGCTGTGCCTGAGCCCCCATGTACTGCAAGCTCTGAGACCTTCCCCTTCTTCATTTATTTCTGATCTAAAGGGAAAAAATGAGATGGGAAGCTGGCCCGTGGTGTCACTGACAGAACACTCGCTGTCTGTCCTGCTCAGGTGGCTGTCCTCCGGTTGCTCAAGTCCTAAGATCCTATCACCTAAATAAGGTCATTGCTGTGGGGAGATTATGGGGAACCCTGGTTGGAAAAGTGAGGCTGTCTGGGACCCAGAAGCTGTCACGGGTCAGCCCAGTAGGGGCAGAGCTGCCCACTGGAACTGCCACTAATGGAGTTTGGAAAACAGGTTACGTGATGGCCCAGGTTGGCCCTGGGGGACCCATCTGGCCACCTCCCCGTGGCTCCTGTTTATCAGAGAAACTGCTGTGGGCTTGGTGGCTCTGCTGTTGGTCTGCAAGGCGCCCAGTGATTGCTTGTCTTTTGTGGTCAAAGCGCAGGCTCTGTAACTGGGAGAGTTAGGGCCGTGTGATCAGGCCAGGCAGGCTTCCCAGGGCATCTTCCCCTGGGGCTCCACATCTGCTCTGAGAAGCAGAGAGTACACGGTGCACAGCTCTGCTCACCCCACCCTGCCGGCTGAGGAGAAGCACTCTAGATCCAGGGTCCCCAATCCAGGGTCCCCTTTCTTGCCCTTGACCCTTACTGAGGACTCAGCCCAAGACCAATGTGGGCTCAGGCTTGCCCAAAGCCAGCGGGTCCCATTGCTTCTCCTGGGTGAATGGAGCCATTCTGCACCTGAACCTCCACCTCATTATGTGTTAAATACCTGTTTCCAGGGGTCTGTTGCAGGTACTATACAATTCCCCTCCCTCTCTTCCCTTTCTTCTTTTGCAGCACTGGGGATTGAACCAAGGGCTTTCACAGTGAGCTCCATCCCCAGCCCTCTTTATTCTTTCCATTTTGAGACAGGGTCTCATTAAGTTATCTGGGCTGGGCTGGAACTTGTGATCCTCCTGCTTCAGCCTCTCAGGAGTGCTGGGATGACAGGTATGCTCCACAGGACTGGCTCACAATTTCTTTTGAAAAGAAGCTTAGCTTATCCTTTTGAAAATTATCCTCAGAGAGGAAGACTTCCAGAATCTCTCCCACCGCAGTTTCCATGTTCCTTACCCCATGTGCCGCCCCAGGATCTGACTGTGCCCCTGCTGGTGTCTAGCTCTGTGAGGGACCACCCCGTCCCCTGCTCTGTGACCCCCAGAGTGTCACTTCCACAGACCACGAGAGCAGCGTGGGTCAAGCTGAGGAGGACTCTGCTGCCCACCAGCTCACCTTCCCGGCTCAAATCTCAGTTCTGCTGTTCACCAAACTCCAACTCTGTGTGGGTTTCCTGATTTACTCCCGGCCTCCTCATCAATGAACTGGAGATCACCATTCCCACCTGGCTGGGTTGTCATGGAGACTGAACTTCCTTTGCCTATCAATCACAGGACACGGCGGCCTCTCTCATTCCTCTGGACAGCTGTCCTCTGGGGACATAGTGGGGACATCCTCTGTGTTCTCACCAGAGCCAAGAGGAAACCATGAGCCCCTGGCCTGCTCTGTGCACTCTCCGGAAGGAGGGGCTCTGGATTTCTTGCCTCATTATCAGTGACCTGAAACAGAGCTGGCTGCACAGTTAGGAGGAGCGTGGTTGATTATTATTCCATGAGCTTTCTGAGAAACGCAGTGTTTTGTAGGTCTGAGGATTGTCAGGGGGAAACAAAACCATTTCGTCACTATTGTTGAAGATCATTATAAAGTAGACAATCACAGTCATAAAAATAGCCAGCATAAAATGAGTGCTTGTCCTATGCCAGGCTCAGTGCTACGTACTAAATGCTGCGGGGACGAAATTCAGTTTGACCTTCAGGGTATTTTTTCCCCTCTTTTTTTTCTTTTTTTGGTATCGGGGATGGAACTCAGGACCTTGTTCTTGTGAGGCAGGCGCAGTGCCACTGAGCTAAATCCCCAGCCCTCCGCTTTTCTTTTCATAGACAAGGAAACTAAAGTAGGAAGAGGCTGAGTGGCAGCCCCAGTGTCAGGCACAGAGTTCCCGGAGCTGAGCCGGTCCTACTTCCGGCCCTAGTCTCCTACACTCTCAGCTCCCAGCTTTTGGGCTGTTGCAGAGGTGCCTGGAAACTGAATGCATTTCCTAGGGTTTCATTTTGATTTGAATTTCTTATTTAATTTATTGGAATTCAAAACAAAACAAAAGTTCGTTTTCATTTTTTCCCACTTAGACAATTCTCTCAATGCCATTTGTTGAGTAAGTCTGCCATTTCCCTTTGTTTCCCGATTCTTCATTTTTTATCGTATTAAATCTCTAATTCCACTAGAATCTAATTTTTTCTTCCTCTACTCCTGACATGTCATTGTTTCTCAAGGGCGTCTTTCTCTTTAAAAAAAACACCACCTCCCCCTTTTCTTGGCTGTCGAAGGTCACAGGTGGGTGGGTTTTGTGTGACACAGAATGTATCACACACACTTCTGAAGCTGGGGCTGTATCTAGCATGTCCCCCTGGATGACACACACGACTGTACTGTCTCAAGGTTTCAGGCACTGACAATCCTGCCTCCTATCAGGGACAGGATCTCCATGTGGTACACAGTCTGGGGAGGCCCAAGGTCACACAGTGACTCAGCGCCCAAGGTCACCAATCCAGGGACAGAATGGAGACTGGAGCCAGTCTGCCCTTGCTCCCATCACAGCTCCCAGGCCACATGGCCTTGCGATGGCTCCTTCGTGTTTACCGCTGAACATCAGTGAATTCCTCTCCTGCTTTAACAGATCCAGGCACCTCCTTGCCCCCAAAGAAACTGGGCTTTCTGTCCTACATGCTTCCTTGTCTTTGCACCTGGGCTCAGCATCCTGTAGGTTTGGTAAACAAAAATCTTGTCACTCTCAAGTTCAGATCCACCTGCTGTTGCTGTGTCTGCTGCCCTCAGTATTTCAAATTGCCAGACTTTCTCCATCTGCAAAGCTGCCCCTGGCATAAACCACCATCGCATGCCTTGAGAATACCCTGGAGGCTGTGGAACTGTTTCAGTCTCATCTACCCCCAGCCTCCTCCACCAGGACCAGGAGCTTTCTCTCTTTTTGTCGAGAGCACTTCCGGTCTCCAATCCCATGTTCAGGGAGACCTGGGCTCCTCTTTCTGACCTGTGGGTCCAGGACGTTTCCTGTCCCTTGCCCCTTCCAGGTATTCCTTCTGGCTTCCTCTCTTGCCTCATCTCAGCTCTCAGCTCAGGGGAGAGCCCTTTAGCCCTTTTCCATACACCCCATCTCTGTCTGTCATAGTCCTCACAGCTTCCCACCTACTCAGACTTGGAGCTGTATATGATTGCTGCCCACCCCTCCCTGTCCTCAGAGAGGAGTTGTCCTGCTCTTGCTGCATTCCCAGCAGCTGGAATTGTGTTGGGTGCCTGACATGTGGTCAAAAATATTTGGCAAGATGGGCTGGGGATTTAGCTCAGTGGTTCTGCCGGCTGCCTTGAAAGTACAAGGTCCCGAGTTCGATCCCTGGTACCAACAAACAAAACAAAAATATCTGCCAAGAAAAGAAATAAGCATGGAGTCTTGTGTGTGACCTGGCCCCACCATGAGTTCTCCTAAAGCCACCTCCAAGGGGTCTTTGGAAGCCTAGGTGTGGTCAGAATCCTTGAGGAATTGCTCCTTCTCCTGTCATCTGTTTGCTTGTGTTCTCTGTGTCTCCCTCAAAACTCCTCTGCATGGGGAGCTGGTACTGAGGGATGGGTCTCCTCCAGGGCCCCCAGGCCAGGGCAGTGGCTGCCCCCACCCCACCAGGGACTTGGAGACTGCAGAGGTCTCCTGAGTGTCTTGCTTGTCCACTGGAAGATCTCCCCAGAGCTTCCTTGGGAAGTACTCTTGGGGCCAGGGATGTGACTCAGAGGTTCTCTCCTGTCTGAACAGAACCACAGATGGCTGTGACTGCTAACTGCAAAGTAACAACATGGATTTGAGAAGGCCACCCCTCCTCACGACCTGGGGTAGCCCTTCAAATTCTGGCCACGTTCGGCAGGTTTCTGAGAAATGCTAATAAAATGAAATAAGTTCATCTTGGTTTCCTGGTAACTTTGGGGTCCCCAAACTGAATTATTGAATGCATCTGTCTGATGTTGGTAGAGTAGGGCTTGAGGGAAGGATGTGTGCTCCCCCAGAGAAAGTCCAGTGTGTGCAGGAGCCAAGCAAAGCCTTAGATGCTGTCTGTGAGCACTGTTCTGTTTGCTTTTGATGTGTTTGACTAAGATGGCAATCATGCTAATGTTCAAGGAGGTTTTACTGTTCTAAGCACTGTGGACCCATCGACTCATTTAATGCCTCCTTTGCAGGTGAGAAAAGACACACAATGTTAGGTCACTGGCTCAAGGTCATACAGCAAATGGGGACTTGGAACCTGAAGCACAGAGTCCGGTCTCCAGGCCCTGCCAGGGATCAACAGGCACGTGTGCCTCTGTCCCAAGCAGTCACTGTTGCAAGGGACAGGGCATGGTTCACAGTCTGCCCATTTCACCATCATTCATGTGTTCCCTCAAAAATGCAGACTGCACCTCCCACTGCAGACTGTGCTGAGGTGACCCTAGGAGATGCAGGGCGTGGGAAGCTCAGGAGGTCCGGCCAGTCTGGGAGGGTCTCTGAGCAGAGGGTAGGACAGCAAGGCCAAGGGAATGGTGGGGCCCAAGCCGGCAGCTGTGGAGCAGAGCAGTCAAGGAGACAGGGCAGGTGACAGTGGCTCTGGGGTGAGGTTGCACTCCTCCACCTTGGATCCCAGGGCAGACAGTGTCCTGGAGCCTCAGGCTGCCTCTGCTCTGTGTTTTCCAGAGGCCCCTTGGGGCTGGTTGCCCTGTCCTTGCTGCTCTGGTGCAGCCGCAGAGTCCTCAAGATCTTACACCCCGTGCCTTGCACACTCACACAGCACATGGTGGCGGATATGTGGGCGCCCCTGCTGTATCTGGGGAAAATTGGCATGTCTCACCCTGCAGAGCCCTCCTCCTGGCAGCTGAGCACCCTCTTCGGGTGCTGCCCAGGGCACCCCGGGGTTGGCTTCCTCCTTTCTGTTTTCTGCTCCTGCTCAGATTTCCTCTCAAAGCACTTCCTGGATAAACCACACACACACCCAGCGGCAGCTTCCAGAGGAGTCTCTCGGTGTGGGCTGAGCAGGAAATACAAGAAGCATGAATGCAGGAAGGGATGAATGAATGTGAATGAATGAATGAGATGTTTCCTTTTGTTGCAAGAACTGCCCTTGAGGGAGGAGGAAGGGGCATCTGCTGCTCTTGCACAGCCTTCCAAGCTCAGCCCGAAGCTCACCAGGAGGGGCCTCCGGCAGCATCTGGCCAGCTGGCCCTGGGGGAGAGCAAGGGGTTCCAGAGGCAGGACAGTTTGGGTAAGGCTGCCTCCTGAGTTTCCCCCATTGCCCAAATATTCAAACTGCATACTGAACCTTTGATAAGTGTTACATTCTTTATGCATATATAATTGGCTAACTGAATCTTTCCTCAACTTACTTGGGCAAGGAATGTTTCTTTCCCATAGCCTGTTCCAAGTTGATCAGAAGTGAGGTTGCGCCTAAAATGCTCCACAAAGCTTCTTGAGAGTTGGACTTCATGATGGAGGAAGGACCCTGTGTTTGCTTAAGTGATACCAGTCGGTCCCCTCCACAGCTGGGAGCCATGGAAACCGGATGAGTCCCAACCAAAGGACCATATGGGGATCTCTGAAGCATCCTCTGTAGGTGAAACCATTTTTAGCAAGAGAAGTAAGAAAAATCTATTTTCCAGTAAACAGGCAAACTGTGTAATTGTTACAGATGATAATTTTTGTTTTCCAACCAAACATGGCTGGGAACTAAGCAGATTCCAAGAGCAAATAAGCCTAATGAATCCTGCGAGAACTGAGCCTTCAGCATCAGTGAGTGAACTGTGTTCAGATATTAATTGTGTAATCACGGGTAGACTGCAGGGCAGAGATGGAACCTGTCCTCTGGGTCAACGTGGTCGTCACTCGGGCTTTGAGCCTGGCACCTGTAGCCTGGAAGGGAGGCAGAGTGGGCTGAAGGTGCCATGATCAGAATTCCAAGGCCACCACTGAGGAGATGCCAGTGCCTGAAGCAAGCTACTCAGCGGAGAGGTGGCACAGATGCAAACTCTGCTAATGGACCAAGGGCAGGCCCAGATCAAGTGTTGCTGATGGTGGAATGGATTCTACTCTTGTCTCCGGGAGGATGCAGAGAGGAAGGGCAACTTGGAGTGAAGAAGTGACAGTTTTGTTGCTGATCAACATGCACACATGTGTGACTGCTCTACTAGATGCAGAGGGACTGAAACCAGAGGTGCAGAGCTGGAAGACCAGGTTTCCTTCTCAAACAGCTCGTAACCCAGCACAGGGTAAGACAGGTGTATCCCGGTACCGGGCCAGGCGTGCTGTGGTCAGTGTTACAGTGCCCATGGGTGGGCCGTGGCCTTCTGGATTTGGTCAACAGCTCTAGTTCAGGCCTGTCTTGTAGTTCTTATTCACTCTTGAGCCAGTGCAGCAAACCCTAGCCACCTGCATTGCTCTCAAGTGTGCAAGAGACTCGAGAGGAAAGGATGCAGGTGAAACCGAAGTAGAGCCATTCGATTGTAAGAGTGGGTCCCGGAGGAGAGCCCCACACTTTTCAATGCAACTACTGAGTTGGGTGGGCTCTGGGCTGGAGACGTTGATAGGAGTGAACCCAGTCTGCATGGGGTTCTGGGATGCTTCCTGCCGACCATTCTTGGGGTGAAGTCCAGGAGGAAGTGGCCAGTGAGGGAAGGGGGAGCAGGGGGAGGCTAAGGGGACAGTGTCCTGGCCAGGAGTGATGACAGCAGGGACAGAGGATGTGTCGGTCCTCATTACTAAGGGTGACACTTAGGGCGAGCATGGCATAAGCTGGTGCTCCAGGGAAGAGAGGGGTGGCTTTGCAAGCTACGAAAAGAAGTTCATGTTTTTTGCTGCATGTAAGAGGATAGACATTGGTGTTTTGTTAAAAAGATGGGATCTAGAAGCAGGGAGTCGTGGGGGGGAAAAGAGAGAGAGAGAGAGAGGGGCTGGGTTTCTAACCAAGGTAGCAGTGGCAGGCTCACAAAGATGGAGAGAGGGGTGAAGATGAGGACGCTGGGTGTCCACTGGCTCCAGACGGAGGAGGCTTGCGGGACTGGTGATGATTTGGAGAATGCCGATGAGTGTGGGTTTTGCACATGGATTTAATGCACTGTGGAATACGCAGCTGAACCTACCAGGCCATGCCTAGGAGACCTTGAGCCCTAAATATTACTGGAGCATTCAGGTTCAACTCTTGATCTGGGAGCCATGGCCCCAGCAGAAAACGCAAGCACATGTAGGATAAGCATTCTCATGGTGGGAGGACAAAGTAATGGAGCTGAGGAGATGAACAAGGAGAAGTCACCACAGGGACTGAGACGCAGCCTTCAGGGAGGGGCACGATGGGTAATGGGCAGCTGTGCTATGGAGATCAAGGGTCAGAGCAGCAAGCAACTGCACGGAGCCAGCATTCTGGGCACCAGACCTCACCATGGATACTGGACCATGGGGCTGGGGCTGGGTCTCTGAGGTCCCCTTCTCGTTTGTCCTCTGTCTTCATGACCCCAAATGTGCACACCATTGTAGCCTCCTAGTTTTCTGATACTGGGTCTCATTCTCTGCACAGAGTCACCCCACCCATCACTCTAGGACCAGCAAGCGTGGCTCTTCCTGTTCTGAGAAGAGAAGGAAAAGAAGAAGGAGCGGCCGAGCCAGTCTCCACTGTCACCTGTCAGCTTCTGGGTCAGCATTTTCCACATGCCAGCCATGGTGCAATTTTCCCTTCTTAGGAAGAATTGCTCAGCGGCAGAGTGCCTCCGACAGGGCTCTGCTCAGCTCCAAAGCCCTTGTTCTGTGCACTGCATTCTGCTGTCCTCTTCCATGTTACAAAAGAGCCCTGAGCCTGGGTGACACTTCCTGCTAAGCCTCACAGTGCTCATTCAGTACGTGATGGTGAAATGCTGGAGTTCATGAACAATGGGTAAGTGACCTTGGTGCTCACGGCTTTGCTTCTCAGGGACTTTTCGGGATGCCCAAGTGGCTCTGTCCATGTCACAACAGCAGAGACTTGCAGAGCCTTTGCGATCCATAGTGCGCTGTCCTGCAGGACACCTCGGCCCACAGTGGCCCTGCATGGTGGTTGGCAGAAAGTGAGGCTGGGACTCAGGGAGACTGAGTGGCATATAAAGGTCACCTTATCAGCAGGCACCCAGGCAGGACTTGCACCCAGGCCTCTGAGCTGCATCTGGGTGTCCCTGTGTGAGGCTTTCCATCTCAGCTTCAGGCAAAGTGGAGCTGAGAGCATCGGGGCTGCAGAGCAGATACCAGGCTTTGAGTGGCCTGGACAGTAGAGTTCGCAGCCAGGTTCCAGTGTTCAAAATGCTTTCTGGTTTCTCTGTTTACACTGCCTTCTCTTCAGGCTTTCAGCCAGATAGCATGCGTGCAGACTCAAATTTCCACCAGGAAGCCACTCCTTTGGATTAATTAGTTTTTGTTTGTATGCCTCACCTTGAAAAGCTTCACGGTCCTTCCTTGATCCTATAACTCTGGTCTCTGAAGCTTGCCCATCTCCATCTTTCTCATGTGCTTTTTCCTGCAACACTAACTGGAACAGAACCTGGACATACCAACAAGGGACTGCCCATGGGTTTCAGGGTCTTCTGGTTTCCATGTTCCTTATCAGAACAAGCTTTGGTGAGTCAGTAGCACTCACTTCTTCTGAGCACCCTTTGTCCCAGAGTGCTCTGTGATATGTGGGCCTATTTTGTGAAGAAAAGAGCTTTTGTAATATGAGAGGACAATGACTACCAAGGGGGAAAAAAGATTTTGAAAAAAATGCAGTATTAGGCACCATACCCTGATCCTGTCTCCCAAGCCTAGGAAGTGGGTAAGTAGAGTGTTTGACCATGCATTTATTTTACCAAGATGCTATGTGGGTTTACTTCTCGGTGGCAGACACAGGCACCTGCTTTCTTTCTTTTTTTCTCAGTACTGGGGATTGAACTCAGGAACTTGTGCTTTCAAGGCTGGCACAGTGCCACTGAGCTAAATCCCTGGCCCTTGCACCTGCTTCCTGACAGATAAAGCCTGTGTCTTTTTCCCAGGAATCTCACAGTCCTGCCACACCTGCCACACACTCAGGGAAGGAGGCAGCACTGATTCTTATAGGTGAAACAGGGGTATTAGGCTCAAGGTACTTTGGGAGGACAAAGGAATGTGGCTGTAGGACCTTGATGTTCATGCTTAACCTTGAGAGTGAGCAAGGTCAGAGGTAGAAGAGGAGGTACAGGTTTCTAGTAGAGGGTATTTCCAGTGTCAGGACAGAAAGGCAGGAAGCCTGATATGCGAGAAGGACCCTATGCATTTGGTGTGCTTGGACTATAACATGTGAGAGTCCAGGAGGAATTGAGGGCTTGGGACCAAGGAATGCAGCTCTGAAAAGACAGGCAGGGCCAGACCATGGAGTTCATGATTTCCATCATGACTCTGAGCACCATGATTATTGTGCATTATCACTTCTCTGTGTCATGCCTTTTGTTCATCATGCATTCCATTCATCATGACTTTGGTTATGACTTCCACCATGACATTATCCATCATGACCTCCATTGTGACTTTCATCCATCATGACTTTATGCATTGTTATTTCCATCATGATTTTTCTCTACTGTGACTTCCATCCATTGTGACTTCCGTTCACTATGACTTCCATTATGACATCTTTTCATTATATCTTCTGTCCATCATGGCTTCTATCATGACTTGCGTCATCATGACATCTGTCTATCATGATATCTGTCCATCTGACTTCCATCATGACATCTGTCCATCAAGACTTCTGTCCATCATGACTTATGTCCATCTGTCCATCATGGGATCTGTCCATCTGACTTCTGTCCATCTGACTTCCACAGAGCATGGCTTCCACGCAGCAATTCTGGTTAGTACATCATGACTTCATCTGCAGATGATGGTTTTGCTTCCAGATGAAAACAAACCCAACAAAAAGGTGACTTTTCAAGTGGCAGGGCCTCCATTTGCACCCATATCCATCCTCACCTGTAACTCCAGTACGACCACTTCTTTGTAACTCACACATGCAGGCAGGGCTTGCTCTGGGCTTCAGAATCTGATTTTCCATTCTCTCTCCACTTTCCCCAGCCTGATGCCATGTGCCAAGCTCTTTCCATTCCTACAGTGTCTGGAGATCAGCCCTCCAGGCACCTCTTCCTCTGTATTCAGTCTGGCTTCTGGGGCTGGACCTCCATTAGTCACCTCCTTAGAGGTGCTTGTGAATCTGCCACAAGTCCCATTTGAGAATATGATATATGACCTCGTCTGAGTGAAATTGCCAATGTGTGTGAGCCAGCTCTCTTCTCAGACATTAGCTCTGATGACAGAGCGCCAGTGTCATCAGTGTCACAGACATAACTGCCTTTACGATCATCCATTGCCAAGGCCAGGTGCTCTGCGTGCTGCTGCCAAGGGTCAGGGTTTGCCTGGGCTCAAGCTCTGGCTGAGTGGCTTCCTGGCTCCATGCCTCTGGGCAGCACAATACCTCTCTCTCTCTCTCTCTCTCTCTCTCTCTCTCTCTCTCTCTCTCTCTTTCCTCATCTGTACAAGGACTGTGCTGCAGTTCCAGTGAAAATACAAATCAAATGCTTACTGCCAAAACTCACTTAGGGTAAAACTAGTTAATGTCCATTGTTGTTAACATGAATAGGATGTGGTCTCTATTCTCAAGGAGCTGACTCAGGGAGGGAAAAGCTGCAGTTAAAGAGACAAATGCCACCCTGTTGGATGAATGTTGGCTAAGGAGAGAGCGCAGGGAAGAGCAGAGTGCAGAGGCTGGGCTGAGCTTGGGAGGCATCCCCGAGGATGCAGCAGATACGCTCAGGAGGCAGCTGGAGAGGGTTGGAGCCCAGCGTGGGGGTTGGGGCAGGGTCATCCACCTGGTTCCCATCAGACCCAGGCAACAACGCCAAGTACTGAGGAGGAATATGGGAGCTGTTCTTTCTAGACACTCATGATCACAATATTGTAGTGTCCCCCAGATCAACTTTAATTTTGGATCTTTTAGTCCAAATAGTATGGATTACAGGAAAAATAAAAGTTCTTTTTCATTTGAAAGATGTCTTTGTTGTTTTTCTGAGAACATTGAAGAGAGAGATGAAAACGAACTCAGCAAAGACACGTCTACCTTCTTCCCTTCTCCCACTGAAAACCTGGCGATGGTATTAGTCAAATGGATTGGCTGAGGATGCCTCATCCAATTCCTCCTGTCTGTTTCTCCCAGCATACAAATGCCATCTGTGTGGTCTGACCAGAAGTCCCTTTGCACACGGTGACTTGGATTTCTGGGGAAGGTTTCCTGTGGTGTAGGACCTATCTCACAGACCCCACATGGCCACCTGGACCCACTCAGCATGACTGGTGAAGGCTCTGTTGGTTCTCTGCCCTCAGAAGAGCTTTGGATGATGGATGCCCTGTAGTCACTGGCCAGGCAGGAGGCTTTTATGAATCATAAAGGCTTGGCCTTTATTCCGCAGGAGATGGGCACCCACGGAATTGCTGTAAGCCCAGGGATGTGGGGTGAGTCCCACAGGAGTGCATAACTCTTGGGCAGATCCCTGGGGGCAGCTGAGATGGACCTGCCTTGGGCAAGGACAGGGATCTGAGGGAGTCCAGGCCGGATAGGCGGGGCCTCAGCTGGAACCCGAGTGTGAGCTTGGATGAGGTCCAACTCAAAGGGATGTGGTTGAATGTTCCAGCTCCACCCCTAGCCTGGCAGAGCCAGACCCAATGAGCCCCTGGGAGAAGCAGCCAGAGTGGAATGTCAGGGCACCAGCCACTTGCAGCTGGGTGCTGCAGTGCCAGGGTCAGGAGAGTGATGGTCTCCTCTTGTCCTGGGAGGGCAGGTGGAGCCAGGGGACAGGAGGACGGGGCACTTGGGTCTGATGTTGATCCCATGCTCAGCTGAGGGCTGGAGTGAAATCTGCTCATAGGGGAAGTTCTGGGAGCTTCCGGGACAACCAGGCAAACAGAAAGTAATTCTACTCTAAAGCTTGCCAGGCTCCCAGAGACTTCTAGTGCTGTGCTCTCTGGAGTCAGGGTCTCTCAGGGCCTGTGCTGGGGTGGATGCTCACGAAGTCCATGGGGTGCTGCACACACCCCTTCCCCACCCCATTTGCTGGATCAATCTCCCGTTCTACCCAGTCTGCATCTGGGTTGATGAGGGTTGTTAAGAGTGTGTGTGTTCCAGCCTTGGGGATGTGGCTGGAAGCCCAGCCCCGGAGGAGGACAGGGTTCACTGTGAGGGCTGGTGGAGGAGCCAGGAATGTAGATCGGGAGGGGCCGCTCCTCATGCTGACTCCACTATAGCCTGGGAGGAGCCGTGGCTGTCCCCCCCATTGGGTGCTCCTGACCTGGCCAGGGCTCCTTCTCCATGGTGACCCACAGGAGCTTCCCGTCCAGCTGCTGTAAAGGTCCCTGTCCCTATGGATAGATGGAAACAGTGAGCGTGGTGTCCGGGCTAGGAGCTGCCCCAGCAGGGCACTGGAGCATCCTCTGGGCTGGACCTGCCCTCTCCTTGGCCAGGGTTGTGGGGCAGGCAAGGTGCTGTCAGAATCACAGGGCTCAGGGACAGGACCTACTGGGACATCTCCTTCAAGAGTGTCTGCATCTGCTGGGCATGCCAGCCTCTGTCCCCAGCTTCTACTTGCAGGGGCCACAGGAAGGGCCCGGGAGCAGCCTCTCCTCACTCTTCCCTCTGCAGGGAAGCCCAGGCAAGTTGTGTCCAAGGCTGGGTGGGCGAGCACCTCTCCTGGGACCTTCGCCAAGGCTCAAGTCCATCCTTCTTCCCCTCCCCTCCCTCTTCCCTCTCTCCCTCCTCCTCTGTCTGCTCCGTCTGACCTCACTTTCCATCTTTATTTTTAGAGACAAAATGGGCTCCAATGATCCCTTTGAGCTCTTTCAAGTCCTTTGAGCAGACAGCAGCAGGGACTGAAGGAGTCTGACTGCCTCCATCCTAGGCTGACCAGAGACCATTTTAAGCCTCTCCTATCCTGCTATGCTTTTACCTCTGCTAAAGATGTACAATCGCGGGTTACCAAGGCCCAGTGACCATGGCTACAGCCCATAACTCCCATCATTCCTCAGCCCTGCTCCTGACAGGCAGCTACCACTTCCGCTACGTTCTCCAGCCGAGTCCCCGGCAGGTAGCCCAGCTCCTTTCCACGAACTCTCCCCCTGGAAAGTCCCATTTCGACCTTTTCTGCCACAGCCCCCCTTATGCTCGTGACTCTATAAAAGACCTTGTTGCCTATACAAGAATTACTGGCTTGGCCTAAGGGCCCAGGCAGTGCCCCTCAGGTTTGTTCTGAAACAGGCCTGTCCCGGTGAGCTCACACCTGTGTTTTTTTTCCTTTCTCCTAACAGGGATGGTTTCTCTAGTTCCTCTGGCCAGGTCACGGACAGTGGGGGCCTGGCCGCCTTGAGTCTCCATCCGCATTTGGTGGTCCCAGCCCCAGAGGTGGGACTGGGCTTGTCCGCCTGCCACCCCGGGTGGGGATACATCCTGGGGGCCTGGGGTGGCCTTGTCCCTGTCACCCTCTTGGCCTTGCTGTCTGTGAAACTTCCTCACTGTCCCACACCCGCCCCTCGTGGGGCTATGCCCCGAGCCAGGATGACAAGCCTCAGGACTGTAGTACCTGGTGTCCTGACTTCAAGGCTGTCACCTGCTTTGGGGGACAGGTGACCTCGGAACCGTGTGGACCCCAACCCCAGGAAGAGTCTGGGACATCCTTGCTTTTGGTCTCGAGCACCTCTGCCGTTTTCCAGGGATGTATTCGGGGTGCAGACAGTTCCCCTGCTCGGCAGGGTTTCCCGTGTCTTTCTCAGGTCCCTGAAATGCCCAGCGGTGCTGCCCTGGCATCTGGGCTGTGGGGATCAGGGGACGCAGAGGGACAGGCACATCCCCCAGGGCCATTATTATGTCAGGATCCCCATGTGGGCAGCTGAGCTCAAACCAAACAGGACAGCCCCTTACCTGCTTGGTATGGACCTTGGAGTGGCACCCCAGGGCCACTTAGAGCCTCAGCTTCCTGTCTGCACGGTGCGTGGGGATAAGCATGCAAAGGTAGCTTCTCAGGGTGACTTTAAGGATGAGTGGACAGGAACCCAGAGCCAGGGCAGCACAGATGCCCAGCTGCAGCTCGCTGCCTAGATGAGTTGGAGGGCAGCAGGCCTCCTAGGATGCGCAGATGGCAGTGGGAGCAGCTGAAGCGTCAGGAGGTTTCAAGTGGGGAGGGAGGGGTGGGACAGGAAGACCACACAGAGCCTCTGGGCTGGGAGGGCTGCAAGGCAGGGTCCCCAGCCTGCTCCCTTCTCTGCAGACATGGTGTGCAGCTCCTCCCTGAGTCACTCTCTTCCCACTAATCCACTTTAACCCACTGCTGTACACCCGGTCACCTGGGGCCAGTGTGACTGCAGTCACAGGTTCTCTGAGCTGCCAAGGGGATCACTGTTAGTGACATCCTTGTCCCTCAGCCCAGGGACACTGAGCTCTGGGCTTAATCTGCAGCCTCTTTCCTAAGCATCACCTCTGCCTATTTCTAGAGGCCTCAAAAGGCACCCCTGTTTCCTGCCACGGGGCA
The DNA here is from genome assembly GCF_000247695.1 of Heterocephalus glaber. Next base: position 5,582,105 of record NW_004624846.1, read on the forward strand.
GGCGTCTCACACCTCAGCTAATTCCATCTTCTCAGTGCTAATCATTTTGATTTAGGAGAAAGGATTCTCAGAGTGGCGGACCAGAAACTGCCTGTAAAAACCTGGGAAGCACCTGGCATCTTCTCTGAGTCGAATTCATTTTGCATGAGACACAAACCTGCACCCTGGGCTTTGTCTAGGAGGAGAACACAGGTTGGGCCCCATTCCCAGGATGGGGGGCTCTCAGGGGGAGAGGTGTTCCTTGTGCAGGGGATGCACCCAGGGCCTGGCAGCCTGCTGCCCGTGGGTGCCGGGATCTGATGGACGGACTCCCCGGGCCTCGGGAGAGCAAGGTCCATGCAGCAAGTCACTGGGGCAGCTGCTGGCATTCCTGATGTTCCTACAGGGACAGGAAGGGGAGGAAGGGTGGTCTCTAAGAGTGGAAGGCTCTCACTGTCACGAGGACCTGCCCACACCAGCAAGTGACCTCATCTTTCAGGGTGGCTCCAACCCTTGGGTGTGGGCACAAGAGATGGACACCTCTGGGAAGGCTCAGAGAGGACGAAGAAGCCAGAGGTGTCCAGCTGCAGGCTCTGTGGATAGCACCAGGGCTCCCCGCTGTGGGGCTCTGTTCCCACCCTGGCAGGTATAGTCTCAGAGAGGCTGGGCTGGAGGAGTCTTGGCGCAGCCCTCCTCCCTGACCTGGGCCACCTCCTCCTCCTTGTCCCTGGGCTCCTGGGAGCCAGGCGCCTGGGCTCTCCTCTGAGCCCAGGTACTGCCGTCAGCTTCTGGGAGGCATGGCTGGGATTGCTCTGGGCCTCCTCCAGGGTCTCTTCTGCCTGCGGCTCCAATGTCTCCGAGCCAGGATGCTCCCATGCCCACATGAAACCCACACGTAGCCCAGTGTCTGTTCTTGCTGCTCTGCTTGCTTGTTGATCTTCGTGTCCCCATGATGCTCTGACCTCCACAAGTTCCAAGCTGGCCCTCCAGGTGCACAGTGCAGTTCAGTCCTTGATGCTTCCTGTCTCCAACAGGAACCTGCAGACTTTTGTCTGCTTAACCATTTAGCTGCCACATTAACCTTTCCATTCTCTTTGCATGTGTATGGTACTGAGGATTGAACCCTGGGCCTTCGTGCAGAGCTACATCCAATACCTTTTCGTTTTTTTATTTTTATTTTTTTGGTACCAGGGATCAAACTCAGGACCTTGCACTTGCGAGGCAGCTGCCAGAACCACTGAGCTAAATCCCCGGCCCCCTGTTTTTTAATATTTGAGACAAGCTTTCACTTTGTCACTAAGTTGCCCAGGCTGGTTTTGAATTTGAGATCTTCCTGCCTCAGCCTCCCAGAGTGATGTAGCTGCTTTCCTGTCCCTGTGACACAATACCAAAGACCCACATCTTATAGACAGGGTTTATTTTTTTATTTATAGTTTCAGTCCATGGTCAGCTGGCTTCAAAACAAAAAAAATAGGATGGCAGAGGGGTATGGTGGAGGAAAAGCCGCTCACATCATGGAAACCAGGAAGCAGAGAGAGAAGGAAGGAGCCAGGGATGAATCCACTGATAAGTATTGCACCTCAAGATCCTATCAGCATCCTAAAGGCCCACTTCTGAACATGAGACTTTTGCGGGACATTCCAGATCTAGATCACAACAGAGGAAGTGTGATTCGCATGGTCTAGGGCTCAGGGTAAGTGACTCCTTGTGGTGCATTTTGGAGAAACTGACTTTCGTTGGTGCTGATGAGATGGATTGTTTTCTCAATGAGTGGGAGCAGGTATTTTGGTTGTTGAATATACATTTTCCTCTTCTTGTCCCATCAACATGCTCGAGGTGATGAAATTTGATTCCTTCCTTTTGCAGTGAGTGACCCTGTGGGTCCAATGTTGAGCCACACGTTAAGACCCACGTGGGCAGAGATGACCAAATGGCTGATGGCATATGTCTAATTAACACTGTGTCACAGATTAGATTAAAAATTCTACTCCTGCAGCCTCATGTGTAGTGAGTGAGTCTACCATGATTTTTTGCTGGGTGTTTTCACAGACTTTTGATAAATATTACCATAGAGAATAAACTTTTCTATTGCCAGAGGGGTAAATAGTCATAGCACAGGCTGGGTGCTCAGTTTTGACTGTTACATCATCTTAGAGAAGAGATACTTTGTGTTCATCTTTTTGTCTGGTAACTTGGAAAACTGTAGCGCTCATGTCCTGCACTTTCTGTATCTACCACTTCTTGGAGCCCTGGGCATGTTGGATGCGTGGATCCTGCGGTTCCGGCTGCCCCCCTCCTTCCAGAACACATGGAGGACATGGAGCTCAGGTGCACTGGTGCCATCTCCTGTGGTTGGCACCGTGCCTGGCAGCCCTGGGTGGCCCTTTAGGATCTGGGACACAGGCAGCAGGGAAAGTGCTCGGTAGCAGGAGACGCTGGAGAACTGCAGAGCAGTGTCGAGGTCTGGTGGCGACCTCTCACTCCCTAAGCTTTTTCTTCATGTCAGAGACCGTCTCAGACCCTTGCTGATACCTAGCTTGTTCTTTAGAGATGTGACCCAGCTTCTAATTAGAGAGGCACAGGAGGCGTCACTACCTTCTGTCTTCAGATTCCTCCCCAGGAGAGAAAGGCTTGGGTGCCACCTTGGGTGCCATCTGGTGCTCATCTCTCCCTGGGAGCCCTGGGACCATGTCCCCTTGACTGCCAGCCTTGCTGGCTCCCCATGCTGTCCCAGGGCCCCTTGTGCTGACCTGTCAGTCGGTCTGCATGTCAGCCTCGAAATGTAGGGGTCAAGAGCACAGGAGACCCAGGCTCTGGGCTGGAGGGAGAAATACCTGAATAGGTCACTGCCTCTCCAGGCATCAAAAGGAGGCTCCTTTTTTGCCCCATTAATATTAATTTTCTGGCTGGGGGGTCTCATCCTGATGACATATTTTCCTGTTAAATATTCATTGCTAGAGTGAGCAGTGCAGACTATTACAGGAGAAATCACCATTAGCTGCTATGGACCATTCTCCCTGATTTGTCTCCTACCCTTTGAGAGACTGTGACCAAAGTCTCACTCAGTCCTATTTGGGGTGCGGGTGTGGGGGTTCACCTGGATCCTCAGATATCCTTGGTGGCCACAGGCCCAGGACCCAGTGTGAGTGCAGCCTGGGACCCTGTGAGCAGGGCACTGAGCCTCCTGTCACATGGGTAAGGGAGGGGTGGGAGGAAGGAACTTCCCCAACACAGTCCACATTGCATCGATGGGAAGCTGAGGCTCAAGGTGTGGGGGGATTGATCAAAGTCACACATTAGCCAGGGAGTGGCTCTGAGAAAAGCCCGCTGCAGTCGGCCACTCATCTGTGAGATCAAAGTCAGTCACCCGCATCCTGGAGATCCTGCCTCCGAGTGAGGTTTAGATCCCCGAAAGCCCTTTCAAGTCAAGCTGCTCATCACAGTTTTGCAAACAAGCAATCCATCAATGGGACTCAGTGCACCCTTCCTGGTTCCCAGCACTGGTTTCTTCTAGAAACAAGGCCCTCGTGTTTCACTGGGGCAGGGATTCCTGACACTTTGGAGTGAAGACACTGCCGTGGGGTGTTTCAGAGCTGCCACCTCCTGTTCCTGCTTGCAATGGGGTTTTCGAGGCCTCTGCTGAGCTCACCTTGGATGACCTGACTGCAATGAGCTTGGGGAACAAGGAGGATGTGACCCATCGCTGAGGCCCATGTGCTGCTGTGGTCATTGTGATGAGCAGCTTAGAGCTTGGGTAGGGGAGAATCACAGGTCTTACGCTGCCCCGAGCTGGGCTAGGACTGGGCTTTGCTGTGAGCAAACACCCAAAACATGATGAAAACAGCACACACGCTTAGTGTAACCCATGCCTCACACAGAAGTGTGCACCAGTCTCTTCTCTGAGCTTTTATCTCTGCTTCCACACTCTACGAATTTCCTTAGGATACTGCAAATAGCACCTGGTCCCTGGGGACTCTGTTTCCTTCTGCAGACTCTTGGTTAAGGGATAGTCTCCAAGGACACTGCCAACTGACATCCTTGCATACTCAGCTTCATTTTTTAAAAAATTATTCACCAAATAATCAAAAGTAAATGCAATTTTGCAATTAGCTTCTTATTGTTCCTGAACTCAGTAACGAAGGGACAGGGATTTTGTTTTCCTTCTATCATTTTTATGTTTCATTGTGCACCCTAATGAATGTTAGCATTTACTCTCAGGTAAGTGTACAGAGTGACACACACTAATTGCATACTTCGCAACCTCAAATCAGCAGAATCTCACCACATATCATGCTAATGCTTCTGTATTTCATGGAGGGAATGGGCTGTTGAAATACCAGGTTAATTATGCATGCATTTAACAGCATCGTGGTGGCATAGGGTGGTGGGTGAGGGGTGAGGGAGAGAGAAGATGTGAAGTCAGCTCTTTCAGTCCCCTTCATACTTCTTGTCACGTCGCTGTCACCTGTGCCAGACCAAAAATGTTGGGTGCACTTATTTCTACAATTATAAAAAGTCCTTACCTCTGCAAAGCCATGTCTGCCATGCAGAATGAATTCAAGGACAGCATCTCATGAGTTCACCAATAAATGTAGGAAATAGTAGGCAAAGGAATATCGCCTGTGCTTTTATAAGTGAGGACGCCGAGGACCCGGAAGATCAAGTTATGCCCACAGCCAGAAAGCTGTTTCTGGCAGGAGCAGGGCTCAAGCCCCGTCTGTGGAGGGAACTCAGCTCTCTTGCATGACCACAGCCCACAAGAAGAGAAAGATGCAGGGAGTGGCAGAGGCCCTCATCATCGCCGTGACCCTTGGCTACCTCCGCACTCTGTCCTCCACCTGTGTGAATCACCCTTGATTGCACACCACCGAACCTTTTATTATTTTAATCACTCTAAATGATGTCTCAACTTGATTACTCCTGTCCCTGTCATCATAAATAGGGCAGGAAGCATCGCTCACCGGTTTTGCTGTCCAAGGTCACCATTAGAATCTTCCCTTATTATGTGGATCTGGGATGCTCTTGGTATTTAACTGCTTAGGAAAATGAGTTCCTCTGCTAACTGGATGCAGATTATTATCTTTCCCATCCTGGCTCTGATCGGTCCTGCTTCTCATTTTCTTTCTCATACTCAGTTGTTATTGCTTACTCTCTGTCTGTCTGTCAGTCAGTCTGTCTGTCTGCCTCTCTGCACACTGATGCTGTGGCAGGCTGTATTATATGTGACCCTACATAATCCATCCCGGGACCAGCACACAGGTGTATGGGCGTGGCGTGGACCCAGAGTCTACGGGAATTGGGAGCAGCCCTGAGAATCTCTTGCAGCTTTAATTTGCAGCTTTAATTCTCTGTGAGTGCTTGGAGTCCCACCAATCTTGTCCTGGGTTTCAGCTGTGTCCTTGGTGTCCGAGGTCACCGGATGCTTGACGTTTGGACAAGTTATATGTTTTTGCCACCACAGAGCTATGCCTTGCCAACTGTAGAAGATGTTTATTCTTGGGGTGGCAGCTGTGGGTGGATTGTGAACTGTGAGTCCACTGCAGTAAGTCTTCCTCCATCTAACTGTTACCAAGTCCAGCTGGGTGGAGGGTGGGGCTGGAAGGGTTCCCTGCCCTGAGAACTCCTGCAGTAGCTGCTTCCTGTGATGAGAAGAAATTCGGTTAACTGTGACAGCTGGTGCCTAAGGTGTGAGGGCTGGTGGCCGAGAGAAGCAAACACATTCCTCTGGAAGAAGTGGGAACTACAAGCTCCTAGGCACAAAACAGGGCTGAGCACACAATCACACACACATGGAAGGGTTACTTCATGCTCATGCATAGACATTGTGTGATCACTACACTCCTTATCCATGCAATGCTTTTCTTGAAAATGTAAATGAGCTCCTTGTTCTGTCTCTGGGGCCACCCACCCTCCATCCTATGTGATTCTTTCTCTTTGTTGATTCCCACTGGCCATGTTTCATTTCCATCTTTCATGAGCCAAAGAACTCACAGAGCTGGCAGAGTGGGTGGACACTTTTCCATGAATTGTCACAACGCGTCTCTTAGGTGGGCACTGTCATTCCCATTTTACAGATGAATAGAGACTCATGAGACATGGCCAGGCAGGGCTAGCCACACTACTCTCTGGAGAACAAGGACGCTTCTTCTAATAGTGCCATTTCCTCTCCTTCAAAAGTGAGTTGCTTGACTTGGGTCAGCATTGCTGGGCCCTGGCTTGGTGCAGGGCTGGGCTTTCTGTTCTGGTAGAGGTGAGCCTACAGGTCCTTCGTAGTGAATGAGACCTCTAACCACACACTACAGTGTTTATGAGCTGTGACTTTCTGGTCCTCTGATGTCCAAAGTGTGAGCTTTTGAACAAACTGTGGAAGGAAGGATGGAAAGTGGCCTCATCACATTCCAGATCCTCACAGGCCAGGAGGGCACCTAGTGGGACAGACCCCTAGTGGAGCTGGTGGAGCTCTGCTTTCACAGACACCAGTGGGATTCTAGAACCCTCCTTGAGGAGTTGAAGCTGGACAGACTGAGACCGTCACATCCATCAGCTCATTTCTTAGAATACATGTTTATTTTCAATTAGCACATAGAAATCACAACTATTCATGGAGTACAGTGTGACATTTCAACAGAGGTACACAAGGTGAAAAGACCAGCTCAGGGTGCTTGGCATACCCTAACCCTAAGGCATTTATCGTTTCTTGGTGTTGAGAATTCAAAACCCTTTCTACTGGCTATTTAGAAATACTCCATCAGCTCCCATCAACCGTAGCTGTCTGACTGTGCCACAGGACACTGGATTATACCTCTGTACCCAACAACCACTCTCCCCCCATCCCCTGCCCCACATCCTTCCCAGGTTCTGGTAACCACTGATCTATTCTCTGCCTCCTTTTTTAGCTTCCACATAGAAATGAGAACATTCAGTATTTGTCATTCCATGTCCGACTTATTCCACTTTGCAGAATGCCCTCCCACTGCATTCCTGTCCTTGCAGCTGACAGGACTTTTCTGTTTTCATGGCTGATCAATATCCTCTTGTGTATGTACCTCACGTTTCTTTTTCCATTCATCTGCTGAGAGACACCCAGACTGATTCTGTTTCTTGGATATTCTGAACAGTGTCCAAATAAACACAGGTTTGCAGCTGTCTTTTCCACACATCCACTTCAGTTCCTTCGGATCCATACCCAGCAGTGGGATTGCTGGATCATTCAGCAGCTCTCTTTCTCACGTTTTGGGGAAGCTCCATACTGCTCTCCATAAAGGTTGTGCCTGTTTACAAACATTTCCTCCCATTCTGTCCATTGTCTCTCTATTCTGTTGATAGCTGGACTGCTTCCCTTTTTAGGCAATGACCTCAAGGGCCAGGCCACTTAGACAGTGCAGGAGCAAGGATGGTGGCCTGGTGCTGGGGATGCAGCAGGGACCCCAGGGTGACTCATAGAGAAAGGAAATGACATCAAGAAGAGCTTGATGGTAAAGGGGCCATGGGAGGAGGACAGGTGATGCCTGGACATTGAAGGAGGGGAACTTGGAGGTGGGAAACTTGAGAGGTCACACCTGCTTAGTGGGAAGCAGAGTTCCCTGGGGCAGGAGTGCTCAAGATGCATGACAGTCACCAGAGTGGGTGGCCGCGGTCACACAGAGAGGAGGCCTAGCCTTCAAGCTGCTTCAAAACAGCAGGCTGTCACCCCAGTCTCCTCCCAGCCAGTCTCCCTGAGTCAGGCAGAGGCCCCCTAGAGGGAGCTCTGGGCACCATCCTGCCTGTCCTCTCCTGATGCTCTCCTTCCTGACTTGCACTGCTCGACTGGAGGTCCAGGTTCCAGCAGTTCTCATGGCACTGCTCTGTGCCCGCCAGGTCCACCAGGATGCCTGCACTGCAGAACGCCCTGGCACTCCCCCCTGCTCTCTGCCATAGGTATGGGTGTGGGAGCCAGGAGTCTCCCCACTTCTCACTTCACTTGGCTTCTCCCCAGACACTGTCCTCATCTCCTGTTCCTGGAACTTCCTCCATGACTGCAATGGTCACCTGGAGACACTCTGCACCTTTCTCCTGTGCTTCCCCCCCCCCCTTGCCTGGCTGCTTGGAGGGCCACCCCCATACAAAGGCAGAAGCTCCTCAGGGATCTTTCCCATCTGCTCTTGGCAGAGGTGACTGTGTCTCCTTTCCTAGGGAACTGTGAGCCTACTGTTCCCACACAGCCAGGGCAGGGCTCCGAGGGCAACCCTTGATTTTGGACCCCTTGGTGTTGGTCAGGGTGCAGCTTAACAGCCCATGGGCCCACAGAACCCCAGAAGAACCTGGGAGCAGAGAGCCCAGTGGGTAGGGACTCACAGAGGAGGGCCCCAAGGGGCCAGAATCAGGGGCATGCATGATTGTGTGCATGTGTGCGCGTGTGCGCATGTGTGTGTGAGCATCAGCAAGATGCCCTCTGTGTGGCCAGCAGAGGTCCCACAGGCCAGCAGCTCTGGTACCCAGAGCACAACCACTCAGAAGCAAAGCTTTAGAAGCTGCAGCATTGAGTGCTGGAGCCCAGGAGGCAGATCTGTCTGCAATGAGCCAGCTCTCCCTGCTCCTGGACCCTGCTCTCCCTGCTCTCCACCCAGGAGGGTAGTGGAGCTTCTAACATTGTGCCTGGGGATTCTTTGTTGTCCCTGCAGGTGCATCCTAGGAGCTGACCCCAGCATGGACAGGTAGGCTGTGCTCCATGGGGAATGCCCAGGTCAGCACCAGCATGCAGGGCACCTGTGTGGAGGGGGACACAGGCTCCAGACTCCAGGAGCTGGCTTTCCACTGAGGCAGACATCCTAGAAGCTGCTGAGATTGGCTTTCACCCTGCCTCCATCCCTGGGCAGCATCAATGTCTCTTTCTCCCCCCCCCCCGCCCTTCCTTCCCTGGGCTAAATCCTTTTCTCACCCCATCATGGGACAAGCTATCATTGGAACTTATTGGGGGACCAGACAAAGAAGTGGGTGGCTGGCTGCATTGACAGAGCCCAACAACAGAGGACCTAGCAGGCATGTGTGATGCGCATGTGCAGGGATGACAGTGGGGTGGATGTGTGTATGGGGAAGGAGGCTGTGGATGTGTGGCCGGGGAAGGGAATGTGTGTGTATGCACAGGGTAGGAGGGTGTCTGTGTGTATGCTTGGGAAAGACATCTGGGTGTGTTTGCTCAGGGAAGGAGTGTGTGTGTGTGTGTGTGTGTGTGTGTGTGTGCAGTGAAAAGGATGTGAGGTGTATCAAAGGAAAGGGCTTGTGGTCTGCATGATGAAGGAGGGAGGCTGCGTGGCAGATCCAGGAGGGACCCTTTGGAAGAGGAATCTCTCAGAACCTGAGCCAGGCTCTCATTCCTCATAGACCAGGTGGGAGCTTGGCAAACCTGAAATGCCATTCATGAGACTGACAGCCCTGGACTCGGGCAGGACCTGGCAGAGAGGGAGTGAGTGTGTGTCGTGCCCCTCACCACCTTGGGCTCCATGTGCCTCCCTCTGAGACAAACCCTGGGGGCTTGGATCATAGGGCTGGGGTGCTTATGAAACCCTTGGAACAGTGGCTCTGGGACAGTGGTGTCCCTCTGAGGGTAGTGGGTGGGGTTGGGAGGCATGGATTCCATGTGCCAACTGCAGAGCAGAGGTATGGTGCTTTCCTGCCCAGGTGTGAGCATGAAGCTCGTGGTCTCACCTTTGTATTTAAGAAAAGGCAAAGGGAAGCCATGCACACCCAAGCGCTTCACCCTGCCGGGCGCTGTCCTAGGTGCTGAATGTGCAGTGGGGGAAGCTGATGTAACGTCCTTTATCTGTCCTCTGTGCAAGATCTACTTCAACCAGATCAACTTCAATTCTTCTGCCTGAATTGCTGCAATAATTTCCACATGGGCTTCCCTGTCTCCACCCCAGTCCTTGTGCGCCCTGAGCTAGAGGAATCCAAACTGCCCACTCCCTCGAGACCTCCCTTTCTGTCCTCGTGGGGCTGAGGCGGATCCCACCTGGCTGCACTGGGAGGCCTCCCTAGCAGCATCTTGCCAACCCTGCCTCCCACACCATCTATCCTCTGTGCAACCACAGCCAATTACTCTCAGTTCATTAAGGGAACCATCTTTCCTTTCACCCTGATCATTGCTCACGCTGTTTACTCTGTCTGCAACAACTCTCTTCCTGACTCTGCATTTTAATTGCCTATTTATAACGTGCACACCATGAAGGCCATGATGGGTGCACTGTTGCTCCTGAGAGCTCCAGTGCCTAGCATGGTGCATACTCCCTGCCCGAAGAACAGGAGATTGTAATTGAATTAATAAATTCAGGTATTGGTTAATTGCAACATATAAAATTTACTGTTTACATGTGAAAGTTATTTAACTTCTCTAAGCACCTTTCCACATCTGAAGAAGAACATAGGGGCACTCACTTCCTAGAGTTGTTATGAGATTTAAAATCAATGACATTTGTAAAGCAACCTAGGATAAGACCCATAGCAACTATCTATCAGATGGTAGTCAGTGTTCTCCTTCCCCATCAGGAAGGGAAATGTTCTCTTGCCCTTGTGTTGCTTCTCTCTATGGAGTGAAACAAATCTATGGTTAAGGTCCTAGATTCTGAATCTAAGCCAAGCATGGTGGCACATGCCTATAATCCCAACACAGTGGGAGGCTGAGACAAGAGGATCCCAAGATCATGTGAAGCCTGGGTGATTTAGGGCGAGCCTGTCTCAAAATTATTAAACATACAAAAAGTGTTTGGGGGTGTAGCTCCATGCAAAGGCCCTGGGTTTGATCCAGGACTGAAAAGGAGGAGTTTGGGTCCAGGCACATTGCTTGCTCTGCAAGTTCCTGCCATCTTCATGACTCATGTTACTGACAGGGTAGGAGTGATACTTGCAATGTTTTTTATTTTATTTATTTATTTTTTGAGACAGGGTCTCATTATGTAGTCCAGGCTGGCCTTGAACTCACTGTGTATCCCAGGCTGGCCTCAAACTTGAAGCTACCTTCCTGCCTCAGCTTTCTGAGTGCTGGGGTCACAGGCATGCACCACTATGCTTGGCCACTTGCAACACCTTTCTCACCCAAATGAGGTGGGAAGAAGATGGAAATAGGTTTGGAACACCAAAAACCTTCTACATAAACAAGTGTGCACCACTTCAATATTTTGGCCTCTTGAATAATCTTGAAACCTGCGTTTTTAACTAATGGCACTATTGTTCTGTCTTTCACATCATTAATAAGAGCGGATGGTCCAGCTGGTGCCCACCAGAGTCCTGGCCACTTAGCTAAGCCCATACATCATCTTGTCCAGTACTGTGACCAGTTCACGGCACGTCACTGTGCACGTATTTCAAAGACAACCGTAATCAGCTTCAGGGAAACTCCGAAACCTTCCACAACTGACACTTCATCAGAGCCTTGATATGTTTTATTTATTGTTATCTACTCTATTGGTTAATGCTGCTTTACAAAAGCTTCCTTTGCCCAGCACCATGGAGTGACAAGATGCAGAGAACTAAGGTTTGCCAATTTGAGCAGCATCAACTTAAACACACACACACACACACACACACACACACACACATGCACACACACCACTGGATTTTGAATTGAAATAATTATAAAATGGATTGCATGCTTTCCCATATACAAAATATGAGAAACAAAATTTAACTGTTCATCGGTGATGTCATAAATATCAGTTATCCCATCTTACACAGAGAGAGGCTCTGGGTAACTAAGCAGCAGTATCAGCCTGCCTCTGCCTCCACTAATGACCCAGACAGCCTGTGCTGGCTGAGTGTTCAGGGGCTTTATCTTTCTTATCTCATGACAGGCTGTTGGCAGGTTTTGTGAGATAGATCTATGGGTGCTTTGTTTTTTCTTCTTTCTACTTTCTACTTTTCTGATTCTTTAAATAAAAATATTGGCTTATATGGATTTCTTTAGGAGCAAGTATTTTTAAAAGAAATCAGTGCTAACAGAGGGAGAGGTTTCTGGGGTGAACTGAGGTACATTGGGGAAAGAAGTGGACCAGAAAGAACTTTAGAAAAGAAGTCATAACTTAAAGGATGGGGGCTTTAAGTTATGATTCCACCATCAAGGCAGAATGAAGGGTAAGTTCCCTTGAGAGGGGACAAGGGGACGGAAGGTACAACCCTGTGTGTGGTGTGGGTTTCAGAGCTGCCATGAGCAGTGTTCAAATTCTGGTGCTCCCACTTGGCCAATGCATGACTTTGGATGAGCAGCACCAGCCTGCAATGCTCAGTTTCCTGTTCACATGGGGGAGGAGTCCAGGGGACTCAGGTCAGTGACAAGGGGCCCAAGGATCAGGACCCAGAAGCTGCTGCAGATCTGCCACAGCTGTAATCAAAGTGAGCTCCAGAGTTCATCTTTGTCTTAACCTGTGCTCTGTTGCTAACCACACAATGCCACGAATGGGCAGGTTGTGAAGAGGAGGGTTTATTTTGGCTTATGACTCCTGTCCCAGGTTGAAGGGTGCATCTGGGAAATGCTTTCTTTTTATGCTTTTTTTTAGTGGGGCTGGGGATTGAGCCCAAGGCCTTTGCACTGAGCTACATCTCCAGCCCCTTTTTATGTTTTTATTTTGAGACAGAGTCTCTCTAAATCACTAAGTTGCTCAGACTGGGATTAAACTTGTGATCCTCCTGCCTCAGCCTCCCAGAGTGCTAGGATTTCAGGCATACCCTACCATGACCAGTTTAATAAGAGCCTTCTTTTGGTTGGAGCCCAAGGCATTGCATGTCTTCCTCTCTCTCCCTCCTTGTTCGATGTCTCCTAGAGGCCCCACCCCCTCAACATATCCCTCTAGGGCCCAAGTGTCTAGTGTGTGAGGCCTTGGGTGTATGCCTGGTTTAATCCCTAAGTCCATGCACCCATGAATTCAATGTGTTTTCCATCTGAGCAATGCTGGGAGCCCTTGAGGCAGTGAAGCTGGGAATCCCATTAGTTCTTCCCTTCCATCCCTAAGATCTCACATTATAATTTCTTTGTATATGCGGAGACCAGAGACAGGGGATCCAGCCACCCAGGGATCTGTGTCAGACCCTTTCATTATGTTCCCGTTGCAGAACTCAATCCCAATGCGGACAGCTGCGAATCTGGGCTGGTGTTCAACGCTCCACACTGGGTCAGAGGAGGTGGCCAGGGAGGACAGCCTGGCCCTAGAGAGCAGCCCAGGAGTGTCATAATTAGCAGCAGACTCTGCACATCTCCTCAGAAGCAGAACAAGGAGGGAGGAGAGCTGCAAACGGGAAGAGCTGTCTCCCAGCTGTGTGGAAGCCGCTGCGCTGCCCTCCCAGGAGAGCTCCTGCCAACCTGGCGTCCCCCACCCCATGGTGCTCCGGGAGGTCCCTGCTGCTCCTGTAAAATCCCATTTTTTTGGTTCTTCTTATCTCTGAGGTGACAGGGTGACATTTTAAAAATCTTTTATAAACTCTAAGGGGAAGCTGGAAGGAAAAGATTATAGGTTAAAAATAGTCAAGTTCCCAAAGTGCTAGGGTTTCATCCCAGCTGACTCTGACCTCCCTGCCCATCCCTCTCCTCTGCCTACTCCCCTCTGCATCCTGGGGTGAATTCCCTGACTCTGGCTGCCTGCCTTCTGTTGGGCCAGCTGCCAGGAGGCACAGGGGATGCTAAGGAGGGAACACCACAGTGACTCTTCCCTCTCCCTGCCATGGGCAGCAGCTCTAGGGAAGGACCTGTCTTAGTCACTTTTCTCATTGCTGGGACACAGTACCCAACACCCATGACTTACAGGAGAAGAGGTTTACTTTGGCTCTGGGTTACAGTCCAAGGTCAACAAGATCCAAAGAAGAAACAGTATTGCAGAGGGACCTGGCAGAAGAGAGCTGCTCAGAGCATGGCAGCCAGGAAGCAGAGAGAAGGGAGGAGCTGGGAAGGGAGACACACACTTCCAGCCCACTCCTGCAGTGATAGTCTCTTTGAGCAGATATCATGTCCCAACAGCAAGTCAGCTATGGATTCCTTAGTGGGTTAATCCACTCAAGAGTATAGCACACCGACGAGCCAATCGCTTGCCCAACACATGAGGCTTCAGGATCACTTTCCATCTAAACCAGGACACAGGTAGATCGCACACTTGTCACTCCAGGCTCACAAGTCTCCACTTCTCCTTTCTCCACCCCTGCCTAGGTGCTCTCCTTGTCCCTGCTCTCCTGTACCTCAGCATGGTGTCCCCTTCCTGGTTGCCTTTGGACCCTGGATTCTCAGAGCCCCTGAGACTTAGCAGCACGGGGTCTCTGTTCCCTGGTCCTTGGTGACAACATCCCACAGCCTCGCGTTGTTGTTGCATCTTCCATTCTCCTGGGGCTGGCCCGGATGTCAGTTCAGCAGAAGGCCAGACTCTGATCCTCTGGTGAAATTTCCCAGGAAGCTTCCCACCCCCACCCCAGCCCAGTTTCCAGCCCAAGAGAAGGTGCAGTTTGCAAGTCTTTGCCAGCAGGAGCAATAGAGTGCATTTTCCAACTTTTCCAATTTGGGTTCAACTTTGGAGCAATAAGATATGACTCACTGGGACAGGGCATTTACTATGGAAAGGGAGACTGTGGAAATCTTCCCACAAGGATCCCAAAGGACACACCAACTTCCAGAAGCACAGAGCATCTGCAAGGTTCTGTTTCCCAGCAGGCACCGGTCATACCACAGTGTCCCACCCACTGAACTTCCAAGGAGTGGTGACTGAGCCCTCCAGCTCCGTTCCTGCAGGCTGGGATGTACAAGATATAAACAAAGGGGAAAGTTTCCTGCTCTCCAGCATTGCCATCCAGTTCGGGAGACAGAAAATGAGCCGTGAGCACAGTACTCAGGTGACTTACAGAGCGTTAGAAGTTAGGTCTTAGGGAACGAGAGCAGGAGGTGGAGAGTGCAGAGCTGGAAGTGTCTGGCCATCAAGCTTCCCTGTCGGAGTCAGCACCATGGTCCTCCTGAGAAAGGGAAGAGCGGCCCTGGGAGGTGCAGGCATGAGTGTCCCCAGGTGATCACAGGCAGCTCCTCATTGGACTATTACGTAGTGATCACCAGTGACGTCCCCATCTCAGGGGCAGAAGCTGGAGGCTGGGAGTGTCAGGAGTCCGTGCTGGGTGGTCTGGTCAGAAATGCTTGAAATGTGGTACCCAGAAGATCCTGGAGCTCAGCCAGGAGAAGAGAAGTGGTCACAGGCCTGACACTTGCAGGTCCTCTGGCAGGACCGTTCTTTCCAAGAGGCCCAGTTCTTCCTGGCCAGACTGGGGGCTGAGAGGTGGCTTCATGGCCCCACCTTCTCTGTAGTACCTCGGGCTCCGGCTCTGTGGACCCGGGATGGGAGAGGAGCCGATGCCCACAGACTCAGTGATTGCACTGGGGTTGTCTGATTGTGTGCCGGGCATGTCCGGCTGAGGCTTCGCGGGAGGGTGGAGGAGGTGCCGATGATAATTCTGGGGTTCACAGAAATCTTAGTTGCATTATTGGCTCAACTGTGGTTAATGCCTGAACTCCACTTTGTATGCAGGTGTGGCCGGGTGCATGCGTGTACGTGTGTGTTTGTGTGTGTGTCTACGTATGTGTGTGTCAGGGCCATTTACTTTTCACACCAGTAAATCTTATCCTCCTATCCTTTTAATGCTGGAATTCAATGTGGTCTCCCACCCTGAGGAGTTGCTTCATGAATCCCATATTATTATCTCCTCTTTCTTATTCGGTTGGACACCGTAAGGGTGGACAATCCGCATGTCCTGTGTGCTGTGAACACCACCCTAGGACATCAGGCCAGGAGCAGATAGGTTTCCAGTGAGTGAACATCTGTGCTTGAAGCTGTGGTCACCCTCACTTTTTTGTCTGAGATTGGACCATGAGCTGACAGGTGGCACAGGGGAAGTTGTCACATCCACATTAAGGCTGGAAGTGATGCCATCTAAAGCTACCTTCTGTGAGGGTATTTCCACCTTCTCATGCCTCTGCAGCCCCAGCTTTCTGATTCCTTCCCTGCTCTGTGACCCAAAAGGCTGCAATGCCCACCAGAATGTGTTCTCAGGACGAGTCCCTGTAATATGTTCCTTCTCCACATCCCAGGACACACTCTCCAGAAGGACACAAAGCCCCCAGGACAGTCTCCAGGGCACATTTCCAACTCCCTCTGCCCTCCAAGGGGTGCCACCTGCAGGGCTCTGGGTGAAGTGAGGCGGGGTACTCATTGCCTTGCTTCCTGCTGGCTGGGGCAGCCTGGGAGAAATAGATAACTGCTGATGGATGAGATGTGGGCATTTGGGGAAGGGAGAGCACAGAGTAATACCCAGCTTCCTGAAGTGGCCTCCAGCAGGTACGAGGCTGAGCTACCCCAGCCATGGAGAAACACATAGGAGAAATGGAGGAGGGGCGAGGGCGTGGGGCAGAAGCCCAGACTCTGATGTCCCAGCACAGAGGTGGCCATTTCATGAGGAAGGACAAGAGCACAGGGAGGGATCCATTGCTTGGGACAGCTGGGCATCCCATGAGGGTGTCTAGAGAAGGGACAGTTCCTGCACATCAGGACACTAATGTCTCAAGGAGATGACAACCACCAGAAAAGAGACCAACAACCAAAGCCCCTAGAATCCACTCAGGTTCCATTTCCTGGAAGCTCAAATAGCACTCGTGTACCCATCACACCCTTGCGGTATTTCCGTTCCCCAACAACCCCACGCCTTCTTCATCCTGAACACCATTCTGGCATCTGAGTTCTCAAACCCCTAAAATTGCCTTTGCACATACTCCATGTTCCATTTACAGTTTGCTCTGCTGTTAGGTGGGTGGACCTCGTCTCTCCACAGTAGCAAGCTCTTCTTCACTCAGTGGGGAGAAAATCCAGCGAGTGATCACAGAATTCTTAGAAGCCCAGGGAAGGGAAAAGTCACAAGTCCTTGCTGGTTAACTTTGCCTCATTCCACAGAGGAGCCAGGGAATAGAGGCTTTTGAGTGGTGGAGAAATCAGCAATATCCAAAGTACCTGGAGATCCTTCCAGTGATGCGCAGGATCTGACAGTGTGGGGTCTGAGGGGACCGTTCCCTGGGGGTGGGCAGTGGTGGCTGGAGCTCAGATGTCACCTGAGGCAGGATGGCTTCTGGGACTATCAATGGATTCAGAAGGAGGAGACTGCTTGTTTTTATAATGAGAAAGGTCATTTGTGCTGTTAGAGTGACTGTCCAGAGCTCATGTACCATGAGAGTTTGAAGGCAGAGGTCTCACAGCCTTTGTCAGAGATGATCTTTTTCTGGTCCCATGTGAGATGTGAAACAGCTCCATTTATCAGAAAGGGTCTCAGGCACCTACTGCATAGAGAGAAAATTTCCTACCTCACCCCTTGGTGACCCCCGTCCTTCCCATCTAAGATTCCAGTTGGTGACCTGACAGCTCACTAACTGCCTTCAAAACATTTCTTGGGGCCAAAAGAAGGAGGAAGGGGGAAAGAAGGGAAAGAAAGGAGAAAAAAGAATTAAGCTGTATTATGTACGTGGACCAACTCCCCATGAGGAATGCAATCATTACGTACTGAACACGTGGACTAAAAAAGAAAAAGCCAAATTAAAAAAAAAACAAACCTTTATTTGACGAGGCCTCTTCTTCCTGTCTCTGGCAGGGATGTGGGTGTCCTGTGCTACTGGTGAACTTGAAGAAAACTGGGCTCACACAGAGGGGTGAAGCCTTCCAGCCCCGTCCTCTTTGACGCTCACCATTCAAAACCTACTTTCATGCCGCTGCCTCCTGGTCCCAAATTCTACTTGAATTCCTCAAGCACTGCTCAAGGGAAATATACAGCTGCTTCCAGCAGGAAAGGAGACCCATAGAAAGTCTTCTCTACGCCTGGGTTAGGGTGGAAATGCCAGCTTATCAAGGAAGCCCCTGGGTAGTGCAGGACCATGCTCCTCCAGGACATGCAGCATGGCCTGGGAAAACAAGAGGAAATGTAGCATGCCCCTGGAAACCAAGAGGGGCCCAAGGGGCTGTTGGGTGCCTTTGTATGAGCACAGGGGAGCATAGGCTGGATGCAGCAGCTCAGTAAACAGTGGCAGTGCTGGGCCCTGAGACCAGACGACAGAGGTGTCACTGACCATGCAGAAGGCCAGGGTTTCCCTGACCAAATCCTGTAGGAGCAGACAGGGAACAGAGGTCACCTGGCTTCTGCTGAGCAAACAGGGAGTGAAGGGGGACATGGAAGGGCCCGCTTTCCTCTGAAGACCACACTGGACATCAGAAGGCAGGATGCTGGCCGGCTCATCTGAAGGACATCTGGTCAACCCTCATCATCCTGGACCAGCCCAGTGGAGGGCATGAGACCCACCTGTGATGCATCTGGTGCCCCACAGCCAGGTGGCTGCCCTATGCCCAGCATCCTAGTGTCCCTAGGCCCAACAGAACACACAGCACACGGAGTCAAGGCTTCAATGCCATATTTAGTCCAGGGTCTCTTTGGAAAAGAGTGTATGTGGAGGGATGGTTACTTCAGGTGTTGTTGGAGGTGGTGATGGTGGCTTAGGAACAATAGGGCTGGTCAAGGCAGATGGCTGGTCACCACTGCCAGGCCTAGGACAAGGGAAAGAACCAGTTATTGGGGTTGGAGGGTCAGGGAGAGGGCTTTGGTGGCCAGGAGGAAGAGAGCCTGTGGACTTGTTCCTTGAAGTCTGACTCATGGGCAGAGCCAGGGTGGGTGAGCCACCCTGGGGTCCAGATATCAGCACAGCTCAGACTCCCACCCATGGGGCCCCTGCCACTGTCGGTGTAAGCTGGGATGACTCTGGTTGCTGCAGAAACCACTGGAGACTGGGAAAGTCACCTTTGGAAAGTTTGGCAGTATTGGGTATTGAACCCAGGGCCTTCACACTGAGCTGCATCTCCAGCCTTTTAATTTTTTTTTATGTTGAGACAGGGTCTTTCTAAGTTGCTATGCTTAGGCTGGGCTGGAAGTTGCTATCCTCCTGCCTAAGGCTTCTAGAATGCTGGGATTACAAGTGTGTGCCATTGTGCCTGGCAGAAGTCACCTCTTTCCTCCAAGTGTCACCCTCTGCACCAGTAAAGTAGAGACAGGACTGGAGAGCTCCTCAGAGGGCTCTGGGGAGAGTTAGTGGAATCATCCACACCCGCAGAGACAGGAAGCAAGGCTCAGCCATCCCAAGCATCACCTTCCCCAGGGCTGCAGGTGGGAAAGCAGCAGGGTGGGCTGCCCAGGAGTGGGGGTCGAGGGTGAATGACAGGAGGGGGGCACATTCCTTGCTCCAGTCCTCATGGCTCTCCACAGCCCCAAGGGAGCTTCCAGTTTAAGTGTGCTAGGGCAGGTAAAGTCAGTGCATTGTCTTAATTGTGCAACAGAGCTCTGCAGCTCACAAAGGCTGAAATACACCCTAGGCTGCTTAGAGGAAGACACTTAGGTTCTGGTTCTGATTCCAAGTCCCATTTGCATGCCATGTGTGTACATGTGCATGTTTGCAGCCTTAGGGAGCAGGTGCACACACTAGCACATGCATTTTATGCACCCCGAGTATGCATATGCATGTCTCTGTCTCTGTGCTCAGCAAGCCCCTGGAGGCAGGTGTCCCAGATTCTGCACCTTTGCCTCAGTGTCCTGAGGACGTGGTTTGTGTTTGTTCAGGGTTGAGCAGCTCACCATTTTGTTCAGAGCTTGCCCTGGAAGAGGAGGGAATTTTCCCTTCCCCTAATTGTAGACTCACAGAAGACTGACAGGGAAAAGACAACTGTGCCCTTTTTTGTGGGTATTTTTCCTCCCTCTCTGCAGAGCTTTCCTGAATGTGATTGAAAATGGCAAGTAAATTAGCATGTGAAAATATGTGTGAGGGAGAAAACGGTCCTGCAGGAGGTCACAGCACCATGACACGGTTCCAGGTTCCCCAGGTGTACCTGCAAATCCAGGCTGAGCAAAAGGGAGGTGAAATCTCACTCTTGGCAAAGCCCAGCCCCTGCATGGCTTTCTTTCTTCCCAGAATCGGTGTGACTCTCCTTTGAAAGATGCTTCAGTTTGCCACGGATGTTCCCTGTCATCTCCCTTCCCGGATGCTGGTGCAGCTGGCAGGCAAATCAATTGGTCCAGCAGCTCTGCCATCCAAGACACAGAGCTGGGCTGACATCTCCCAGAGAGCCCCAGAGATTCAAGTCTGGGCACCTGGGTCTGTTCAGCGCCGAGCAACAGGCAGGCACCAGGCTTGCTGTCAGCTGAGCAGTGAAAAGGGACAAGCTGCTGTGTCAAAAGTGACACACCGTCTTCTGCTGGTCTTGCAAAGATATCGGCAGTGATGTGACTGCGGGCTGACATCGGCAACAGAAGTGGCTGCTTTCTGGGCTGGATTGAAATTCAACCAGCTCCCTGTGTTCACGGCGATGATTTCCAATGCTAATTCTCAGCGAGCCAGGCATGAAATATATTCACAGGCGCTGCTTGTGAGGGCCCTTTGGAGTTATTTGAGGTACCTGTGATGAAAACATCTGTGCCACTTGCTTTTGTGCATTTTTGTTCCCTCGGTTTCAATTATGCAGTCAAAGACTCTTTGGGGGAGAGATAGCAAGAGAGAGATGAGGGTTTGCCGACGTTGCCCCTTTCCTTCCTGATAAGAGTGGGAGGCTGGCTGCTGCCTGAACAGGAGATGTGGGGAGAAGAGCGGTGACTTTCATCTCCCATAGCTGCAGCACGCCGACCATGCAGATGAGGTTGTCTAAAAGCATCCTCAGCCTCACTGAGTGCCTGGGGTCCCCGAGCCATTCTCTCCTGGTGGGACAAATGTGGGTGAGTTGGTTGAGATCACATCTGTGAACATAAGTAATTGACAGGGCTACAGGATTCATAAAAGATGGGGTGGGATAACTGAGTGGGAAAAGCACTGGAGGGCCATTGTGTGCACATGTGTGCAAAGGAGTGCATGGATGCAAATGTGTGTGCGTTTGTGTGTGATTTCCTTTCTTTCCTGGTGCCCCACCCTTGAGAAGCCTTTTCTCCTTCCCAGATCTCTGCATTTGTCCTTTCCTCAAAATTGTGCATTGTGTTCACTAGGAACCCAGCAATGACCAGAGATCCGAGACCCAGAAACTCCACCAAGGCCACATGAGGAGGCAGAGATGAGCCTAGAACACAGACCTTTGGGTCTCCTAGGAACTGGCTGGGAAAAGCCCTCACATGCCTCTTGTCCTCTGGGGGCTGCTCGTGCAAGCACTGGCCACTTGGCCAGTTCACAGCTCCTCAGGGCTCCTACAGGTGTGGATGTTCCCCCACTGCTCCCAGCTCTCAGATCTAGTACCAAGTCATTTTGTGAAGAACCATGTACAGATTCCTGGAGCTGCTTTGCAGGAAGTGGTCAACTCCATTATTCCAAAGGCAAGAGGTGGCACAGGGAGGTGGAGGTCGTCACTTGGGTCTATGGAAGGCCTGGGTCTCCTCGATGCCCCCAGAGTGGGAGCACTAACTGATGCATGAGTAGCAGGTCACTCTAGGTGACTAGCAGAGTCGTGGAGGGAGAAGGCAGACTCTCTCGTGCTGACGTGCAAGAGGGGTGGTGGGCACTTCAATTCAATGCCACCTTTGGTTTGTATGCAGGCATCTGCTGCCCTCTCCTCTCTGTACCCACAAAAAGTAGGAGAGATTTATTTGGTTCTGATTTCAGTCCATACGCAGCTGGTTCTAATGGAGGAAGGGCATGGTGGAGGGGTCTGGTGAAGAGGAGCTGCTCACCTCATGGTAAGCAGGAAGCAGAGAGAGAAGGGAGGATCTGGAGAGGGAGATGAGCCCTTCCAGGTCACACTGCCAATCGCCGCTTCCAACAAGACCTCACCTCCAAAGGGCAAATCAGCTACAGTGTGCCCATACTCAATCCCCTTCCCAAAGCCTCATTTCTGAGTGCATGAACTCAGGCTTACTCTGGCTCCTGCTGCCCTCTGATTTCAGGGAAACAGGGAGCTTGCTAAGGAACTAGCCATGTAAAGTCAGTTAGAAAGCTTGCACTTGAGAAGAGGAAGGGAGGCAGGGCTATTTTCAACACGAAGACCTGGGTGGTGAGTGAAGGAATCTCTGGCCCAGAGAGAAGGAGATCTGGAAGTGTGAGGGCTGTTGCCACCCTCTTGGCATCCATATCCTCCTTCTTCTTTGATCCTACCTCCAGGTCTCTGTGCTCAGGGAG
Organism: Heterocephalus glaber; assembly: GCF_000247695.1. The sequence goes on from NW_004624846.1 coordinate 5,604,240, forward strand.
AATATGAAGATACCATGTGTTCTGTAGCTCCTCAGCTTCTTTCCAGTTCTGACCAACAACCCACTTTATCTACCCCACACCTCACAGATGCAAAAAAATAACAAAAGAGCCAGCATTTCCACCTGGCATGGGAGGGAGTCTCTGAACTGTGGGGAGACCTAGCTGGAATGTAGGCTCATTGATGATCCTGAGCCCTGGGTGGCATCTGCCATGTAGAAGTGTTATGGTCTAGATCTGAAATATTTCCCAAGTGTCTCATGAGTTTGCAAGGTGATTGGATTACCAGGCACTGCACTCATCAGTGGATTCATCATGGATGAGTTCAGGGCTGAATGTGCTATAGGAGGTGGGGCTTGGTTGAAGATGGTCCTTGGGGTGTGACCTGGAAGGGTGCCTTCTTGTTCCCAGCTCCTCCTTTCTCACTCTACTTTCTGGCTGCCATGGGTTGAGCAGCAGCTCTCCATCACACACTTCTGCCATGATGTTCTTGCCTTGGAGCCACTGACCATGGACTGAGCCTACTGAAACCATGAGCCAAATAATCCCCCCCTCCTTTAAACTGTGGTGTCAGATATTGTGTCTCAACAACAGGACAGTGACTAACACAGGGACCTACTCAAAAGTCGATGCTGGTATCTCCAGTGCTGTCCACTATCAATACAGGGCTACACACACACACACACACACACACACACACACCAAGGTTTAGGAGAGCAAGGGGAATCAAGGTAGGGAGTAAGCAGTGGTCTGCATACTGCAGCTGCTGGCCCTGCCTGAGACCCTGTTGGGAATCTCCTTGGACCCCAGACTCCTTCCAAAACACAGCTGGAATCAGGCTCAAACACAGCCGCTAACCTGATAACCTGATTTTTAAATGTGTTTTGGGGCAGTGTGTGTGTGTGTGTGTGTGTGTGTGTATGTGTGTGTGTGTGTATAGGGAGAGGAGACAGAAAGCCAGGGCTGGAGGCAGGAGGCGTAGAGAGAGTTGGCTGGGTGTGTTAGAGGAGATGGATTTGGGGATTCTTTCTTTCCTCCTAATTATTTCTGGATGGCTGCTGTGTTTTCTCCCCTTCTGTCTTAACTGCATCGTTCAAAGTGTCTGACAATCGATAGGGCTCAGGCTGAGAGCCCTTGGAAGGAGCCAGGCGGCCACTTTAGCTGCCAGGCAGGATGGAGTCAGAGGGTTTGGGCAGACACCCAGGCCGGGAAGCAAGGGCTCTGCAGGCCCCGCGGCTGTCTCCCCTCTAGTGGTGTTTGGTTCCCCCGGGAGGCAAGCCGTGGACCGGCATGTTGCCAAGGCCTTTCCTGCAGGCAGCCTGCTTTCTCTTTCATGTTGCAGCAGCCTGTGAGGGGGACATTGCCACCCTCACGTGGTGCATTCAGACACTCAAGAGCCCGGGGGATGCTGGTCCTGAGCAGAGCTCTGGGGTCATGGATAGGAGAGGGCTGCAGGGTGCTTGAGTCTGGGGGCTGCTGCTGCCCCATGAGGAGCTGGGGCTGCAGACCTCACACAGTCCCCCCTCTGGCACGAGGCTATGACCCAGATCTGCTCATTACTCTGCACCTTCTAGGGGAAGTGGTGGCTCCTCCGAGACAACTCTGGATTATTTCCTCTGCCCACAAAGAGAGTCCGGTGCCTGGGTCACCACTGAGGGTCTCTGTGGTGGCACAGGGAGAAGTGATAACCAGCAGGGGGACCTCACAGTTGGTGTGGGAAGCTAGGCAGGGGCACCGCAGACTTAGTCTTGGCTGAGTATGACACCGGTATTTTGAAGCATCCATGCCAACCCATGCCTCATGCTGCACAAAGAAGCACGATGCTTGAGTCAGCCCATTGCATCACGGAAATGCTGGGAATGAAGACAGAGGAAAGCTTTCTCCCATCAGGTGCAAGGAAAGATGCAGCATTCCTGTCTTCCAGGATCAGTGAGGGATGGACAGGACAAAGCACTTGCCTGCAAGGAGCTCACTGCTGAGGAGAGACCACCAGAAAGAGCAGGGAGAGGTCAGTGGCCGCTCTTGGGGCAGCCCAGGTGGCAGAGGGAGGTGTGCATTTGCACACGGCCTGGGGGTCTGCAATTAATGTTACTGCCCAGAAAACCCCCAGGAACACAGACCAAGTGACAGGATGCAGCCTCATTTGGTCCAGCATTGCTGCCACCCCAGGCCCTTTCTCCCTTGTGAAGCAGCTGGACTCCTGCATAAGGAGCTCAGCAGACACAGAATGAAAAGAGGGGATCCCTTGTCAGGGCAAGGTCTCGCTGTGTCCTTGCTTTCCTAATACAGGGAAGACCAGAGAGGAATGAAAGAAAGGAGGAAAATGTTCTAATTCTCAATTGATTTTAGTTAATTCTATTAATTAAGAGATGTTTATTTTACATACCTGAATTTAACCCATGGTTGTTCACACACAGAAGATATTTTGTGCACTCTAGAACCGATGAAATACCTGATTAGCACTGTGTCTTTGGGGTCAACCTTATTGAGCCTCAGTTTAGTCATCTGTTCAGTGGAGCCGTGCGGGATCCTACCCTGAGTGTGATGCATTCTATGCGGTGGACCTGAGCCCAGGCGCACCAGGATGGCAGTTACCCGCCAAGGGTGGTTTTCGCAGGAAGCAGCCTTGGGGTTTGCTGAAGGCCCAGGCCAGCGTCCAGAGCATGGACAGGGTCAGGAAGCCACGACGGCTCTCTGTGTGCACGTCCGTGTGACCAGCTCTGGACGTTCCTGGCTGGATCTTGGCGGCGTTCGGCTGCCCCTGTTTCCAGGCCCGGCAGATCAGAGGACATCGAGAGGAAGCTCAGGCAGCTGCAGGATCCATTCCTTCCAGCTCCTCCCCAGCCGGGCTGGCCCAGCACTCAGGCACTTAATAATGCAGACAGAGGCTCTGCCCTATTAATTATTAACCGTCCTTTTTGCATTTCTGAGGACAGCTAGGAGATGAGCTCCGAGGCGGAACAGAGCAGGACCGAGAGACCTACAGACACAGACAGAAGCTGCCCTGTGCTCGCTGCTGTGGGACCTCCCAGGGTGCACTGCGCTCAGGCCCTCAGGTCCAGCGGTGCAGCTGCCTCTTCCGGTCCGCTTGTGTGCTTGTGCACACCTTGCAGCGGGAGGCACCGGGAGGGCGGGGTCTCCGGGAGGAAGCAGCAGAGGCTGGTTCCTTTGTCTCCAGCCTCCAGAGCGTGCGCCCCCCTGCCCTCCCGGCCCAGGACACTTCCCCACCAGCCTTGGGTGTGAAATCGCTCTCCCTGCTAATTGCGGCGCGGCGCGCAGGGCCTCTGCAGAGCCTGCTGTGCTCCCCGGCAGCCCTCTCTGCCGCCAGCCAGCGATGTCACGCTCACCAGGGCCTGCATCACAGCAGCCGGCAGCCCTGGCAGCGCCCAGGCGCCCCGCCTCGGGCTCATTACAACCGAACCTGCGGAGCTGGGATACCTGGCAGGGTCCGCACTCCTCGCCTGGTAGATTCTCCTATAAGATGCTGAGGCCTCCTTTGCCCGGGAGAAGGAAGATTTAAAAATTCAGGAGGAAGAAAAGAAAAGAAAAAAAGAACCAGTTTTCCTCTGTTGCAGTCCAGCACCGTGGGGCCACCAATATTGCCATTGACTGAGAGCTGCAGGTGGGGCAGGGCTGAAGGGAGGGGACCCAGCACAGGAGGAAGCTGGGATCCAGTCCCTGGGTGACCCACCGTTCCCGAAATCCTCGTCGCCCACCTTGGAACCATCACCTTTCCCTGCCCGATCTGTTCTTCCTCAGGTGCAGTCTACAACTTTCTGTTGGATTTCTCAGGTCAGAATCTCAACTCTAGCTATGCATGGCGGCACACATCTATAATCCCAGTACTCTGGGAGGCTGAGGCAGGAAGGTCACTATTTCAAGCCCAGCCTGGGCAATTTAGTGAGACCCCATCTCAAGATAAAAAATAAAAAGGACTGGGGATGTAGCTCAACATAGAGGCCCTGGGTCTGATTCCCAATACTGCACCAAGCCTAGATTCCGTCTGGGCTCCCTCCCAGGCCCACGTGACCTGTTGTTTAGCACCGAGTCCCACTGCTGTCATTCCCTCCCTGCACCTAGCCCGCTGTGCTCGGAATGCTGGCTGCTCTCCTCCTCTGCCCAGGGACCCCCACAGCCGCCTCCTTGGGGGGCACGTCCCCAGCACCACCTCCCTCATAGCTACCATGAAAAGGGCCAGGGAGGGGTCTGTCCAGGTGACACTGCAGTGCCACTGTTGGCAGTCTATGTCCCCAGGGAAAGACACGCTGTCCACCACAGGGCCGAGCCTTGGCACTGCGTGGTCTTGGCCAAACCCTGCCCCTCACACCCACTAGGACCTCATGTCTAGTGCCAGCTCCCGCCATGCAGCTGCTGCCTCTTCCAGGAAGCATCCCTGATGGAGCTGGGGAAGCTGCCCAGTGACCTGAGCACTGGGACTTCCAGAATGTCCCGACCCTCTCTCTTCCTAGTCATCCCCGAAAGTGTCTAGTGCTGTGTTCAGCAGCTGTGTGTGCTGCCCGTCCTCATGGACACTGCTGTCCTAGGCCGAGAAAACCATCCATGTGCTCTGCATGCCCACAGGACTCACGGGCCCAGGCACCACCTTTATCTGTGGTGTGTAGATCTTGCCCTTGCCGTCCCAGGCAAAATCTGCACCAGCCTGGCCCTCTCTGGGGACTAAGCCATGTGACTCTGGGGGTGCTGGGCCATTAGCACACAGCTGGCCCGGGGCCGTGACATGGGGGCTGTGCATGAGCATCTGTGTATGTGTGCGCACATGTGTGTGTGCCTGCAGCAGCACTCCCTGTAGAACAAGAGAAAGAGAAGCAGGGAGAGGAGGGGAAGGGGAACCCCACTGTGGGCAGGTTCCAGAGCCTAGTGCAGTTTCCAGAGATGACCCCATGGGATGCCCGCTCTTACTCACATGCCCTGGCTGCTGGGCACCTGTTACCTGGCTGGACCCAGGAATGGCAGGTGGCCTGTGGCTGAGGGTTTGGAATGGCTCTTGGTGACAATACCCAGTGCTTGGGCTCCTGACAGACTTGGGATCTTGGAGGCCGCCTCAGTAGATGTCCCTTGGGAGTATGATGGTGCAGAAAGAATCCCGGCCCTGGGCACAGACACAGCACACAGGGCTCTGCCCACAGGGACAGAACCAGACATGCCATCTTGAGTCCCGGTCAGTCCCACCTCTCTGTGGCTCAAACACTCAGATGATTGCCATTTGCCCCAGGACCCAAGGGTGACTCTGCTCCACATGCTCCACTGAGATGGGCCACACATTCCTGGTAAGACCCTGCTGCTCACAGAGCTCAGAGGGCCTGGAAAGCCTGAACACAGAGGGCGGAGTCTACTGACCCAGCACTGGCAGGTGACCTAGGCTGGAGGTCACACCTGCTTGCAGAAGATCTTTCATAAGACTGAAGAAGAGGGGGGGACGCCTGACACCAAGCCCTGACCACTGCTTCAGAAGGAGCAGTGGGCGTGAGTCACAAAAAATGAAGATTTTACTGACAAGCCCAGTGCTTGGAGAAGGGTGTCCCCAAAGAGGCTACCAAGTGCCCCGAGACATGGAGGGTCAGGTGAGGCAAAGGCAGAGCATACTCCATGAAGCAGTTGTGCCCTGCAAACAGCAGTCTTGGTGCTCTGATGCCTCTCCTGTCTCAGACTTACAGACAGGCACTTGGCTCAAAAGGGGGACCAGAGATGGCAAACCAAGTTCCCCCTCTCTCTCTCTCTCTCTCTCTCTCTCTCTCTCTCCTGTACAGCTTTGATGGATACCCCTTGTTCAGTTCACCATGTTCATGGGCTTCACAAACACATCCTTTGCCCCACTACCAAAATAGTCTTTATTTAAAAAGAGCACAGCTTCCCTTCCACTCTCAGAGACAAAGCGCTTTCGCCTGGACAGGAGGATTAAGGTGAGGAACTATAATTACCAAACCCACCACCATGCTGAACCATACTGTGCAGAGCATATGGCGCCTGGAAGGACTTGTTGCCAATAGTGTGCACTGGGTCACTGTGGACCGGCCTGAGATGGTGCAGGTCTCTGTCTACACAGAGAAACAGAGACAGAAAGTCGGATATCAAACTGCAGATGTGAAGGATGTGAGGACCTGTCAAAAAGTGGAGCAGGCAGCCACGGGCTGAGGACAGGCAGGGTGTCCACAAGCCAGGGATGCAGAGAGCAGAATCCACACTGGAGGGACAGGGCGGAGAAGTCGCTGTTAGCTTATCCTCACCTGGATTATCCTCGCCTGTCACTGGTAACAAATCACCACATGTTTAGTGGGTTCAAACAACATACATATAGTAGCACTTAGCTCCTGTGGGACAGGAGTGGGGACCTGAGTTACTGGGCCTTCGCCTAGGGTCTCACAGAGCATGGAGATATTGACCAGCTGCACCTTGTCCAGATCCTCAGCTACACAGAGTTCGCTTCCAAGGACTCCAGTGGTTGGAAGAAGCCATTGCCATTTGGTTGCTCAATTAATGGTCCCAGCTTGTAGCTGGTTGCCTGCGGGAGGTGCTCTCCAACTCCTGGAGGTCACCTCTCAGCCCTTGGAAGTTTCCCTCAGCTCCTGGAGGTCTCACTTAACTCCTAAGGGTCCTCCTCAGCCCCTGGAGGTCATCCACCATGCCTGCCACATGGGCCTTCACAACAGGGCTTTCCCAGTTGGTCCAGCCTACAAGGTTCCAGGAGAGAGGGGATGGAGGCAGCACAGGGACCACAGGTGTCAGTCAGGCACATGCTGTTGGTTAGAAGTGAGCTCCACGCTCTGTCCACATGCAAAAGGGAGCAGTTTCTACAGGGCATGAGCACCAGGAGGTGGCCAGGGACTACTGGATTATGGGTTCCCTTCCTTTCTCCTTCCCTTCCTTCCTTCCTTCCTTCTTTCCTTCCTTCCTTCGATTTTGTACTAGGGATTACATCCAAAGCCTTTGCACTGAGCTACACCCCAGCCCTTTCTTTTTTTATTTTTTACTAAGTTGCCCAGGCTGGCTCCAACCTGTGACCCTCCTGCCTCAGCCTCCTAGAGGGCTGGGATGACAGGCGTGCACCACCACGCACTGCCACTGTGGGTAGTTTGAATCTGTACTCCCGATGTCTCTGGATGTTCATGTGGGAAGAGACCCAAGGAAGGACATGTGTTCCCTCCTTCTCCGACCTGCCCCAGTGCAGGTGGCCTCAGCCTGACTCCAATCTCCGGCCACTGCTCACCTGCTCCTGCCTTCTCTGAGGTCAGCCCCTGCTGCATCTCCTTTGGATTCCCCCTGCTTCTCCTGGGCTGCTTCCCAGGCACATCTGTTCCATTGCTACTGATGCACCCCCTCCTTGTCCTCGTCCTGCTGTCTACTTGCTCACTACTTTCCATGCAGGTGACCTTGAGATGTCATCCGTCTGTCTCCCCGCCCTTCTGCCTGTGCACCTCCCTGCTGGCTGCTGCCTGGCGATCTCAGCCACTTGCCCACCCAGTGGCGTCCGGGGACACACTGTGTCTCATGTACATTTCCCCTGTGGTTAGACAGCCGGCTGCTTGTATATTCACTAAAATGAAGCCTCGTGACGCATGCATCTCTCCTTCTGCCTCTTATTTGTCAGGAGAGATTTGTGCACTCACCCTGCACTTCCCAGCCCTTGCTCCCTTGGATCCAGTGCTTTTCTGGAAAGTCTTCCCTCAGCCCAAGTGGGAATCACTTTCTCCTCTGAATGCCCTTGATCTTTTATCAGCCTGTCTCATGTCATTCATCAGATTTAAACCTGCATTCCATTACTTTCACCTGCACGAGGTTCTCAGGAGCAGCACAGTGGGATCTTCTCGTGGTCCCCATAAAGTCTAACAAGGTCTTAGGCAGGTGTGGTGACACACATCTGTCATCCCAGCACTCTAAGAGGCTGAGGGAGAAGGATTGCAAGTTTAGACCCAGCTTACATGAGTCCTTGAATCAAAATAAAATAAAAAAGAAATTAAAAAGGGCTGGGCAGAGGAGTACTCCATGGTGTGTAAACACATTTTCTTTCTGCATTCATCTCTTGATGGACATATAGGCTGCATCCAAGATTTAGCTATTATGAGTTGTGCTGCTGTAAGCATGGGTGTGCATGGACCACTGTAATATGATGTCTTTAATTCTGTAAGGAAGACATCTAGAAAGGGAATACTTGGGTGAAATGAAATTTCTAGTTTTAGCTTTTTGAAGAATCTCCACACTAATTGTAGATAAGTGGGTGGAACCTAAGACCATGATATTAAGTGAAATAGGTCAGACAAATAAGCTTAAACATTGAGTGGCTTCTCTTATATGCAAAACTCTCTCTCTGTCTCTCTCTCTCTCAGGTAGATAAATAGAAAGTAGGAAGATCTTTTTCAAATGGATAAAAAAAGAGATGGAGGGAGAGGTGGAAAAGGGAATAAAAAAAGAATTAAAGGGAAAAAAATAATGAAAATGGAGGTTTTGCAAATGGGAAGGTGACCAAAAGTTGGAAGGAGCAGGGAGGGAGGGAGAGGAGGGGTTGGGGACTACAGGAAAAGAACTAAGGTATACCATGAAGGTGAACCAATTTCCCATGAAAAATGTAATCGTTATGTACCACAAACAGTCCTAACAGAAATAAAAATAAATAAACCTTAAAAAGGTTTGTAGATTAGTGCAAAGGCTCTTGGTTTAATCCCCAGTACCCCCACACACACACACCACACACACACAAACACACACACACACACACACAGAGTCTAACAAGGCCTTACAGGGTGAGGCCCTCTGTCCTGCCTGTAGCTGCCACATCAGACCCCAGCTTCCTTGTGTGTAAAATGAGAATAGAAAACCACCTTTCAAGGCTGATGCAACTATGGGATAGCATATGTGTAGAATTACAAGCACAGTTTGTGGTGAGTTATAAAGAATTCAACAAATGCAGCAGCTGCGAATAAATGGAAGGACAAATGGATGAAAAAGTTCCTTAAGACAGGGGAAAAAAAAATCAAACTAAGCAAGCAATCCAAAAAGTAGCCAGCCCATCTCCCAGTGAGTTGAACTTCCTTTTGCTGTTCTACTTAAGCTACATAATAGCAACTGTTAAAAAGGTCTACATATTAAAAGTAGAAGTGTCACACCTGAACTTGCTAGAAATCCCTTCCAAGCCTTTCTGTAGATCCTTCATCTTTCCTACTGCCCTAAAAATAAGCAGCGATGTCAAGGTTTTTAGTGGCAGATGTTAGAGATTTTAGTGCCTTAAAATAAGGAGAATTAGAAATTATCCAAATTCTTAGGTTGAGAATTATCTTTATCCCTATGGATTTAGATTCAAATCTGGACTTGCAAATTAAAATAACCTTGGATGCAACAATTCACATTTTGCATTTTCTTAGGATGTTCACTTTCTGTGCATTTGGTGACTTGGTGGATTCACTGTATTTGCAAACCCTCATACCAGAACCCACTGGCTTCTCCTGTGAGCACGCATCGATCCATCTATTGATGTTCATAGTCGGTGCCACCCTGCCATTGGCATGTGTTCATGGGGAAGGTGAGCCTGCTTTCCACCCCTCTTCTTCCCACTTTAATACTGTGGATCTAAGAGGGAAGGGATCAGCGCGGAGATTGCTTCTAGAGAAAGTTGCAGCAGCTGATTTAAGTGAGGACTCCCTAATCTTTGATTCTTTGAGGTGCCTGATGAGAATGTGAAAATTCAAAGGCATCATTCGCATTTTACATTACCAAATTTATTACCAAGGTAGCAGCGGGCTGATGTGCATGTCTCCTTGTGGATCTCCAGAAATGAATTTCCTGACATTTAGCTCTTAAAAAAAATGTATATGTGTTGCCTGTCAAAAGCAGGGTTATTTATATGTCCTGAGATTCATAGGTTCTCGAAGCTAATCTTCACGAATATTACTTGATGGGCCATTATAGGCAAGATTTACTTGATATTTGTCCTTTTTGTAAGTCTGCACATTTATTTAGAAAAGTATCCTGGACTTTCCACTGAGGAATGGGCTGTAGACCCAGTCGTCCTGTGCCTGGGTGGTTGCCAGCCATTGATTGTTCAGAAGATAATAGCATCTTCAGAAGCCACCCGAGGAGGGGGCGGAAGAGAACCTCCGGCGAGTTAAAAATGAGTGAGAAGGCTGCTGGCTTTCCGCCGAGGAGAAGACCGGGTAAACACAGACGGAGCAGATGGAGCACAGAAGACCGTTCAAAAATGCTTGCATCTTGCAACAGACAAAGAGATTTGTCGTGCTTTGTCTCTGTCCAACCTCTCTGCCGGGCATGGGGAGTCAGAGCAGGAGGTGTCTGTCCTATTTGACCAAGAGGGAGAAAGTGGAAGACTGAGGTGGCCCCAGGGTCCTGGACCGAAAGAAATGCTGGAGTCTGAAGTAATCTCCCATCTCTCAGGGGAGCATGGAGGTAATGTCTCCTTCAAGCAGCTGGTATGCTGGAAATGGGACGTCAGACCTGAAAACCAGCAGACTATGAACTGGAACTGTCTGGTGGGAGGGTGAGGTCAAGGGCAGGGCGTCTGGTATCTCAGCCAAGTCCCTCTGTCACTAGGCTTGGTCCTCCCCAGCAGGAAGATGAAAGTGCTGGGTTGGTTGGCAACTGAGGTCCCTGAGAGACGTGAAGTATGATTGTTCTGCCAGGAGAGTTCTGACCACCTCCCGGCAGCAAGCAGACATTGGTTTCCAGGAATACAAAGATGAACCAGACATGGCTGTGAGGGGAATGTGCACAGTGTTGGAGACAGGATGGACCAATAGCTGTGCCTCTGTAGGGGTGAGGGGTTTCCTGCAGAGATGGGAATCCCAGAGGAGGTCTTGGCCCCGAGAAAGAGGCCATGTGATGCTCAGTAAAGATGACCCACCATGACGGTACAGGGGTTTCAAATTGAAGCCATGGCCTCTGGGCAGGATATATAGGTCCTCAGGATTTCCATTACTCACCCCTCTCCCCTCCACGGGGCCTGCTTATTAGATGTGACCCCCAATATCTATCCCAGGTGACTTTAAGCTCTCCACCAGCCATACAGGCAGCCGGTTGCCAATAAGCAGGACCCTCCAAAGGCAGAATTGGGAGCAAGCCCCAACTCCCTGAGATCCTCTACCCTTCCAGTCCAACTGCAGTTCCCTGATGACCATGTCACCACCCAGAGCCTTGGTTCCTCTAAGGTTCGAATGGATGCATTTCTCCAAAATTCCCAGCTTGAAAGGTACAGGCCTTTGTGAGATTAGGTCACAAAGGGCTCCGCCCTCAGAACTGAGATCAGTGCTCTAGAAACTGGGCTCTAGGGCCCATTGTCCTCATGTCTTCTGCCACAAGCGGACTCAGCACCCAGGCGCCATCTTGGTGACTGAGAGCAGCCCTCACCAGTGCCTTGATCTGGGGCTTTATGGCCTCCAGAAGTATGGAAAGTAGACTCCTATTTATTGTAAGTTACCTGGCCCAACTCATTTTGTTCCAATAACTAAATGGACTGAGACACACAGACTGTCTTCCCCTTGCTGTGACCTCCACTACAGTGCACATAGACCAAACACTGCTCATCCAGATGCACCCGGGTTGCCATCACCTGCCATCCCAGCCATCCCAGGCATTCCCCCAGTAGCGCACTCACAGTTCTTGGGCTCCATAGTGACTCCAGGAAACCCTGCCCCTCATCTCCTCTGACCTGAGCACCTTCCCCCAAGTGGGCCTGCTGTCCCCTGTACTCCCTGCCATTTGCACCCCTTCTCCTGGGTGAGTATTTCTATGATGCCCTTCACCAGGCTCACTTCTCCATCATCCAAAAGATTAAAATAGCAAATGGCACAGCATCCTCCTCCCTCGGGTGCCCATATGCCAGCATCTGTGCCCTGCAGGTGACATCGGTGCACCTGGCCAGAGCTGGTGCCACCAAATGCCCATTAGACCTGTCCTCCACTGGATCACCATTCCAGCCCTTGTCTCTTGCTCCCTCTCTGTGGACCAGTGTCCCTGATGCTACAGCATCCCCTTCCGTGCAGCAACACGCAACATTTGCACACATGTGTGTCAGTGTCCTTCACCTGACTGTCCCTTCTGCCTGCAGTCTGCTCACCTGGGCCTCTGCAGAGCACCCTTTGCATACTTTCATGAATCTGACTCCTCCTTTGTTCTGCCTTTACTTGTTGTGGTCTAGATCTTGAAGCCCCTCAAAGCCTCATGAGCTCATAGGCAGGACTCTGGAAGGTGATTGGATGATGGGTCTTTGAGCTGTCATGCTGTTCAAAGGTGGGACTTGATGGGAAGAAAAGGGTCATGAGGGGCGTGGCCTAGAAGGGTTCATTTCCTCCCTGGCTCCTCCTTTTGCTCTCTGCTTCCTGTCTGCCATGTTGTGAGCAGCTGTCCTCTGCCAGGCCCCTGTACCCTGCCACCCTGCCTTGGAGCAACTGACCATGGACTGAACCCTCTGAAAACTGTGGGCCACAGTAAACCTCTTCTCCTTTAATTCATCTCTCTTGGGTATTTTGTCTCAGTAATGAGCAAAGTGATGAAAACAGCCCCATCCAGTTGGATTTTGTCTTGCATCAGGCATGTGGTGATGCCCCTGGGCCATCAGCATCTTGGGAGAGTATCTTTCCTGGCACAGGTGTGCGGACTTAGGGATGCCACTCTGCCTCAGTTTACCCCCAGCTTGCTCCTCTCTCTTGTGTCTTTGATGGTTCTTGTACATGGTGAAGACAGATCACCTTCAGCGGGATGCAGGGCTCATCTTTGCTCTTATACCTCTGGGCGCTGTCACTGCTGTCTCTCTGAGAAAGACTCAGCCCTCGCGACCTCAGCTGTCAGCCTGCTCTGAGCTCTGTCTGCTCCAGTTGTCCCTGGGCACCTCCAAGTGAGTGTCTGCTGCCACACTCGGGCACCAGCATCCAGTCTTTCCCAGGTGAAGAGCTTCTTTCTCCCTGTCTCTGCCAATGCCTTCTCTGTCCTTAAGTGGCTCAGGTCAAAACCACAGCATCATTGTCCCCTTTTTCTTTGTCACACGCTCTGGACCCAGCACAAGAGGAGACTCTGCCGGCCCATCTGCAATCAAGCACCGTCATGGTCCTGTCGCTGCTCACTGCCTGGCTGGCCCAGCCTGGTCGGAGCCACTGGCTTTTCCATCAGCTGTGTCATGGCCACAGCTCACCTGGCCTGGGCTGCTACCCTATTGCTGTTCCTGCCTCTTCCAGTACCGAGATCCCTTTCCCCTTCAGGAGGAAGCTCAGCCCATTTCACTTTGCTGCTCCAAACCCTCAAATGACCCCTCTTTCACTCTGAGCAAAAGCCAAATTCCTCATGGGTGGCCGCCCAGTGCCTGGCTCCCTGTCACCTCTCCGGCCTCAGCTCCTTAACTGCCTGTGCCCACCCAGCTCCAGACCACTGGCTCGTCCTTGTGATCCCTGGCAGCATGCTCTTGCCTGTGGATTTCCTCGTGGCTCTCTCTACAGCCTGGAGCAGCCTCAATGTCTGCCTTGTTCTCTCTGCTCTGTCCAGCCACCCTTCCCAGGCAGGGTTGGCTCATAAATAGGCCTGAGGCATCCAATATAGACAGGGTGACCTGGAGGTCATCCTGGGAAGTCCAGAGGTCAGTGGGTGGGGTTGGCATGGCTGGATTTGCACTCTGGAGGCCCCCTGGCTGCAGTGACTAAGGGGCAGGAGGCAGGGGCTTGGAGTTGGGGTCAGAGCTGGCAAAGGGACACTAATGGGCTGTTGGTCCTGGGTAGTTGCCCAGGTGGTACAGCATGGAAATAAGGGGAGAGGAAGAACAACTGGTTCAGAGTTGGAGAAACCCATTTTCACCTGGGCAGCTCCCTGCCTGGATGGTGAGGGGCTCTGGGCATCTCCATCTCTCTACTGCTTCCTGTTCATGTAGCCTCACACAAATCACTCATTCTTTCTCTAAGGTCTATCATCTATCTATCTATCTATCTATCTATCTATCTATCTATCTATCTATCATCTGTCTACATATCTACCTATCTGGTGGTACCCAGAATTGAACCCAGGCCCCTTTCACTAAGATATAGCCCCATCCGATTTTTAAATTTTAATTTTGGGACAGGATCCTCCTAAGTTGCCCAGGATGGGCTTGAATTGCCATCCTCCTGCCTCAGCCTGACAGTATCTGCAGCATAGACCTGACATGAATGTGCAGATATGACACAAACTGAGCATCCCTGGCCAATGGAAATACTTGGTCAGGACTGCTGCTAGCCCTGCCTTTGGAGGTGCAGCAGTTTATCAGACTTAGCTCAAGGCACAGGCTGAATCATGGGAGGACCCAGGCATTGCCCATGGGGTCTAAGGGGGGCTGGGGCACAGGATGACACCTTCACAGGAGTTGCAGTGACCACAGCGTGAGTCTCTGTCCTCCTCCAGGGCTCCAACCTTCCATTTCTGCCTCTCCTTGCTTCCTGCCCTTCTGTCTGCTTCCAACCTCAGACACGCGGTACTTCTCCAGCCCCAACCTGACTTCTAATTTTGTCTCAGTTCAAGTACACAAGAGGAGAGGCTAGCTGGATTCCGGTGTCCTGGTTCTAGGATCCCGACAGTCAGCCAGCCCAGGCCGTGTGGCCAGGTGCTGAGCAGAGGCTGAGCTGGGGGTGTGCATGGCCCTGCGGGAGAGAGCACACCAGGGAGGGCAAACTGGGTTTCCCTTGAGTGTGTCTGTGAGCATGGGCATTGATTGCAGGATTTTCTGTAGTCCCATGGAGGGGAGGGTGAGCCTGAGCAAATCAAATCCCAAGCAGAGTTCCTGCATCCAGCCACCTGCAGGGGGCCTGTCTCCTCTACCTGAAGTTGCTCTTGCAAAGCCACAGTGGGCCCGAAGGCTCCAGGCAGCCCTGGGCACTCCTCTGGTCTCAGTTACATGGCCTCTCTTGGGTGGTGATTTTAGTCTGCAGCAGACAGCACTCAGAGGGTACTTGACTCAAACTGTGAGCTGACCCAGAATCGGGATGCCAGTCCAGACTTTGAGAGGCACTGGAGAGGCAGGAAGTGCCCAAGGCTGTGGGCTCATTTCTGAGACAGACAGCCAGAGAGCAGACCTGTCGTCTGCGTCTGCACCGAATGTGTCTGCGTCCAATCCCCCTGGGACTAATGAAGCAGCTCCGGGAAGCACAACCTTGCTCCTGTGAGGTTTCACTTTCTTATCTCCCTGGGGTCCTTGGCATTGCCAGCGTCAGACCCACTTAGAGCCTGCATATTCTCTGGGGTCACTGTATGCCCTGCCACCTGTCCCTCACTCAGCAATGGGCTGTGTGGCATCCAAATAGCTCTGTGCAGACCAAGGGCTTGAGATACCAAGGAGTTGGCTGGGACCAAGCGCAGCTGGTCTTTGACCCACTTTGGTCCCACTTGCAGTGCTGCATGCGCAATGTGGACTAGGGCCTGCCACACCGAGATGTGGCTTGTTGGGAGAAGTCCTCAGAAATGAATCAGCTTTAAAGAATATATTTAGAAGAATGATGGAGGATGGGAAAGAAATTCACCTTTGAGTGCTCACTGTGAGTCCTTGATGCTTGCACAATTTATCTTATTTAATTCTTGCAGTCACTCTTAAAGCAGGGATCATTCTCTCCATTTGTAAGATGGGAAAACTTCTATTGGGAGAGTAAGTGATTTGCCCCTGAGCTCACTGCTAAGAAATTGGTGGAATTGGAATGGGAACCATATCTGATGTGAAGCTGTCATTCCCGACACGTGAGACCTGGTGGGTTCCTCAGCCACCATGCCAGGAGGCAGAGAGGAGGAGCATACCCCCGAAGCCTCCTGTGTGCAGGTCTGGGGCTATGGAAGGTGGTGGGTTACCGGACTCTGTGCTCATCAGTGGATTCCTCCATGGATGAGTTCAAAGTTGAATGTGCTATAGGAGGCAGCTGGTTGGAGGAGGTCACGGGGGTGTGACCTGAAAGGGTGCATTCCTGTCTCCAGCTCCTCCCTTCTCTCTTTGCTTCCTGGCTGCCATGGGTTGAGCAGCTTTCCTTTGTCAGGCCCTTCCATCATGATGTTTCTGCCTTGGAGCCAGCTGACCATGGACTAAAACTGTGAGCCAAAATAAACCTCGCCTCTTTAGACTGTGAGTGACAGGTATTTTGTCCTAGCAAGGGGAAAGTGGGTAATGCTGACATGGGGAGGATGTAGAGGCCTTACAGGGGCCAGGGACAGCAGGGCAGTGGTCTCTGGTCCTCAGGAACAAGAGGATAATGGGAATGGGCACTCCTCTGTTTGGGAAATCCCATGGGCCCATCTGGCCTGGCCTTCCCAGCACAGGGGCAAATAGGCTTTAAGTGTGGCAGGAAGGACATGCTGACCCAGCCTGGCAGCACATATGGACACTGTTCAGGAGAGCATGGGCCCTCATCAGCATCACTGCTGTCCCTGTAAGTCCCTGAAGTGGGCAGCCTCAGGCCATGGGTCCCCTGGGAGACAGCACATGCTGGGAGAACCAGGGCCATTGAGGTGGCACAAGTGTGTGCTGGTGAAGGGTCTGGGAGAGGGATCCAAAGCTGGACTGAAACAAACAGGAGCTTCTGCCCATAGTCGCAGCGAGAGATGGCATGGACTGCCTGGCCTGTGGGACCTCAACCATGGCCAAGGGCGGATCATTACAGCTGAGACTCATTCTGGCCCACCAGAGAGGCGGCCAGGGCAGCAATGAGGCCAAGGCTGGCCGTGGGTTGGTGATGTCAGCCAGCCAGGCAAAGGTGATGACTGCTGACCTACTCTAAATCTCGGTCAGGAAGATTCTACCTTGAGAACAGGGAGCACATGCAGCCTTACTCAGAAGGAAAGGGTCAGTAGGGCGAAAGCCAAGTGATCTCCAGAGGGCCCAGCAGAGATTCCCTCTGTGTGAGCTCTGCACCAATGCACTAGCACACACTTGGGGGCTTAAAGCACCAGAAAATTGTCAGGTGCAATCCCAGCACACTTGGAGGCTGAGGCAGGAAGACTGCAAATTCAAGCTCAATCTGGGCAACTTAGTAACTCAGTGAGACTATGCCACTAAGACCCTACCACAAAATTTAAAAAGAGCTGGAGATGTTGCCCAGTGTAAAAGCCCTAGGTTCAACCCCCAGTACTAAAAGAAAAAAAAAGAAATGTATTGTTTCTTCCATCTCCTGGTGCCCAGGGGTCCATGTTCTGTGGCCACATCCCTCCAACCCTTATGTTCCTTGTTTGTCTCATTATCATCTTTCCCCTCTGGTGTCTCTGTACCCTCACCTCTTCTTTAAAGACATTTGGATATAAGGTCACCCTAAATCTCGACCTGATTGCATCTGCAAAGACTCATTTTCAAACAAGGTCACATAACACATTCAAGGGTTAAGACTTAGATTGACCTTCTGTGGGGCATTTCGGAAGGAGTTTGGGTGGGACTGAGAGTCTGGGCAGGAAACCAGAAAGGCTGATTTGAAAGGAATAGATAATAGCAAGAATGAAACTAATGATACAATGATAAAAAAGTAACAAATGATATAGGCAATGACAACAAAGTAACCAATGACATAGATAATAGGAACAAAGTAACAAATGATGTAGATATTAGCAACAAAATAGCACTGAGACAATGACAACAAAATAACAAGTGATAGTGCTTCTTCCCATCCTTGTATCTTCCCTGTGTCCTCTCATCAATGGCTGGTCCTTCATGGTGGCCTTAAAACTGGGCTGGGCCAATCTACTTCCCCAGGCTCTGCCACTCTATTCGTCCGCCAGCCCTAGGAGTGAATCCACTGTCTCTATCTGACCTACACCCTTGGGTGAGTTGTCCCCTCTCAGAGGTAGTGGCCCCACCGTGGGGATCCCACATGTCCACAGAGGCTCTCTTCCTCTCTTGTCTGCTATGACCATGGGCTCCCACCCTGCTGAGAGGTACACAGCAAGTTTTGGTGGTGACCCTGAGATGGCCTGTCTGTTTCTAGCACTAACTGTCCTGTGTCTCTGGCAGCCAGATTTGCAGGATAATCCCTTGCTGCTCCTGAAATTCCACAGAAATCAGATGCTGTTAATTTGACCTTATTTCTCCATCATGTTTGCATTTGGGGGTTTGTTTTATTGTTTTATTTTTGATGCAAGACTATTTTTCCAAAAGACTGTCCATTCTATTTTAAAATGACTGTTTGATTAATCATATTAGGAAACCTAGTTGGCAAATTTTGCTCTCATTCTTTTACTCCATAAAGAGTAAACAGGGAACCCTCCATGTGCAGGAGGACCCTGGTTCTACACAGGTGGTGATAGGAGATGTTGTATTTCCCCAGGATGGCACCAGAGCCTGGGTGGTGCTTCTCTGTCTCAGTACCACCCAACAGCAGGGAGGAAGAGTTGTGAGCCTCGGAAGTGAACAGGTCACTGGAGATTTCCACAAAGGGGGCTGTAGGGTCTGGGAAGGGGAGTGCACATAGAGGGACAGGAGGGTCTGTGTAGCTGAGCAGGCAGGGGCAGGCAGGACAGACAGCCTGGAAACAGGTGTCTATGGTGACGATAGCCATCACTATGACAACCACTACATGGATTGTTTTTGTTTTTGTTTGTACTGGGGATCGAACTCAGTCCTTGCGCTTGCGCAGCAGGTGGCAAAATCCCTGAGCTAAATTCCTGGCCCTTCACATGGGTTTTCTACTGCAGGATCATGTTTGCCTCTAAAGAGTCTTGGAGGTAGGAATGATTGTCATTTCCCTCCAAGAGGCAGGAAGAGTGGGCTCAGAAGAGGGAGTGTCTTGTTCATGTGGACATCTGAATTGACATCAGGACTGGCTGCCCATAAATTGCTCCTGCTCTTTACCCAGACATGAATCAGCCAGGCTGGGAGCAGATGCAGCTTCTCTGCTGAGCAGAAATCACCTGGAGCAGTCAGTTAGCTCTGACAGGACCAGGTGGGGCATGGTTGTGCCTGAGGAGGGGGTGGTGGGTGCTGCACCACTATGGGCAGGGGCCTGGGGATGGGAGGACCACAGGGATCTGTGCAGAAGAGTGGGTGCCTCTCAGCAGAAATGCTGGTGGGTCAGCAGCAGGGTGAAGGGCTCCAGGGGGTGAAGGCAGCCGAGCAATCAGGGAGATGCTCAGACTTGCCCTAAGTCCAGAGTTTGTGGAGCATTTGCTGCTTTCTTCAGTAATGTGCCTCATTCCTAAGCCTTGCGTCTTTCCTCCTCAGTGGGGTGGCTATGAGAAGAACAACATAGCTCCCAGGAAGTCACTGCTCAGGGGAGAAGGGATTGAGTGGCAATCTGGACACAGTTTTGGGGTGGTGGGCAAGGGAGGAAGGCCCTGCTCCAGTGCCAAGTTGGATGCACACGGGACAGGATCCAAGATGCCTCTGGGAGAGTCAGGCTGCACATGATGGGTGGCCCCAGTGCTGCCATCTGCCCTGAACTTGTCATCCACCTTGCCTTTTGAGTGAGCACCCCCAGGCATTGAGGGCAGACACAGAACAGGACAAAACCAAGCACCACATGACTGGCTCAGAAGGCACCTCCCAGCAGAAGAGAGAGCCATGAAGACAGGGTGGGCCAGTGCTTTCCCAAGGAAGCATTCTTAACCCTGTCCTCGCCTCTCTGCATTTCAATTTCTCACATCCAGAGTATCATGCATATCTGCAAAACACGTTTCCTCGCGGATAACTCCAAATGCACATCGCATTCAGCTCCTGGTTTTACAAGTCTATCTACCCTTTTTTGTCTTCTATGGTGTCTGCAGCCAGCACAAGGAATCACCTCCTGCATGGTGCCACACAGCCCAGAAGCTGGCAGCTGTTTAAGGCCCAGAGGCCAAGGGCAGGTGGACGGACCAGTGGCCACCCCAAGGGCAGCATCAGCAGTCGCATTGGGGTGACAGGTGTGATGAGCACAACTCAGCCCTTTGGGGTGGGGCCTCCTGTGCCCCAGGCTTTGGGGCTTCAGATCCATTTCATCAGAAAGCCCAGACTAGGCCCTGAGAGGCTACAGGCTGAAGGCTTAAAAATCTCCAGATCCAATCCTGCCAGATCCAAGAGCAGAAGATGAACAGCCCTGTGGTCTGGAACCCAGAGGAGCCCACTGCCACCTTCTCTGCCTGTTCCTGCTGTTAACCTGGCACCAGCAGCCATGGCCTGGGCTCTGTGTCTATCACCTGGCCATGGTGAAGAGGTAACAGTAAGGGTCCTGGGGCAGTGGCTGCTCTGTGGGTCCTTCTCTGTCTCTGTCAGGGGCAGCTAAGAGCTGCTCCACTCCATAGGGTGCTAATTGGAAGGCAGATCTGATTGCAGCTGTGAATGTGTTTGATACATGGGAGTGATCTTAATCATCTAGGTATTCCAAATGCTGCATCCTTGGGTGTAGAATTCCTCTCATAATCGACATTCACCATGTGTTTGTATTTCTTTAAAAGCCAGCTTTGTCACCACCAGGACATTTTTCATAGTTTTGTTTTTCCATAGCTTGAAAACCATTTCCCTCTACAGTGGTGCTGCTCAGCTATTTCAGGTGAATGCTTTCTATAACTGAGCACACTGCGGATGATTCTATACCTGAGGTGAGGCATCAAGAGCATAGCGAGATGATGGGGCATCTGTGGGTCCCCAAGTCTGCCTTCTCCTCAAAGTCCTGCTTCATCTGACTGCTACCTCTGGTGCTAGGGCCACCATGCTAGAAGCCCCTCTCCCTGCCTGTCACCCAGAAGCCTCTGCGATGCTGTGGGTGTCACATGCAGCGGTGGAGGCCCTCTACACCTAACAAGCCCTCTTCAGACCAGGAAGCCCTGCAGACTTGCCTGGGCCCCTGGCCGTTGCTCATTCCTGCTGAGCTGCACCAAACACTCTGTGCCTGTTATGAGATACTTAGTACAGAGACAGTACTGTTTTTGAAGACAGAGAGCCCTTTATGTGTTTATTTATTAACACACTTTTTTAAGTACACAAGTTGACATTTGGGGAAATCCAGGGCATAGCTTTAAAAACAACACAAAACATCAAATGGGACCCCTCCCAGAGGTGACCCCTGCCTGCCCAAGTGAATATCTCATCCTGGGCCCAGTCAGTCCCTATGTCTGCCTCAGTAGAATCCCATTGCACTGTTGGCTTTGTAGGAGCCACTTCTATGTTAAAATATCCCACACTTCCCCATATCATGTATTAAATATTTTCTACAACATCATGATGGGGCTGCTCAGTATGTTAGCAAAAAGAACATTCCCAATCCACCTCTCTTTCTTCCCCTTTAAAATTTCTCTTCCCAGCTGAATTGTATCTACCATTTAAAAGTGGGTTTAAACCCACTTTTGTATTTTGTTCATGTTCTCAGTTAAAATAGATGTCTCAGCAGCATGGAGGTTGTGTCACTTTCTTTTTTTCTCCGCTGCTTCATCTGGGAACACACAGTACTAATACAGTGCATGATAGACAATGAACAAATATCTTCTGGGAATGAATGGATCTCACCATTCTCCCACTGGTAGATATTTTAAGGGATTACCCAGTAAGATGCATTGTATGTAACTTTGGAGTGTATTTTTGCTGTTAACTTGGGGCAAATTCTTCAACACAATGATCTAGATTAAAACACATGGACACATCTATGACTTTTTATGAAAATTCACCAAATTACCATCCAAAAATGCTACACTAGCTTATGTCCTTTATTCCAAACATAAGAGAGAACAATATTTTTCTATTTTTTTCCCAAAATATTCTTTTACATTTATCTTCATGTCTATCAGTCAGACAGGTACAAACAGTGTATAACTTGTAATTTAAATTATAATTCTAAGGAAATAGAATATTTTGCATACTTACTGACCATATATATATATATATATATTTTTTTTTTTTTCTGGTACCAGGGATTGAACTTAGGACCTTGCACTTGTGAGGCAGGCACTGGAAACACTGTGCTAAATTCCCAGCCAGAGTATATATATTTTTGATTGGCTCTTCCTGTTCATTATCAGAGCTATTTTTAAAAATTTCCTCATTAGATTTATTTATATTTTAAGGACATTGATGTGTTGCATGTAGCAACTATTTTAAATCTGCACTTGTCCACTTCATTTTGTTACAATGTTTTTGATATATAAGATTATTATAATTGTGTATAGTCCGATGTATCCATCTCTTTATGGATGCTGGCTTTTTATGCACAGAAGTATTATTCTGATTTCCTTTTATGAAGCCCAGCTATGCTGGTAAGAGCTCTTTTTAAAAGAGAAGTCTCAGTCCTGAGAATTTAGGAGCCTGAACGAACCTGCTGGAGAGAGAAGGCACTGTACATCTCTCTCTGAGAACAGATCACAGTGCAGCTCCGCAGCAGAGATGAGACATAGCGCACATTTGCAGGGCAGATTGCAGTGGGCACCTAATGGGGACACTGCCTTGGGATCCAACCAGCAATGACAGATTAAGGAAGGAAGTGCATTTCAGAATCGGAAAAGGCCACTCTGTCCTGCACACCTGTCCTCTCAGAATTTATCTTAACCCCACATTCCTGATGTTTCACCATCTGTCGACAGGCCTTCCCCCCCGCCTTGAAATAAGGCAAGGGCTTGAATTAATTTTTTGCTACATTTGCTGTGTCTCTTCATTTATTCCATATGTTCATTGCCTTCAGTGTGCAGTGACTGCTGCCTGAATCTCTCGGCTTCCATCATGACTCTCTGGTTTTATTCCTTTGCCTTGGTCCACAAAATATGCTTTATTGTTCTTATTAATCCCTCTGCTGATACCACCCCACACTCTATTATTTTTCAAGGAAATTTGACCAATTTAAAAAATGCTCATTATTTTATGCAGGCAAAATAAAAAGAGATATTTTCCAATGAACCATATCTGGGCCAAATGTATATCTTAGCCCCATCTCACTGTGCAAGACTCATCTCTTTTCAAAAAGCTGAACTTGTGACTCAGCTCAGTAGTAAACAGAAGCATTGGAAAGATCAGAGTGGCTTCTGGAGGGTCTCACATGAAAATCTGCTGTGGGGAGTTGAGATCTCAGGTGCCAGCGCCCAGGTTTCCCTTGGAGGAGGCCACATGAGGGTCCCCACCCGTGGGCTGTGGTGGGAGGGGGTCACAGTACATTGCGGGGGGGCTCTGCTGTATGACCACTGAGCTCTTACAGAAGCGGGGAGAATGCAGATTCCATGACCTCATTAGTGACTGACTGCTCCTCTGACCCTGTAGGGCTTTCCTGCCTCGATCATCAATTGCTGGGTCTTTTGTGGAAACCAAGTGAATTCCAGGCAGTGACAGTGTGGGCAGGGCTGATTCGAAGTGTGTTTGCTGATACGTACGCTTCCTGGTGTTGAGGCCTTGCTGATGGTTCTTCTGTTGTAGGAGAATTAGACTTAAGTTTTCTAATTTTGCATCAAAAGGAGTATTTTCAGCAGCAAAAAACAAAAATAGTAATCAGGCGACACACGACCTAGATGACTCTCCAAAACTTAAGTGATGGAGACATTTTCTTGCACCTTCTGGTTTTCTAAACAGCTTCTGGATGATTCTAGGAATCAGATCTGCTGGTTGATCACCTTAATGAGTGGCCCTAGACAGGTTCTGGATGTCACCAGTGTCACTGATATCTACTGGACAATAACCAGGCACAGGGCTTGACTCTGGCCCAGGGCATGTGGTCTATTTGGGGTGACAACCTAAAGTTAGGCCTCTGCAGAAGGTCACTTGATTGGGACATTGATGTATAGATGCCCCAGTGGCCCAAGCAAGTTGGACAGGAGGCCTGCTCTCCCTGGCTTGTGTCTGGAGGCCAACACAGGCAGAGAGCTCCTTCCCAGGAATTCCCACATCCTACATTAGGAATCGAGAATCCCCCCTCACACATCTCGGGGACACTCATACCACGTGTCCCAGCATTCAGAACAGGGAGGTGCAGGGAGCACAGGGGTCCCGGCTCAGGCCAGGGAACTTTGCAGGCTCCAGCTGCAAGGCTGAGCTTGACCTAGTGTCTCTGCACCAGAGCTGTGGCATCGCCTCTTGCTTCATGGCAGGGTCTAGGGCAACCTCAGGGACAATGCCCGGGAACTCACCTCAGCGCATTGCAAGCCTTGGTCCCCTTTCCCCACCCTCTTCTCTCCACAACTGAGGGTGGGCTGCTTGCTCCTGAGGCTCTTTTGAAAGTCTCTAACACACATCGGGCACTTAGCATAAAAGGGTGCATGTGTGCAGGTGTGTGCCTGTGTGCGCTCACACACACTGCAGAAACCTCACCCACATCTGCCCTTCCGCTCAGCCCAGGCTCTGGGTCTGACCTTTCTCTGTGCCTGGCCTCTGCCCTCTCCTTCCTGCCTGCTCTTTTCTTCTCCTCCTTCAGAAGCTGTCGTCTTCCCAACCTTTGAGATCAGCTCAGCCTTGACTTCTGTCCCCCTCCAAGCCTCCAAAATAAGTTATTTTTCTAAGAGTGTCAGGGCACAAACCAGAGGGAAAGGCAGGCAATAAAAATAGGAATCACAGGAAACGTCCTGAAGCCCTTCCCTGCCAACCTAAGGACAGCCCAAAATTTCTTTCTGGTCCATGTGTCTTTTGTTCAAGCAGGAATATCACTTATACAGTGGCTGTGCAACCTGTCCATCAGGGCAGAACTAGTGTCATCAAAGAGCAGGAACCCCAGTCAAAGCAAAAGATGGAAGTGGGTGCTGAGAGAGAGGCTGGGGCTGGGTGACCACAGTGGCTGCCATCACTGTCCCTGGTCCCCGAGGCCCTGGGAGGCCCTCTCACTGCTGGCTGGATGTTGGCAGACCTGGCTCTGATGCCTACTTTGCCGGGCTATGGGGTGGCAGGAGCGGATCATGCCCAGATCCACCTGCCAGGGCATCCAGGGCGTGCAGTGGTGCAGGGAGCACAGGATAGGGGTGGAGGGGACACTGGATTAACTGTGGGCATCTGGGGACTCCACTCTGAGAAGGCCAATCTCAGATGTCTGCCGAGGTTGCTCGGCAGGACTGGGGTAGAAGTGGGGAACCTGTGAGGCCACTGGGGAGAAGCTGGGGCTCCCAGGGAGAGAAGGTCGGTCAGTGCCCCAGGGGGAGGAGATGGAAGTGGGCACAAAATGAGAGAGGCCTCCATCTTCCCTTGCATGAGGGTGGGGCTAGGACATCACATCCGCTGATGTCTTTGATATTTGAAATTTTCTTTTTAAAGAGACAGGGGACACAAGAAAGGGGGTGATGGGGGAGTATTGGAGAGGGTCACCAATGGGGTGAGGAGATTTCAGGTTCTTCTGAGATGCCACGGCAGGGCTGTCTAGCAGGGCCCTCAGCTTCCCCCTGGAAGGGACTTGCAGAAGGGACCAGGGGTGGCTCAGAGCCACACCTACTTGGAGCAGACCACCCTGGGAAATGAGAACAAGTGCAGGATGGATGGAGCCTGGGGACATCCCCAGACACAGCAGGAGCACTGGTGGGGCTGAGAAGGAGTCAGAGAAGTGGCTGGAGCACTGGAAAGTGGATTCAGAACGAGAGGCTTCCTAGACACTGACAGAGGAGGAAAAGAGGACAGAGAGTTTGGAGGAGGACACAGGAGACAGAAATGGAGGCAGTGGGCTTGGTGGATGTATGAACCCTGACAGGAAGAAGAGAGAACTTAGGACAGGAAGTGAAATTAATAACTGCACATGCACTTGGGCCAAGAAAAATTGCGTATTAGAATCACCTTGACCTGCCTTGGTCTGATGACTCAGTAACTGTTTCCCAGTGCACAGGAAAGAGGAGGACTTCAGAAGAGATAGCTCCAGGCTGATCTCCACTGAGAACACAGTGGCCCTCACATGGAGAGGGTCCAGTGCTGGATGCGTTCTTCTCCTCCCACTGTCCACTGGCTGTCACTCTGCACGGCGCTGGGCAGAGGTGGATGAGTCAGAAATGCACAGAGCTTTTCTTCCTAGAGTTTATCATCCAGGGGAGAGGGGCATATATTTTTCCCCTTTTGTTGCTTAATTGTAAAACTTACACTCTTAGCTTGGCACATGACAATCCTTCCATCCTACTCACTGAAATATGTATATGAGGGCAGGAGCTAAAGTAGCCTTTTTGGAATATGAGTTATAAGTCCTACATGTAGGATGACAAAGTAATGGGATTGAAAGAACTAGATGGAGTTCATGATGTTTGTGGAGCTATCAGGCCAACCCAGGATGGGGCTTGTGGGAGGTGAGTGAATCATGGAGGGAGACACAGCTGACTTGCTGTTATCAGATGGGATCTGGTAGGATGAGGCCCTCACTGGGTGTGGGGCCTGAAGGGACTGTCTCCCTCTTGCCTGCCTTGATCTCTCTCCACTTCCTGTTCTCCATGCTATGAGCACCTCTCCTCTGCCAGGGCCCTGTGCCATACATTTCTGTCTTAAGCCTGCTGAACACGGAGCAAAGCTTCTGAACTGTGAGCCAAAATAGGCTCTCCTCCTTTCATGTGTCAAGTACTGTGTCCCAGTGACAAGGAAAGTGACTGAGACACCCATTGAAAATCCCAGTAGGGTCTTGTGAGTGCCCAGGGCCTCACAGGGTGCAGGAGCTAAGAGGCCAGAAGCTGGCATGCACATGGGTTTGGGTGATCAGATCCAACTTCAAGACCGGAAGCAGAGGAGCAGAGGATGGAGGAGAAGGGACTGCCCTGAGGCTGCTGAGAACGGCCAGGCCAGATGCATGGTGATCTGACCACTGCAGCCCTGTGCATGCTTTGATCGATCTGTTGATTGATTGTTTAGTGGTGATAGAACCCAGGACCCCTCACATGAGGCCACATGCTCAGTCTTTTTTATTTTCTGAGACAGGGTCTTGATAAGTTAGGAAGTTATCAAAGCTGGGCTTGAACTTGTTGTCCTCCTGTCTCTGCCTCCCAAGGTGCTAGGATCACAGGCTCGCACTGCCATGCCCAGTTGTGATCCCTGTAATCTTAACTCCCATGATTCCCTGGTTAATAGTGTGAGCTCTGGTGCAGGTCACCCAGACTCCACGCTCTGCTCTGACACAGGCAGGGTGAGCTCAAAGAGGCAGTAAGTTGCTTGTGAGCTTATGGTGTCCTTGTCAGTGTGCAGTGAGCCGTCAGTAAATGCTACTTTTTATCAACAACCCTAGAAATAGGTCTGTGCAAGCTTGCTTTAACAGAAAAGTGAATCTCAGAGAAGTTTCAAGGTGGCCTTCACGTTGCAAAAGGGGCTCCAACCCAGCCCTGTCTCCCTTGGCAGCCCCCGCCAAGGCCTGGCCACCTCATGTAGGTGTGACAGCCTGGCCTTCTTGTCACACCCTTCTCCAGCACCTTAATTAAATCTCTCCCTATTCATTTTCCTCTAACTTTCTCCCTCCAGGGTCATTCAGAGCTCTTCAACAATAGAAATTCAACAATTTTTTGAAAAGTAAACAATAATTATCCAAATCAACATTTAATTAAATAAACTCAATTTATAGAAAAGCTGCAGTCTGCATTGACCAGGGATTATCCAGGGCCCTGTATGAAAGTGCTGTTAATGGTGGTCTTGGCAGGCCTTGGGGGAGCTCCAGCCCCCTGAATGACCAGGGACAGCATGGACAGCCGCTGAGCCCAGAGAAGTGGCAATGTCCCCTAAACCCTGGGTGTGGGTGTGCGTGGCACTCACATTGTCCACTGTGCCAGGTGCCCCTGTAGAGCAGAAAGATCACATAGAACCCTGATTGGGCAATGCCTCTCTCCTCTGGACAGAGGCTCGTAGAAGCCAAGACCATGGGCAGTTGAGGGCAGGCACAGGCGTCCCCTCCCAGCTGGGAGAGCTGGGGACAGTGACTGTGGAATCTTTCATCATCAAAGCCTCTGCCCTGCATCTCCTCCTTGCCCCCCAGGTAAGAGTCACTGACACCAAACAGAGGCACATCCCTACAGATCGAGGCCCTGGCCACCCCCAGAGGGACCCGAGGTAGCTTCCACTCTGTGACCTATTTCCCACCGGTGCCTTGCAGTCCCCTGCCTAGTGCCCTTGCCCCACCAGCTGCTAAACCCACAGGAATTCCTGAAGTGCACCCCTGGGGTACCTCCCTGTTCCTTCAGGTGCTCTGACTTGGGGAAAATGCTGCTGACCTGGGGGTGGAGGAAGGGACATGATAGCTGTGGTAACTGGGCAAGGCTGAGCCGTGGGTGATGACCCCGAGAACGCAGCCATGTTACACTGCAGCCTCCTTCTGGGGCAGCCAGGCCACTGCGGGTTCCCGTAGTCCCTGTGGGTGTCAGCACCATGCCTGCAGTCATGAGGCATAATTGTCCTTGTCCCCAGCTGTCTGGACAGAGGCTTCTCCCATGCAGGGACTTCTGTGTGGGCTCCTTGGGCTGTCCTAATCCCTCTCCTTGGTCTCAGCCTTCACCAGAGTGTGCGAGGGAAGGAGGTCTCCAGGCATGAGCTGCACCCCTCAGTGAGCTTTGGCAGAAAGTGAGTCACTTTGGGGACATGTGGGGCTGCCCTGGTGTCCCCCTGGAGAGCAGAGATGGTGAAGTCACTGCACTGGTAGGGCACACAGAGCAGCATTTGCAGACAGCATGAAAGGCACAGAGTATGGGGCCTGAGCGGAGCTCCTGGGAGTGTGCAGGGCTCCCACACCAAGCCAGCTTCTAGCCGCTACTGTCTCTCCATGGCTGATGAGCCTGCGTCCTCTGCCCACTGCTTTTGGGGTGACCTGTCCCTGTCTGCCTCCTTCCCTTAAGGGCCTTGGGGATGGGGCAAAATCTAGGATCCTCTCCACATCTCAACACTCAGAATGTAACCACACTGGCAAAGTCCCCTTTTCGTGAGAGGGGACAGACACATCCAGAGGCTGCAGGGATGGTGGCATGGACACGGCAGGGAGGTTATTCCTCCTCCAGAGCTGAGAATAGGATGAACTCAACTCTCAGTAACCTCAAGTGCATGAGGCAAGACACTGGCTTTGCAACAGCACTGTCACCAGAGCCTTTGCTCCTTCCCAAACTGCCACGGAGTTTATTCCCAAGAGCAGGAAAGGACAATCGCGGGTTTATGCCAGTGACAGCACACTGTTGGGCAACATCCTCTTCAAGACGAGAGTGGTGGGTGGCACAGGGTGGCACTGTGGGCACCTTGTCTGCACATTGGCATTGGCGACAATGACATAGTCAAGGTTACAGAGCCCGGTGTGAGGCTAGAAGTGAGGCTCCTGGCTTCCCAGGGGAGCTATGGTTGTAAAAAGCACACATTTGGCTCTCACACTTGCAGCCCCTTTCCTGCTGTGACGTGTGCTCAGGGCCAAGTACAGCTCTGTTTCCAGCCCATTTCCCCGCGGTGACACGGGACAAGCTGCGGGCCTCTCCTTTCCTTCCCCGCCTCTCCCCAGCGCGATGCTGCCAGCCAGCCGCAGTGCATCCTCTCCACCTGCGGGTTTCTGTGTCTCGGTGCCCGGAAGAGCTCAAGTAGGCTGTGACCTCGGCAAGCACCCTTGAGAGAGTCTCCAGGCGCCTTGAGAAATCATGCGAGGGGCGCTGTGCATCTGGGCTCAATCTATTATTCATGCGCGCGTGTTCCAGCGAGCACGGTAATTTAGAGCCTCTTGGAGAGGGCTCTCTGCAGCAGCCATAAACCATGTTCCATGAGCTCCGGGGAGAAATTACCTTCCCTCCATTCAGCTAGGGGTCAAGGCTGAGAACTCACCAGGGAAGCAAGAGCCGAGGTGGGGCCAAGGGAGCCACTGGGCCCCACCCCGGGGACACCTCAGCCTGTCACCTCCTGGATGGCCTCCCCAGCGCCTGCTCTCACTGTGGATGAGTCACAGCTCTAGACGCCCGCTAGAGGGGTTCCTGCAGGTGGATCCCAGTCTGGTGTCCCGCCTGTGACCTCTAACTGGTAATTTACTGCTCTCCAAAATGTACTTGATGGGACATGGACGCCTGTGCTCTGAATTTCAGGGACCAGAACACCGTGTTACAGCACTGGGCACATTAGGCACGAATCCATCCATTCTATATGCATATTTATCTCCACCTTCAGAGCTCTTATTTTTTTTTTAAATGGCATAGCTTTTATGTCTACAGAGAATATCATATAGAGGTGCAGATTTTCCCTGAAAACAGCCCTGACACTAACACATACCACTCGTGTACTAAGGGGGTGGAGAGGAGCATAAAGAAAGAGAGAGAGAGGAATTAACATCCATTTTCAGAGGCTAGGAGATGAAATCTGGCGCAGGCACCTGTAGGAATTTGGGAGGCTGGGGGCTGGCTTCTGATTGTATTTTTGCAGCGATAATGTGATGAGCCCAGTGTGGCTGCTGCTTCTCCTCTGCTGCAGCCCCACGTCCTCATTTCTATTCCCCCGAAGCTCCAAGCTGGGCTCCTCAGCAGAAGATGAATAGCCTCTCTCTGTGCTGCACCCTGCTGTGCTGAGCTGGTGACAGCCCCAGGCCCCTGCCTGGCCGGGCCACTACCTGCCAGTGGGCTCTCTTCTCCTGCACCAGGACCAGCCTGCGGGGCCTCAGTGTCTCTTCTTCCTGTCCCCTCAGGGCCCGCGGCACATTCTCAGGCTCTGTGCTCCCAGTTGCCTGCACTGACAGGAGGCTCTGTGACAATGAGCCCCCGAGGTGCGAGGGAGGATGGCAGCCTGAACACCTGCAGTCCCCTGGGGCGGCGATGTCTGCTCAGGTGGGGGCAGGTCGCCCATCACCAGCTGACAAGGAGTTGGGCTCTTGCTGTGTGCCTGCCAGCATGGTGGGCTCCCCAACAAAGCCCTGTCACCGCAGGACAGGGATGTTCCCCGGGAGCACAGTGACATCCAACCCCTCCTCCTTTTATTTCCCAGGCTGTCTGCTCTCTCCTGTCTGTGGACAACAAGAAGAAGCCATCTGGTGGGGCAGAGTTGGAGTTAGTAATGTGGTAGATACCACCGAAGGGTTCACCTGCAAGCAGTGAGTTTTATGTTGCTTGGACCTTGTCTTGGCAAGGAAAAGAGCAGCCCATAATGCAAAGCTGCCTTCTGAAACCTTGGGACTTTGAAAGCCACAGAGGACCTCAGAGGCTGTGAGGCTTGGTTCCTATTTGTGCAGATGGAGAAACTGAGGCCAGGCCCAAGGTCACTCAAGGAAGCTTCCACCCAAGCCTAGGCTTCTGCACCAGCGGGTTAGGACCCTGCCGTGTTCTTCCCGAGCCCCCTGCACTCTGTTGTTCCTGAGGCAGAGGCAGCAATGGGGAAGAGGTGGAAGTCTCCAAACCTGAGGTTGTCTTGTGGTTCCTCTGAATGCTTTGTTCACCATCGGGGCTGGGGCCTGGAGAGGAGCATGCTCACTGGCAGCTCAGGCTGCGGCCACACCTCCCTGCGATCTCAGGGGTCCTTGGCCTTTACCCCTCTGATGAACAGGCTCAAGGCAGGCAAGGAGTAGGCTCAGGGTGGGGGCCAGCCAGGACTCCAGGACTCCAGAGAAGGTCCAGCCAGACCCCTTACTCATGGCCAAAGGAGGTTCAAAAGTGAGACTGCATGAGAGCAGCCAGAGGATCTGCTGCCAGCAAAGTGACTCACCCAATGAGGGAAACACAGGCCCCCTGTATAGGACAGGACAGGACAGGCCTGCACCCACCCACAGCCTGCCCTGCTCTGCAGCAGCACCCTGGCAGGGTCTCTGGGGCTTGGGCTTGGGGCGGGAGGCAAAGACTGTCAAGCATCTACTGTGTGCCAGGCCTGTGCTGCTGTCACAGCATGGACCCAGTGCAGGGGCTGCAGGCCCTGCCCAGACGTGTGAACAAAGCAATGAGAGGAGCTGCAGGTGCCGGAGAAGGTGGCACTGGGAAGGGGCATAGGCAGGAGCCTGAGCCACCGGAGGCCAAAAGCTGGGCTTTGGTGGCTGACGACAGGGCAGTGAGGGGCCTGTGTGCTGTCTGCCTCTGAGCCCCTTTCTGCAGGAGCAGAGGATGAGCGCAGGCCCTGGCCTGTGTCCTGATGACTCAATCCAGGGCCGCAGCACTGTCTCCATTAACCCTTGGGGACAGCTCTGGAGCAGCTGGGTCTGCAGGAGAGCCCACACTGCAGACCTGGTGCTGCCCTGCTAGGTCTCACTTGCTCAGACATTTCATGGTCAGAAACACAGGACAGTCCCTTCTGATTTGTGAGATGTCCTACAGGTGACTTCCTAACCAGTCACTTGTGAGTCTGTGATGTTAGTTTGGATATTTAATCCACATCAAGTGATTGCTTCTGTCTTCAGGTAAGTGCTTGTCACTAGAACACCCTGGGTGTGCAAGGACATGAGGTTAAAGCCAAAGGGTAGAGTTACCAATTAAGGTGGGAAGTTGCCCTGAGAAGCATCTGCTGTGAAGAACAGAGGGTCCCTGTGGGTATCAAGTGATACTCACAAAAGCCAAGACACAGAATTGACCTAGGTTTCCATCAATGGATGAATGAATAAAGAAAATGCAGTGTTTGTGAAACACCACAGGATAGTATACCTGTATCAAATCAGCACATTGCACATCTTGGATATGCAATCTTTATTTGCCTCATTAATATTTTGAAATTTAAGAGTTTCTTATGTATTAAAAAAAAAGCGGGCCAGGCCCCAGAATAACATTTAAAAAGAAAGGTAACATAAAAAAACCTACTAGAAAAATAGTTTGGGAAAAGGAATTTGACAAATCCATGGGCTGGGTGAAAGGACAAGGAAATGTAGGTGTCTGATTAGCATCCCATGGCTGAGCATGGAGAGAAGACAGAGGGCCCCAGGCTCTGTAGGGCCTCTCAGTTCATGGACAGACACTGATGGCCAGTGAACCCTTCCTAAGGTCAGGCAGCAGACTACTGGCTGACTTAGGGTTTCCCATAGACCTGAAGGTGAACAGAACTAGGAAGGTCACCTTGCATCAAACACCTGAAAGGCCTCCTGGCCCAGGCTCTATCCATGGTGCTGAAAAAACCAGGACATTTTCTAAATCTTTTGCACTCTTTCTAAATTCTTTGCCCAGTTTCTGTTTAGCCCATTATAGTCCCAAGCTCCCTCATGATGCTGAGTTTGGCTTCCTTTGAGGATGTCAAGTGAGGGTCTGCTCACAATGTCACCACAGATAATCAACTCCTTGTATGTCTTTGTTCATTGGCTGTGTTTCACAGGACACTTCATCAAAACCTTGTGAACTTTTCTTCTAGCTCTTTATCAAAGGCCTAGGAAAGGCAGCCTATTTGCATGTTAAGATGAGGGAAAAGAACAACCATTTTAAAAGATAAGAGTTGGAATTTATAAGCCTTTACAAACTGTTATTTCTTTCACTGAGGAAAAATAAAAATGGGAGATAGTAAGGAGGCAATGGTATTGCAGATAACATCATTTAGAGGATTTTGAAACCTGGTATAATTTATCATTATATAAGATGCTTTGGTCGGCAAGATCAAAGCGACTGACGTTATCTATCTACATACAGCCAATTGAATTGCCTCTTTAGAGTCCCAGACAAACATTTCATTAGTTACTATTCATCAGGAAATTGGGATGAAACGCCAAAACACTTCTTTAAAAAAGCTGGATTGCATTTCCTACACGTGGCACTTTAAAAACAATCATTTGTATGGCACTTTTCTTCCAAGTGCTCAAACCATGTTACTTTCCAAATATTTTCTGTCTTCCTGACCTGTTCTTCCAGCCACAAGCATTATTCTTCTCATTTCTTAAGCAGACGGGGAGTGACACAAACTATTCCAACACATACAATCCGTCTGGATGTAGCCCAGAAATCCATGATGTTAGGGAAAAAGCTGTTGAATTCAGACAACTGCTGTGTTGCTTTGTGCTTGAGGTTGGCAGGTGTTTGACCAAAATGATTCAGTATTCCTCGTCAAAGACCTAACATGGGGGTAGGCAGATGGGCGTAATTTCATGTGGACACCCAGAGCTGTGTGTTGAGAAGATTCCTGATTGCAGCATGAATTCAAGGACCAGAGCAGTGGTCAAGAGAAATGTTGCCCATGGATTAGGAGCAACACTGGTAAATCCTGAACCTCCGTATTTGCCATCTTATTAGATCAATGGGGTCAGAGGGGACAGGAATGCCCTGACTCCCCAGCTTGGCTTTCAATGGCTCCCTTGAACTTTGACTCTAAGACCATCCTCAGGAGTTCTCTTTGAGAACTGAGCTGAGGTGGAGATGCACACTGATGCTTCCTGGAGAACAAACAGAAAAGTCAAGTTCTAAAAACTTGTAACTTTTTACACTGACTCACTCAAGCAGCCAGGCTGGAAGGTGACACTCAGAGAGAAGGGGCCACCAGGGGGACCTGCTTTCTCCCTTGGTGAGGGGGAGCATGAGAGATAAGCTGTAGATGGAGTCACGGAAGCCAGCAAAGACTTGGCTCATCTGGTGGGTGTGACCTCCGAGGAGATCAGCACTCAGAGACCCAGGATCTCAGAAGAAGAGGAGGCATGGGATATCTTAGTGACCTCAGGACACCAAAGCAGAATGCTGTCAATCAGGAGCTTCAACCATAGACATGTATCTTCTTACAGTTCTGGAGACTGGAAGTCCAGGATCAGGCTGCCACCATAGTTAGTCCTTGTTTTCGCTGGCTTTCAGGTGACAGCTTCTCAGTGTGTCCTCACCCCAATATGCAGGTTTGGGTGAGCACTCTGGTGTCCCCTTCTCTTCTTCTAAGAGCAGTGGCCCTCTTGACCTCATCTAAATCCACTTTTCTTCCAAAGACCCCTTCTGCAAATGCCATGACACTTTCAGTAAGGTTGCAGCATCTGAATATGAAGGGAAACAGAGTCAATCCCTAATAAGGGTACTTTATCAGTTATTTCCTTCCTTGCTAAGACATTATACCTGACACAGGCAAATTAAAGGAGGAGAGGTTTATTTTGGCTCACATTTCAGTCCAGAATTGGCTGGCTCCAAGGCAGAATGGCACAACTCAGGGGCGTGGTAGAGGAGAGCTGCTCATAGCACAGCGAACAGGAAGCTGAGAAAGAAAGGAGGAGCTGAGAAGGGAGATAAACCCTTCCAGGCCATGCCCCCAGTATTCCTCCTCTTCCAACCAGGCCTCACCTCTTAGTAGCAAGTCAGCTCTAAGGCCTGTAATCCAATTACCTTCCAAAGACTCCACCTATGACTGAGTGAGGCTTTGGGGGACCTCTAGCTATAAACCATAGCAATCACCGATGTGTTGTTTTGCCTGAAGGCATTTACCAAATTGTTAGTAAAAATGGAGAAAGACCCTGAGAAGCTAAGTACAAAGCCTTGGAGTTTTGGGGTTAAAATAGTGGATCTTTAAAAAAATTTAGTGGGGCAAATTGGAATTTAAGAAGTAGGTGGATGTTAGTAATAGCCTAATCTTTCAGTGAGAAGCCTTGCAGGACATTCTGGAAGGAAGAAAAAACAGAAGCATTTAAAGCTCAGTGAAAACTTCACCCAAAACCAAGACAAAGACAAAGGCACAAGAGTCACTAATGAACTCAGCTGGTTCTTAGGTCAGGGGAACAGCATCTCCTAGTCTGGACACCTGGGGAAAACACAGGCTCTGTAAAGAAGGCATCATGCAGAGCCCCATGGATTTCAGCAAAACATCCGGCATTTCACATGAGATCACCACATGGAACCAAGAGATAGTCAAGGAAGACGGAAACTACAAAGCAAGCCCAGATGTCCACACCCTGGAACTGTGACACTGCAACTTTAAATGGCTAAGATTCATATGTTCAACCAAACAGCAAGACTTGGTTCAGAAAATTCTGTCTATGAAGATGCAGCTAACAATTTAGCCAGTAAGATTTCAATGATTGAAACAAAGAACTTAAGATTTAGGTTTTAAATGCAAGGTGGACGAGAAGGTAAGATTGCTGGGTGATGGGTTAATAAAAACATCCAGGTGGAAGCACAGAAGAAAAACATGGAAATTAACAGGAGACATGAGAAAGGTGGTGAAAGCTGTGCAGTTGGAGTAAGCAGGGGAGGTAAGAGTGAGGGGAAGACAGAAATGTTGAGAGTTCTCTAAAATCAACAACCAGGCGCATCATGGACAGCCTGAATCCTGCACCACATAAACTTGAGGTAGACTATGCCATCACAGTAAAACCACTGAAACCCAGAGACATAGCGATCAGTCTCTAAGAGGAGAAAATGTTCTTACAGTGGGAACTTCAGCAGAAGCAATGAAGCTAGGGTGCAGGGCTAAAGGCTCATTAAAGTGCAGAGAGATACTGCAATCCTGAGTTCTGCCTGAGAAAACACCTCCAAAGGAAGAAAGAGTTCACATGCTTCCATCATACACAGAAGCTAGAGATTCTGTTGCTAGATGTATTGATGAGCTTTAGAACCAAACATCTGGCACTTGAAACTTAAAGAGGGAGAGGCTTAATTTGGCTCATGGTTACAGAGGGTTCAGTCCATGGTCAACTGGCTCCTAGATGGGAACGTCATGGCCTGGAGGAACAAAGCTGCTCAGTTCATGGTGGCCACAAAGCAGAGCAGGTGAACAGTGCCAGAGGAAGGGGCAGATATAGACCTAAGGTCACCCTCCATGACCACCCAGATACATCCAAAACTTTGCTTTACTAATCTCCTAAGGCATTTCTTAAGTCAGTCATACTGACAATCAAGATGGACCATCACATTAAATTTCAGTGAATACAGATACTAAGGCAAACTTCTTGGGATGTAAGAAAATGGTCCAGAAACACAGAAATCCAGTAAGGAATGAAAGAAAAAGGAAAATAAATATACAGGTAATGAAAAAATGCTGGGCCAGGGATTTAGCTCAGTAGTTCTGGCCCCTGCCTTGCAAGCGCAAGGTCCCAAGTTTGATCCCCCATACCACAAAAAAAAAAAAAGAGAGAGAGAGAAAGGAAGAAAGGAAAAAGAAACTAAATTTAAAAAAAAAGAAAAAATGCTAACTGTACAACAATAGTAATATCCGGTTGGTCTGAAATACATGGAGATTAAATATGCTAACTATAATAATAGAGCCAACTGACTCTAAGTTTTTCAAGATTGTACTGTCCTTCATGGAACAGTGGTGATAGGGCTTGTACACAATGAGGTGTGATTAATCAAAGATACAAATGACAACCTCAAATTAATAATCCTAATCCCTTACAGAAGAATTGATGTTTATGGAATTGATAAAACAACATGGGTAGAAATTTAAATAATCAGGTAAAGAAAAAGGAGTTTAAAAGTGAAGAAAAGGAACATAAAAGACTAAAATATAGAACAAAAGTCAGATGACATATACTCTCAAATAAATTATTAATTCTTTTAAATAAATAATTATTTGCAGGAAATGGTCTACAAATGATTCTATATGTGTTATCCATGTATAAAAATACAAAGTTTTTGAATGTTTTGTGAAAAAGGATATAGGCCTTTTAAATATTTTTGCTTTGCCATCCGGCCCAATGTTAGAGTTTTTCAGGTTGATTCATAGCTGAGCCCAGTGTCCATGGTGAACTTTCTTCTGCCAATTCCAGTCACCAACATGAGGGTGATAGGATGGAGAGAGATGTTGGGGGGATGCCACTGTTTCAGTGTCATGGTTTGGGTCTAGATGTCCCCCAAAGCCTCATGTGGCCATAGGTGGTTTTTTCAGAGGTGGCTAAATCCAGAGTGTGCAGTGCTTGGATTAAGTGTGTGTGGTTACTAAACCAGTCCTCTGATTGGTTTGGCACAGCCCTAATCCTGATAGTCTGGATAAGATAAAAGGAGCAGAAAAATGCTGTTAAGGTTCTTTCGTTATTTTGGTACCATGTGGGTACCATGAACTGTTTCTCCTCTCCAATGCCCCTCTGCCATGTGCCACTCTGCCTTGGAGCTAAAAAAAACCCTTTCCCCTTTAACTTCGGGTGTTGAGTATGTTGTCTTAGCAATGAGAAAAGTAACTAAGGCATGGTTTAGGTCTAAAATGTTCACTCAAAGTCTCATGTGTATGGAAGGTGATTGGATTGTGGGGCATTGTGCTAATCAGTGAATTCTTCCATGGATGAATTCACTGCTGACTTCCTGTTAGGAGGTGGGATGTTGTTGAAAGAGGTGGATCACTGGGGCATGACCCGGAAGGGTTTACCTTCACCTCTGGCTCCTTCTCCTATCTCTGCTTCCTGGCTGCCATGATGCCAGCAGCTCTCTTCCGCCAAGCCCTTCCACCTTGCTGTTTCTGCCTTGGAGCTGGCCAATGATGGATTGAAACTGTGAGCCAAAATAAATCTCGCTCTTTTAGGTTGTGAGTGTCAAGAATTGTGTCTATAAAACCAGAAAATGACTAAGAAGCAAACTACGATGCAGGACATCCACCATATAAGTAGAGAAGATGTAGATAACCTCAAGGGAATAGGTAGTAGGAAAATATAGTGCCACTACTGCTATAGTACTAATAATTAGGACATGATGAACTTTGTATTTTCTATTTTTATTACTTTTGCTTTAAATGTAACTCATATAAGTGTAAGTTTCCATGATTTAATCTTTTAGTAAGGATTCTAACAGTGGATTCACAAAAATCCCTGAAAAAAGAGCAATCCTTTCTCATGTACTGGTGTGAATCACCTCAAGGGTACTATTGATGGGTATTTTGGTCAGCATACTCCATAATTCTCTCACTATAATCTGCAGAGCTGTGCTCTTATGCTCACTTTACAGATGAATAAGGACTTTTTCTTTTAGAGATTTGCAAAAATTCATAAACCTAATAGCTAGTGACCTTCCAACATGTAGCCTATTCCTATTTTCTTTCTATTTTATAGTCATATATTAAAAAGATGTGGACTATCTATATTGGCTCACTCTCTATATTTGAAACTCTGGCAATAATCATAAAATTATATGTGAATAATTATTTAAGGCTGGTATACATTGTTCATCTATTTGGTTAAAGCATGGTGCTTCATTACTCTTGCACTTTGAAATATTATTTTAAGCTTCCTGACTTTAATGCATTTAAATTCCTGAGCATAGTGAGCTCCAAACACTTCCAATTTAACATATCATTTCCTTCTCTCGGTGTCTCTGTGTCTCTGTCTCTCTGTCTCTCTCTCTCTCTCACACACACACACACATACACACACACACACACACACAAACACACACAACACACAAGTGAACATTCAAAAGGTCCATGATTCCGGTGCCTCATAGCAACATGCCCTGTGTTCCAAGCAGGTGAATCCTACAGCTGAAGGAAGGCAGAGGGACACACTTAAAAGAGGAAGACAGGCTTTAGAGGCTGACACCCTCCTCTCCCTCCTAACAGGACACATTCCTCCAGCCTGTCTATCCTGTCCCGTTGGTTCTGTTCTTGGCAGTCAATGGTTTGATGCAGATGGTGTTCTGATGTGCTGGGTGCACAGTAAACAGATCTCCCGCGTCTTTAGTGATGGTCAAGGTGGCCACCTCTTTCTCTCCATGGGTAGCCCTCACCATGACACATCTCCTCTCCCTGAAGTGCTTCATAAACATCAGTGCTTCCTCTTTGCCATGAGCACTTGTAGTCTCTGATCAGGGCTGCTCCAGATTACCTTCTTAACACCACAAACAAGCATTTTAAAAGACATTATGTCACAGTGATCCATGCACACCCATGTTTATAGCAGCACAATTCACAATAGCTAAATCTTGGAAGTAGCCTCTACATCTACCAACAGATGAATGGACAAGTAAAATGTATTTATACACAGTTGAGTACTACTTAGTCATAAAGAAGGATAAACTCGAATCATTTGTAGGAAAATGGATGCACTCAGAGATTATAATTTTAAGTGGAATAAATTGGACACACAAGCTTAAATATCTTACATGAGAAATCCAGAGTATAAATAAATTAAAGAGCAAAATAAATGATAATAGATCTTTCTCAAATGGGAAGGGGACCGAGAAATGGAGGGAGGAGAGGAGAAGGGGATGAAGAAAGAGTTGAAATGTGTTACGTACATGTATTGACTGTCCATGAGGAATGTAATCCTTATCACATTAAAATAAAAATTAAAAATTAAAATTAAAAAGACATATATTTGAGCATGTGAAATTATACTCATGGTTTATTGATAAATAAAAAATGTAGTCAATATTCTTTGGGATTGATGCACTGTGCTCATTCAACTAAGTATCCACTGTAGGACATTGAAGTTGTTTGTATTTTTTACAGTTTTGAACATGAATTCCATAGTTATTTTGTGTGTGGGTAGGTATATTGGATTTCCTGTTTGACATTTGTATGTGGGTAAATTTCTAGGAGTAGAATTTATGAGCCAAAGCATATAAGTTTTTAAGGCTTTTGAAACCTGTTTTGCTTCTTGTCACATAATTGGCTTCAGAAAGTTTTTGAGATAATTGCTTTTAAATGTGGCTGTTCATTATTTTCAATGTATTAAGCCATCTTTCCCTACTGATTTTTAAAGTTAGGACCACTCTTACCACGTACTAAATTGTTGCATAAATTAGAAATTAGTTCTAAGCTCACGCCTTCCATTTTTTCCCATTATCAGACCAACTTTTCTAGCTCTGCTAAAATGCTCTTTTAATTACTGGGTATATTCATACATTTTTATAATGGCTAAGAAAAATATTTCCTATTATGTTTTCATTTATGTTATTTATTTTCTAATGAAATTTACAAATATTTTGAATTTTTATCTGGTTGGAATTTTTCACTAAAGATGTTTACATTTATAAATTAATTTGCAAACAAAGAATATTTTCACAGTACTTTGTATTCCTTTTACAGAGTATAGAATATTGTGCCCTGTGGTCAAATTTTCATTTATCTTCTTTGGTTAAGTCTAACAGTTTTCTTTATAGAAGTTTTACTCATCTTGCTAATTTCATCCATACGTATTTTATATCTGTCAGTCCAATTTTCCACTTGGTATCATTTTCTTCCATATGAAACACCTCCATTATATTTGTTTTCTACAAATCTGCTAACAATGAATTCACTTGCCTTTTCTTCATCTTAAAGTCTTCTTTCTTATGTTCATTGGAAAAAGGGATATTTTACTTGACACAGAATTTTAAATTGGAATTTTTTCCCATACATTAAAGTTGCTGTTAAATTATTTTCTGGCTGAGAAGTCTGCTGTGTTTTTTATTACCATTTCTCTGTAAGTAATGTGGCTTTCCCTTATGGCTGTTTTTAACATTTTCAATTTATTACTGGTTTTCAAGACTATACTCTTCTTTGGTTTGGCTATTATTATTATAGTTATTATTGCTATTATTTTGACCTGCCTGCTTGCTCAGTGAGTTATTTGCCTACATGGACGTATAGTTTTTGATCAAGTTTATAAAATTGCTGGCCACAATTTTCCAGTAATTTATCTGTGCTCTTCTCATCCTCTCCTTTTCTTCCCTTAGCTTTTCTTTTTCCCCATTTTGCAATGATTTCCATTGGGACTTCCTACTATCATCACTCTTTTCTTCTGTAGTATCAAGTCTGTCATTCTAGGCTGTGTTTTTTTTTTAATCAAACATGTCATTTTCATCTAGAGATCACCTTTCATTTGGGTATTGTTTCCTTTGATTTTTACTGTGATAAAATTTACCATTTTAGCCATTTTTTAAGTTTAAATTCCTATGGTATGAAGTACACTTCCACTTTGGTGAAAGGTCCCCACAGTCCATTTCAAATCTTTGTCTTCCCACATTAACTCTGTACCCATTAAACACTGACTCCTCCTGTCTCGGTCAATGTTCTCATCACTAGGACAAAAATCCAACACCCACAACTTAGAGGAGAACAGGTTTCTTTTGGTTCCCATTTCAGTCTATAGCTGGCTGGCTCCAAGGCAGAACAGCATGGCAGAGTGGCATGTGGAGGAGAGTTGCTCATGGAATAGCAGACAGGAAGCAGAGAAGGAAGGAGGGCTCCTGGAAGGTTACATCCACAGAGATCTGCCTCCTCCAACCAGACCCACCTCTTAACAGCAAGCCAGCTACAATGCCTCTGTGACCCAGTCACCTTCCAAAGGTCCTGCCTGTGATTGCATGAGGCTTTAGGAGGACGTGTGGGTATAAGCCATAACACCTCCATTCCCATGGAGATCATTTTTCCATTTCCAGTCTGTGAACTGGATCACTCTAGATATTTCATATAGGTGGAATCTTACAAGATTTGTCTATCTGTAGGTCCTTTCTTTACTTAACATAATGTCTTCAATTATTCATTCATGGTGTAGCATGTGTCAGGCTTTCCTTCTTTTTAAAGTCTGAATAATATTCCATTGTGCGTGTAGATCACATTTTGTTTAGCCATTTGTCTGTTGATGGACACCTGGGTTGCTTCTACCTTTTAGCTACGGTGAATAATGTTGCTATTAACATGCACATACAAATATCTGTTTGAGTTCCAGCTTTTGATTGTTCTGGGAATATGCTCAGAACTGGAACTGCTGGATGGTGTGGTAATTCTGTGTTCAACTTTTAAGGAACCACCACACTGTTCCCACAGTGGCTGCACATTTTACATTCAAGTAGCAACTCATAAGGGATCCAATTTCTCCACATCTCTGCTGACACTTGTTATGTATTTATTTTGAGAATAGCCCTCCTGGTGGATAAGTAGCATTGCATGCATTCTGGTTTTGATTTGCATTTCTCTAATGATCAGTGATGAATGTTTTTTCTATTGGTCACTTGTACATCTTCTTTTGGGGAAACGTCTACTGAAGTTCTTTACTCATTTTTATCCAGGTTCTCTTTGTCACTGTCGAGTTATACAGTTCTTTGTGCATTATGAATATTAATTCCAAATCAGATATATGACAAATATTTTCCCATCCCATGAGCTGCCTTTCTATTCCCCAATCCAAGTGCTAACCAGGCCCGACCCTGCTTAGCTTCCGAGATCAGATGAGATTGGGCATGTTCAGGGTGGTATGGTTGTACACTACCTTTCTGTTCTGTTGGTACTGTTGTTTGATACACACATGGTCATTCTTTATGGTTTTTATTTCTTTTCTCATTACATTCATGATTTCTGTTAAATAATGGAGTATATTTGTAATGTTCACAATGGCTATTTTAATGTCTGTGTCTGCTAATTCCATCTTATCTGGTATTCCTTGGTCTGTTTCTATTGGCTGGGTTTCCTAGATCTGCTTAATAGTTCATAGCTTTCCTACACATCCAGAGATGGCGGACTGGTTGCAGCTCTGTGAATGCCATTACCACTGAGAGTTTGCCTCGGCTTCTTTTCTGTCAAGAATGCTGAAAAGCCAGGCTTGGTGGTGTATATCTGGAAGGCTGAGTCCTGAGGGTCTTAAGTTTCACTCTAGCCTGAGCAGTTTAGCAGGCTTGGATGTACCTCAGTGTAAAGGCCTTAGCTTCAATCTCTAGCACCACCTTGCCCCCCAACACACAATGTTAGTTTGGGTTAGCAGATGTCAAGTTCCTTCTTGATCAAGCTGATCCTTTCCCACTTGTTTTTAAGTTTCCTCATGGTGGACACAGGCTTTGCTTGAAGTCTAAATATCCTATCTGATGTATAGCTTTGACTGTTCTGGAGTCTTCACTGGTAGTGCCAGTGGTTCCATGAAATCTAGGGTCCAGTTGGACACAATTCAAGTTCTCCTTCCCCGTGGGCATTTGGATAGCCACCCTCACAGCAACCTGGATCGTATTTCAGGTCTGCCTCCCAGAGTTTCACCCTAGACATGTGCAGAGAAGTGTTGTGCCAAAGATTCAAAGGATCCAGTTTGTACCAGATCTCTGTCCCTGGACTGTTCTGTGGACTATGTTCTCTGCCTCTCAACCAGAGATGCTTAACTCGAAGCTCACATAAGGCTTTGTGGTTTCTTAGCTCTGCTTCTTTCAATCTTCTGTCCTTAAGCACAAACTAGAATGAAGGACAAAAACATAAGCCCCTCAGGAAGAGGCCACAGGAACACAGCTTAACTAGCACAGTGTGTTCCTGGTGTACCTTGCAGCAGCAAGAAAGGACAGGCTGACTTGTCCCTTGCTCTTGCGAAGGGCTGAGCTACCCCAGGTAAACCCAGCAGCAGGGAGCCTCGCTGTGCCTTGCACAAGCAGTTGCGAGCTGTCTAGAATACAGCAGCTCCTCTGGAGGCACACAGAATGACATGGGGTGGCCTGGTTCTTCCACTGTGCTGGGGTCAGAGACACCTAACAGAGACAGCACTGAGCTGTGTGACCTGGAAGCCCACCAGCCCATCAGGGACTAGGGCATAGTGGCAGTCAGCCTCTACAGTCCACTATCCTCGTGACCTTATACTGTAGCAATGTCAACAGACACAAGGGATCTGCCCAGGGAAGGGGTTGCATACGTGCCCACTTACATTTAGATGCACAGAATTACAGCGGTGCAGGCACACTCCCTTCACTGTCATGTCCAGTGTGAATCAAGGGCTGGTTAGCTATCCTTGATGCACAAGGAACCCAGTCTTGACTGTCACGGAGGATGCATGTCACGAAGGATCACTGTGCGAAGACTCCAGTGGGTTAGGGGCTGATGGAGCCATGTTTGAACGTGAGCTAAGCTCCTTCAACACCCTGCAGGCACAAGGCACCCCCGCAGCAGTCAGCCTCCGTAGGAG
Organism: Heterocephalus glaber; assembly: GCF_000247695.1. Next base: position 5,648,693 of record NW_004624846.1, read on the forward strand.
CGCATAAGCAGTCAGAGAGCCCCGCCCTCCCCATGCCCTGTCTGGGGGTCCCTGCTGTCCCAACAGGAACGCTCCTCCCCAACAATGATCCCGTGACTGCCGCGCAGCGTGCTGGGACTGTAGTCCACAGCCTTCTGCCGCCGGCAGAAAAGGCCTGGCGCAGAACTTGCTGGGGAGTGTGGTCAATAGCCCTCGATTCCGGGCGGAGCGGCGCGAGGGAGGGCATGCCGGGAAGAGTACTCCACTATGTTCCACTACTGGTACGCGCAGAGTATTTTGGGGACTCGGGGCACAGCCTCGCAGCCCAGGCGCAGTGCCTGCTGGGAAGTGTGGATACTAGCGCTGTCGCAGGCAGAAGCCCGGATGTATTCTTTGGGAGTCGGTTGTCCTCCGCCTGCACCATCTTTCAGTGATCCTGACATCTTCTCTATTCCCAGAGCCCCTTAAAAGTGAAATTAAACCCTACGCTTTCCAGAAAGCCCTCTCCTGAGCAGAGGGTCCGAGAAACGAGTCTGACCCATCTGAGGTTCAGTCCCAAACACTGCAGCACTTGGCAAAGCACCAACGTGGACTACTGAGTCCCTCCAGGAAGAATTAAAGAAAAAAATTGAAAAATGTCGCTGAATGAAAAGGGTTCATCAGGCCAGACGATCAAAGAACGTCAGCAGACCTCTGAAAATTACCTATTTTTGAATCTGAAGTAAATTTAGAAAATTTTACTTTTTACATTTAATTGATTTTTTAATTAAAAAAAAGCTTTTATAATTTCTGGAGTGCTGGGGATGGAACTTAGAGAGGGCTTGCAGGTACACTTCACTACATTCCCAAACCTAAAATTTTAGTTTTTAATTGATAAATGAGAATTGCATGTATTTGTGTGTGCAACGTGATGTTTTGATATATGCATATATTAGGAAGTGATTGAATCAAACTAACAGCCCTTGTTATACATAGTTTTTTTTTTAATAGGAGAACATTTACATTCTACTCGCAGCAGCTTTTAATGACCATGTTACACAATAGATCTGAATGTTCCTTCCTGATTGAAATGTTGTATCCTCTGACCAATAAATTTTATCTCAAAATTTTCATGGGGATTTTATTAGGAATTTCACTGAATCTATAGATTGTTTTGGAAAGTATGGACTTGTAAACAATACTAATTCTTCTAACCCAAGAACAGGGAAGGTCTTCTGTGTCTCCTTTAATTTCATTCATCAGCATTTCATAGTTTCCAGTGTAGCATGAAACCTATTTAAATTAAGCTGTGTTTAAATTAATTTTTAGTATTTGATTGATCGATGCTAATGTAAATGAGAATTTTTCTTGGTTTTTTTCAGATAGTTTGTTATTATTATATAGAAATGCTACTAATTTTTGTGTGTTGGTTTTGTATCCTGCAATGCCACAACTTTACTGAACCTATTAGTTATAACAGGGATTTTTGTTGTTACTGCTGTTTGTTTTTGGTAGCCCTTGGAGTTTTCTATATATAAGATCAGGCCATCTGCAATCATGCAATTTAATTTTTTTCTTTCTCTTTTGCTGTCTTTATTTCTATTCTTGCCTAATTGCTCTAGTTAGGACCCGTAGTACTAGGTTGAATAAAAGTTGTGAGAGTGAGAAGTCTTATCTTGTTCCTGATCTTAAAGCAAAATGCTTCCAACTTTTTACCATTAATTATGCTGCTAGCTTTGGGTGTGTCAAATACACTCTTTATTGTACTGGGGCCATTCCTTCTATATATAATTGTTGAGATTTTTTATCACAGATCTATGTTTACTTTTGTTATAGTTTTTCTTTACCTAATGAGATGATCATACTTTTTTTGTCTTTCATTTTGTTAATGTGATTTTTCACGTTTATTAATTGGAATATGTTGAACCACCTTTGCATTCTAGAATAAATCACACATGATCACTGTAAATGATCTCTTTCAAGTGCTTTTGAATTTGGTTTGGTAGTATTTTGTTGAGGATTTGTACCTGTATATATATATATATATGTATATATATATATAATAAATAGTGCTTATAATTGTCTTTCTTTGCAACACTCTTGTCTGGATTTGGTACCAGTGTAACTCTGAATGTATGACTTTAGAAGTACCCTCTCCTCTTACAATTTTGGGAAGAGTTTCAGGTGTTTTGTTATTAGTTCTCCCTTAAGTATTTGGTACAATTCAGCCATGAGTGCAAGCACTGGACTTCTCTTTGAAGGAAGATTTTTCAAATTGTGATTCAATCTCCTTTCTCATTATCAGTTTATTCAGATTTTTTACTTCTTTTTTTTTATTATTTTTTTGTTTTTGTTTTCAGATTTTTTACTTCTTCATGTTTCAGTCTTGATCATTTATGTTTCTGGGAATTTATGCATTTCCTCTAGATTATCTAATTTGTTGGTATAAATGTTCATCATTGTCTCTTATGATCTTCTATATTTTTCTTTTTAATAAGAATTACCTGTGACAAACAGAATTTCCTTCCGTCTTAGTCCATTTATGTTGCTCTAGCAAAATACCAGACACTGGGTAACTCAGAAGAAGTGAAAATTTATCTCTCACCATTTTGGAGGCTGGGAAGCCCAGGATCGGGTGGCAGCTGACTCTCATTTTTCGTCTAGGATTGCAACTACATGGTGTCCTCACATGGTGGAAGGTAGGATGGGCCAGGCGCTCTCTGAAGCCTCTTTATTATGGCATTAATCCTATTTGTGAGGGTAGAGCTTTCATAACTCACCCACTCTCCAAAATGTCCTATCTTTTAAGACCATCACCATGGGGTTTAAATTCCAACATACGAACTTTTGAGGGTCACACACATTCAGACCAAAGCAAATACCTGAGCTGCCTACTTTTTGGAAGCAATTTATAGGTACTGGACATAGATTCACTCAGCTCTCACAAGCAACTCTGTGCAGTAGGTTTCTCCTCCTCCCTGCAGTGTGTGCAGTAACGCTATAAAGTAACAAAAGAATTAATGACTTCCCAAAAGCTTTAGGACTGATGAGAAACAGATCTGAATTCAGAGCATTTCTTGCTCCCAAACTCCCAACACTAGATGGACATGATGAAAAATCAGGAAGTCAAGAAGAGAGCCAAGTAGAGCAAAGAAGTCTTCCTTGAAATAGTGAAATAGCAGAATTAAAATCCATTTTCCAAGGAATGTAGAGACAAACTACTTCCACATGATGGTTACAATAACTTCTTAAGAAGTTGAAAACAAAATCCTTTAAGTGAATATGAGAAATTCCTCCAGAAAAGCCTCTCTGGAAGTTAGAATTTGCTACCAGTTTCAGAAGTCTAGATAAGTATCATTCAAAAAAAGGTTTGGAAACATTCCTGGAGTGCAAATATACAAAAATATTAAATTAGTGGTGTGAAAAACTAAAAGTGTAAATAAGAATCAAAATGTATAATTGATATTGTGAAACAGGAAGAAAAAGTCTAAAGGAGTAGGGGAAGTGGGAGGAGTAGAGGAAAGGAAAGAAGGGAAAAGAAAAAAATATGAGAAAAGCAAAAAAAAATGGAAACAAAGTCTTTGTAAATAGCGATGAGTGGAGGAGATGAAGGGAAGGCAAGGGAATGGGGAAAAAATAAGAACCAGGATACATCATGTAAAGGTACAAGATGCCAACAATGAATGTAACTGTATTGTGTACCCAAAATGTACCAATAAACTTAATTGAAAAATATTAAATTAGTGATCTTCGGGACGAGATCATGAGCAATTTATTTTATTTTTGTGTCTCTGAATTTTTAACATGTTGTAGGGTATATGTTTCTTTTAAAGATGGAAGGACACCTTTTAAGAAGAACGCCAGTCTGGGATGGTGCACAGACATCCTGGGGTTGTCCCTCTTGTCCTCCTGGGCTGCAGAGGCCCCGTGTCTGGCTCTATTCCCTGGAAACCGTGACTCGGGTCCTGGACAGGGTCACTCTGTGGGGTGGCGCTTCCCTCTACGGGACAGCCCTGTGGCACCCTGGCCACGGGGTGTGGACTGTGGCTGAGGTAGGATCAAGAATTGTGGTAGGGAGGAGGAACACTTACAGGAGGGACTGGGACTTGGGCTGGGACCTTCTCAGTAGGCAACAGTTAACAGGGTAGGCACTGGTCACTGCATACGGACACAGACCAGGCTTTGTGAAGGGTGCAGAGGAAACACAAGGTCTCTGTCTTTAAGGTTCTGTGGGAAACAGTGCCTCTGGGAGGAGTACACAGAGGGCACATCACAGAGGGCAGAAGTGTTTTGCCCAGGCTCTGGTTCCATGGGGCAGGGCTGGTTACTGGTGACAGGGAGTACAGTAAGAGCTCCACCAGAACTAGGTTGATGGTCTATACCCAGTGCCTCTTATCCAATAAAAACCCACAGGATAATGAATGCTCAACAAATAGGGTTAATTATTGCTTGTTGAGAGCCAGAATTCCAAGACAGCCTCTGCTTATGTGCTTCTGGGAGAACTTCCAGCCCCGAGTTCAAAGGAGTATAAACAGCTGTATCCATGCCATCAAGACCCACCTGGGGTCCATTCATCCCTCCCAAAGACTCTGAGGTGTGCATAATGCATTTGTTCCTATTTCAGAGATCAATTCATTGATTGTTTCATGATGTGAGGTTCCCCCACCCGCTGTCCCCAGAGAATCTAGGCTGGTGTTGGGATTAGACATTGCTGTTTGGATTCTTAGATCCCCTAAAGAACTGTTCCTGTACAAGATGAGTTAACACTCATGTCTGCCTGGGGGTGACTAAGGATTATGAAGGTGCACAGAAAGTGTGTGACACAGCAGGACCTCAAGTGAGAGCCTTGCTGGGGCCAAGACATGGCACAGTGTGTCTCACCCAGGCTGTTTCACAGGTGTTTCTGGCCACCTGCAACAGGTGGCTGTTGACACTACAGTGGTACCTCAGTTCCTGAATTTAGTTCTTTCCACCAGATCCTATTTTCCACACTTTCATCCAGCAAGAGTGTTCTCAGCATTCTGAGTTGTATATCTAAGCTCACAGGCACACAGCCCCCACCCCCACCCCGGAATAGTGAAAAAGTTAGGGTCCACCTTCCACAGAGTCCCAGGACACTCCGCAGCCTTTGCTCTGATCCTGCAGGGGAGCCCAAGAAATCCCCTTTTCAGAAGCAGCTCTTAAACTGATCACAGATAGCAAACAGCAGTGAGTAAGACCATAAGCAAACATCCCTACAGCCGTGTTCTGCTGAGGTGAGACATAGGCATGAGGGAGCTCTTTAGAGGTGACTTTGAGGGTGAGGGCCAGGAGAGGAGCAGACAAGCAGGAAAGCCAGCCATCTCCTTGTGGGACTGGTGGCTTTGTGGCGATGGAAGGCAAAGAGGAAGAGCCAAGGTTCTGAGGAAGGAAAATTGTAAGGGGAGAGCCTGGAGATGTGCTGTGTACTCATGGGGTGGGAGATGGACTTAGGCAACAGATGGTCAGTGATGAGGGGCAGGGTCATAGTTTCCTGGCAGGGTCAGAAATTCGCTGGCACTAGGCTGATGCTCAGAGCAGCATGATGAGACCATGCGGTTTCCACGTGGGTCTTGGAAGATCCCTGCTCCCAATGAGCACAGGATTTTCAAAGGTGCTCACTCCGACCTACACTGAATTTGGTTCCAATAAGGGACTTCTGCCATCCTGTGTGCACTGCACAATTTACCTGTGGCAATGAACTCCTTTGCTGCTCCCAGATAACTTTGCCTACCTTTCCTTCTCCACAGTTTGCCTTCATGATTCCCTTTAGCTCTTTGATCTCTCATTATTTTTATCCATATTTGGTGTATCTTACAGGTATGAACTCAAACTCCACAAAATCCAGTGATTTCCACCTCATCTCAAATGTATCGTGTGATTATTAGTACCAGGTCATGCCTTCTCTGTCTGCTTCTCCTTCCTTCCCTCCCTCCCTCCCTCCCTCCCTTCCTTCCTTCCTTCCTTCCTCCCTTCTGCCCTCCCTCCTTCTCTCCCTGTCTCACTCTCTTCCTTCTTTTTCTCCTTCTTTTCTTTCTCTCTTTTCCTTTCTTCCTTTCCTCCCTCCTCCCCCTTCCTTCCTTCTCTTTTTCTTTCTTTCTGTCTGTCTGTCTCTCCTTTCTAGGTACTAGGGATCGAATCTAGGAATTTCACATCTTCAGGCCTTTTATTTATTACTATTTATTTTGAGACAGGGTCTCACCAAGTCCCTCACTGAATTCAATCTTGTGATCCTCCTGTTTTATCTTCCAGAGTGCTGGGATTACAGGTGTGCACCATGCCTAGGAAGGTCCTTTGTTCTCCGTTCAATAAATAGCCAAGGTACCCCTTAACCATGGGGGCACATATCACCTGTGTGAGTCCCCTGTTCCTTCCCAAAGCCTGGATCCCAGTACCTGAGCAGGTGTCTTCACATTAGGGTCTGGTAGCTCTGGGTCTTCCTCAGTGGAGTGCTTCAGGAACTGCTACCAATCTGGCACACTGAACATTCAACATAAAACAGATTTGCCAACTTTTTACTACAGTATCTCACTATGGGTTACATAACTGTCTTACTTTGATGTCATTTTTTCCTTGGTTTATTTTTTACCACCAAAGTGGATAAGAGCCTGGGATGGGATTGGAGATCCTCCAGTGGTCTTCAGCTGTGAGCCCATGGCCCAGTGCCACCATGCAGGACCCTGATTTACCTTGGGGGACCAGTCTCCAGCAGACTGCAGTGCTGGGGAAGCACCCTTTGGGGGAAGCCCATTGCCTCATTAATCATGTTAATTAGAAAATTGGCAGATCCCTTGGAAGCAAGAAGAAAGGGCTTCTGAACAGATTCCAGAGAGAACCAGGCTTGTTAGGGTGAGGAGGGCAAAGCCCGGGAAGCGAGAGCAGCCTTGAGCAGTGTTTATGATAAATAAAGGGTTACTGCTGCTGGAGGGTGGCCCCTTGCTGGCTAGAGCTGTCATTACTGCTGGTAATTGTACATGGCAGGTTTTTCCCAATAGGATATGAAGAGAAAGAAACCACTATAAATTTAAGGGAGCACTCAGGGCAGGAGAAGCGTGGTGCATGGTGTTGGTTTGAATTCTTGGTGGGACTCAAGGCAGGTCGACTTAAGGCCTTGTCAGCTCGAATCTTGGGGCTCCCCTGTCCAGCAGGGTGTGTGCCCTCCGCCAGCCCACAAGGAGCAGGGTTTAGCCCACTGTGGGGTCCAGGGCCTGGGGCTTCCATGAGACCTGTTAGGTCCTCGAACACAAGGGGTCTCTGGAAAATGAAGTCTGGGTGTTGGTCAATAGACACAGGGTGGCAGGGACCATGCAGGGAAGTGGACTCCAGCCAACTTCAATGTTGCCAAGTGGCTGAATTAGGAGAATTGTGCCTCAGATGTTGGAATTGACAGGACAACAGCCTGCTAACTTCCTCAAGTATTCCAGAATGAAACAAATAACAGAAGTGTAATGTGCGTTTAACCCAACTGCAATTTTATATTTAAAATTAAACCAGCAAGCTTTGAGAAAGATGGGGTGAAAACTGAGAATTATATGAACCAAATTTTGCTAAAGAAGCTGTTACTTGTGCCGGGGATTTAGCTCAGTGGTTCCACTGCCTGCCTTGAAAGCGCAAGGCCCCGAGTTTGATCCCTGGTACCAAAGAAGAAGAAGGAGAAGGAGAAGGAGAAGGAGAAGAAGGAGAAGGAGAAGAAGAAGGAGAAGAAGAAGAAGAAGAAGAAGAAGAAGAAGAAGAAGAAGAAGAAGAAGAAGAAGAAGAAGAA